>OU015742.1:123995676-124025358 GCA_907169655.1 Acomys percivali
AGAGAGAGAGAGAGAGAGAGAGAGAGAGAGAGAGAGAGAGAGAGAGAATGCCAACTGAAGAATTGCCTCCATCACATTGGCCTGTAGTCATATCTGTGGGGAATTACTTTGACTGATACCTTATGAAGAAGGGTCCAGCCCACTGTGGGCAGCACCAGCCCTAGGCAGCAAACTGAGAAAGCCAGTGAGAGCCAGCCAGTAAGTGTCCATTGTTTTTACCTGGAGTTCCAGTAGTGGGTTGTCACATGGAAACGTAAGCCAAATAAACCCTTCTCCCTTCCAACACAGTGTCCATTAGGGCAACAGAAACGTGACTAGGACACACTGTGTGGGAGAAGTGGAGTGCTGACGTCAGAGGAAGCAGTATACGTGCACTCCTCGTGGCAGGAGAATGCAACAAATGGGTATTTAATTTGTCAACACCAGAAAACGCAGTTTGGCAATTCCATGGTGATCATGCTTCTGTCCTCACAGAACTGGGTTTTCTTTCCCTGAACATATGCTTTCCAATTTGTATTTTTATGTGCATGATAAATGTATAATAGTAGTAAAGTTGTTTTTAACTTCTTGTGGGCTGTGTCAAATAAGTGATGTCAGGTGATGAAGACCTCAGCAGTGCCTTGAAAACCATACCACCTTTATAGGTTAACCGAGAAACAAACTACCACGGTGCTCAGGAAGCTGCAGCAGTTTGCACAGGCAAGGTGAGGTTTTTTTTTCCAGTGGCCGATGCAGAGACTTTTCAGATCTTTCATCAGTTTTAACTCTAAATTGCCTATTCATACTTTTTTCTTCTTAAATGGAATATTTACCACCCTAACCATAAACTTGTAGGTTTGCAAAAGGGGGGAAATAATTGATATTTTCTTATTTTTTTAAAAAAGTACAAAAAGAAAATCATTATAGTTAAAAAATTTTGAACTCAGTGGCTTGTCATCTTGCCTAACAGGTCCCTCTTGAACATTTAGATATTTGAATTTTTGTGTCAGGGTTTGTTGCGCACCCTTCTCACTGTCCCATGAGCAGCCCTCATCAGACATTTTACAGATATCACCACAAATTACACAAGAGCATTAGAGGACACATGGGAACATGTTCTGCCTCAGGCAAAGACACTTTCCCAGTGGCCTGGGTAAGAACGAAAGTGAAAAGCAGAGGTGGGTTGGGTCTTAAATGTGGGAAGAGGCACCTGCAGACAGGTGCTGCCACACCCCGCAAAGCTCTAAGCAAGTGCTGAACTGTACAAGTTCTCAACAGGTTGCCCAGATGTGGGGCGAAGCCATGTGAAGGGGAGGGCTTGGAAGCTGGGGTCAGTCAATACAAATGAGCTTTTTCTTAAACACGTGGTGGCAATTACTGCAGAGTGACTTTTGGGATTGCGGTGCAAAACATCAGTAACTTATCAATCCTGAGGATGGAATGCTTCCAGAAGTCAAGCAGTTACAACAGCATTATCTTTAAACTTCTATTGTCAAAATTAGAATCTGAAAAAGAAGAAAGAATGCTATGTGTGGGGGCGGGGCTGGAGTAGGAGAGTGACTTTTTAAAGAGTCAAGGACGCGGTTTCTGACAAATGTCACCCAGGTGCTTTATTTGTGTGACCTCTGAAAGGTTTCATAGATGATAGTACTCACCCTTCCTCGTTTGCAAATCAATAACCTGTAGTCTGAAGAGTAATGGAAGATGCTTCAGTGAGCGAGTAATAGATTTGGGACCCAAACCCATGCTGAACTCTAGGACAGACTCTCCTGTTCTCAACCTGTTGGTTCAAGATCATCTTCCTGACTTTAGTTTGCTTTTATTTCTCTAAAACTCATTAACAGTTTAGGATGGTTCCCTTCAGCTTCCTCCTGCTATAGAGTCGATGGAGGGAAGATTTTATCTCCCAACTTAGCCACTAACTTGGAGTTATTCTGAGATACCAATCTTAAAACTCAACAAACAACTTTTAAATTTATTCCTCAAAACCACGTAACACAATTTTTTTCTTCTTTTTGGAAATTATCATAAAATGCTAATTTGATCAATTTCTCGCTATAACTTCTTTTCAAAACTGTAGTTGGGAGATGTGTAGGCATTGCATCTGATTGTACAATACCTATTCAGAACAACAACAACAACAACACTAGCACACAGCCCTGGAGTCTTGGCTCATTTTTTATTGTGTTTACAATTCCATTTTCATCACTTTTTCTCACCTATATTTTTCTAGTTCCTGTCAGGAGAGATGAAGTGGACACCTTGGGAAGCATAGCACATCCCATTTTAGAAACCCTTGAAGAAGATTCTTTTTTCCCTAAGTTCTCATGTGAAATTGTAGTTTGATAACTTGCCATTTTATAAGAAGCCATTTGGTTCACTGAGACAAATTATAACACTTTTTTTTTGAGAGTTAGAAAATGTAATGGAAATGTAATTAGAAAATTTGTTTATGCATGCATTCATATATGTATCTGTTCAGTTGCTTTGTATCTATTGAGCATTCATGCATGCATCCATATATGCATGCATTCTCCAAATCATTTCTTCATGGAGTCATCTGTTCATAGAGACATCCAGTCAGGCATGCATCCAGGCATCTAGGCATCATCCAAGCAGTCATACAGGTATCCATACATTCATGCATCTGTGCATCTATGCATCAATGCACACATCCAGGCATTCATACATCCATTCATGCACTCATGCATTCATCCGGGGGTCTATGCAGCCACACACTTATTTATACAACACTTAACATAAAGACTGAGTAGTTTCTTATCCTGTTTATTAAATTTCTTCTGATTTTACTAATTCTGACTTTTCTCCAGAAACCACACCCCTCTACTTTATCATCACTGTTTCCTTTTCCATTGATCATTCTCTTCAGTAGGTGACAGTTTTAATAATTTTCATTATGAAGAATTTCAACTCCACATCTCTCTGAGCACCCCCTTAGTAGCCATTTCTTCCTGAGGCACAGTTCTCTAAGAAAGCTATCCATTCTTGCTGCTTTATACACAGCCTTTCATTTTCATGACAGTTGGTTCCAATCTGGTTTGGTCTTTTCCTACTCCACAGCAAGTGTTCTTGTTGAGGAATCAGTGACCAATTGCCAAGTGTTGTCTAATGGACTTCACTACGGCATTCGGCCCTCCAGAAGGGCATTGGACTGGAGCAGGAGTGTGTTGCCTGATATGAGTGCTGGGGATGGAACTTGGGTCATCTGAAAGAGCAGTATACACTCTGTGTTATGCATTTCTTCACAGGGTGGGTCACTATTCACCTCCTCCCCTGGAGGTCTGGCTTGCTCTTGCTCACTGCTCCAAGATTGTCAAGTACTTGGTGACTGTCTGGTGAATGAGTAACAAAATACCTGTTGACAAAATACCTGGGCCTGCTGGGTGAGCTCATCGCTGTAAGTGACTGAAAACTCAAGTGCCACTGGATCATCCACATAGTGGGGTATATTTTCTCAGGACATAAGAAGCCAAAAAAGCCAACTTAGTTCAGAGGCCTGCATCACAGTTGCCCTGCCCCACTGTCCTGAGCCTCAGACTTTTCCCTAAGCACCATGAGCTGCCTTCATCCACAGGGAACCACCATCCAGACTGAAGAGAAAGACTTCTATCTGGACGACTGTGCCTTTCCTCTGACGAAAGGCTTCTGACTATATTTCACTGGTCAATAGATCTCTCTTTGCATAGATATTCCAAGCACAAAAAGCATTTGTTGATTTATTTGTTTGATTGTAGGGACAGAGTCTTAATATGTCAACTTGGCTGGCCTAGAACTTCCTATGTAGACCAGGCTGGCCCATACCTAAGTTGATTCTTCTGCTTCTGCCTCCAAAGTACAGTTTTCAGGTATGTGATTTCCACCACATCTGGCTGCATATTTGTAAAGAGACATAGCTGTGAACATCTGGGGACTATTTGAAGAAAAGCATGGGACTGTGTGGGGAGTGGCTTGAGATGATGCTGACAGATTCAGCACAGGGGAAGAGCATCAACAAATTGACTTCTGAAGGTTCAGTTGCTTCCGCTGAGTGGCATTAGAGAAAGAGAGACTTGGGCAGCAGTAGTCATTTATAGAGTACCATTATGACAAACCAGTTGACTTCCACACCCTGGGGAGAGGCTCCTGTGGTCTACCTAGGGCTGGCCCCAGGAGTGTCACAGTTTCAGATGGAGCTGACAGGGTGGCACCTAGTCTGCATTGTTCAGAGCAGAGGCCAAGGGGACAGTGAGGTCATGACAGCATGCAAGGTGACCCCATCTTGCCCATAAAGTCATACAACTTGGGTTAAGAACAAAATGTAAAATGCTTTTCCTGGTGCCAGAACAGAATTTGGGGACTTCAACTCTAGGTGAGAGGGACACATTCTGTTGAACAACTATGTTGACAATTATAGTGGGTGCAAGGGGTGGGGGAGTGATTGGAGGAGTATGGGTTTTACTGGACCCCGAGAGAAGTGATAGCACATGTGTATACGTGCCCCATGCCCGTGTGTGTGTTGGGTGGCCATACTGACGCCTGAGAGGCCGCGAGGTATTCCATCACTCTCTGCCTATTCCGTTGAAAAAGGGTCTCCTCCTGAACCCAGACCTTATGTTTTCCAGATAGGCTCGTGTCCAGCAAGTCCCAGACACCTGCTTATCTCCATGTTCCCCTCACAGCACTGAGGTCACAGGGAGATGTAACCATTCCAAAAATTTTGCATACATTCTGGAAATTCCAGACCTAGCTCCATGTGTCCTCAGAGCAATCTCTCCACGCAGATACTCTGGATCCCTTTACAAGCTGTCCTGATTGGCACTGAATCCAGCCAACTGGAGAAAGAAATTCTATTGGATGGGAGACTTGTGTGGCTGCCCAAGGCTCTCCCCTGATGATGGCTTTTGAGTGTCATCCATGGAGCCAGTCTCTCAAACAAGGATGAAGAAACATAAAGACGTTCAGGTTGGTTCATCACAAGTCTGGTTTCAAAAACGTGATGGCAGCACAAGACCTCAAAAGAATAAACAGCTTAGAGTGAGGAAGACACTGTTCTATGCAATATTTAGTTTCCTTAATATCTCTGAGATAGGCATTGCTGCACCTAGTTCCCATATTTGGAGAACTGAGATTTGGGTGATGCTGGGACAATCTCAAGGTCACACAGCTGGTGGATGTGAGAAGTGCGGTTTGAATTAGCCCTAAGCCCAACCCTGGAGTCAATGTGCTGATATTTTCTTTTTATGCCAGACAAACAGAAGCAATGTTCATAAAAATCCCTGGGTACTTGCTCATGCTCTGATCTGAAAGAGACACTTGTGCCTCCCACCCTGCTATCAGGTTGTTGAAATGATGGACCTCAAAGAAATGGGAATTTCCCCCAGGAATCTCATGCTGGGAGAAGGGAAAGGCACCAGCCACAAGGAGAGCTTGTGTCCAAGAAAGAGATTTCACACAGTTCTATCAATCTGTCAGACCACTTTACAGGATGAGACTGAAGCCCAGGCAATGAAGAGTCATTGGTAGGTGAAAGCACAGCTTGACAGAGACCCCTTGGGTGTGCATATCCCTGCTCCTCTATTTAAACTTTAATCTCAGTTCAAACCCTAAAGATAGAGTTAGGGGGTTTCACTGGATATCTTTGTCCCTCTTCTCCATGTGGCCACATTGAATAAAATCTTTTCTGGTTTTCATTTTTAATTTTGTTCTTATAGTTGCCTTACTGAGGATGGGTGGCCATATCTGACTTGGGACACAAGTATTGATGGCACTAGTACTCACCTCTGAGCATGAGAAGGACACAGCCTGCTACCCTGTGGGATAGACTGAGAAGCCTCGTGAACCATCTGCATCATGTGTTGGTGGGAATTACAGAGGACAAAACCCAGGCTGGGTCAGGCTCACTTTCTATTCATGAAGAACATTGCTGCTGGCCAGGGGAGGTACAAGAGGAAGACACCCAGTGACTATCAGCTGACTGATGATTAACATCTCTGCCCAAATCCAGACACTAATGCTATCAGGCCGCTGCCCCTTTCTTTCCTTGCAAGGTGCAATTCATGTGTCTTCCCTAGAATTTTCTATGTTGTAGTTTAGAAGTATTGAACTTCGCTTTGAGGCCCCTCCACCTCTGTGATTACAAACAAGGGCTATCGGGCATTATGACCCGTTCTGTGGCACTAGACATCAAACCCAGGGCTTCATGCATCCAGGAAGGCACTCTGCCATCTAAGCTGCATGGCCAGCCCCACTTCCTTCCTTTTAACACTCTGTCCAAGTCAATTTCCCTAAAAAGAGTCCTTCCACTTTCACACAGAAGGAGCAGCTAGCCATGAACTTTCTTCTTCTCCAGGGTGGGGGAGAAAAAGAAAAAGAAAAAGAAATCATATACTTTCAGAGCCTTCTCATTATTATTTCTGGGAAAACACAATAAAGCTACAGCTGGCAGGCACTTATTTTTTTCTTAGCATTTAATAATAGAATTAATTGCTAAGTGGAAAGCTCGCAGCCCCCTTCCTGTTGTGCCTTGCCCTCCGCTATCATTATGAATAGATGTAAAAATCAAAGCTAATTATCATTCGGCATGTTTGAAGCAATAGACTGAACTGCATGCACAAAACTCATTTTTCTCCCACCCCAGTCGCAGGTTAACAAGGTTGAGATACACATATGTGCTCATACCTACCCAAACATGCCCAGGTAGGGACGCTTCCTTTGGATGGTGAACTGTTTCTAGGCATTAGGCTGCTGCTGCAGCAGACACCGATTGTGACTTGGAGTTCATATTGTGAGTTGCATCAAGGTCAGGTGAAATCAAGGACTCGTGTTACTTGAGAAGCTCATTACCGTGTGGTTTATTTGTCTTGAATGGGACTCGGAGTATTTATTAAGAACCTACTAACTATAAACTGTTGGAGAAGGAGGGAGCCAAAGGCCATTGTGTAACTGATGACTGACAACTTCATTACAGAGCGAATGTGGAGCTTATTTGCCTTGAATACGACACAAGTGACCCTCTCTCTGGGATGCTAAAGTCACCTGAGAATGTGTGATTTCAGCAAGCAAAGAAGGGAGAATGCCAAGTAGAAAGGCAGTTATTGTGTGTAGATAGGTAAAGAGCTGCTGCAGCAAGAAACTCGGGGTCCTTTCTTCGTGCTACGTGCTACAGGACGGTATTCAACTATGGCAGAAAAAACAAAGGATGAATAAGATAACACTCCCCTCCCCATATGTGGAAGGCCTCTGGGAACAGAGTTGGAAGGACTACATCTCCACCATGGAGGTGGTAAGGGAAATTTCAAAGTTCCTTTTAACTTGAACAAAGGCAGTTGATATGCAATTCTTGGGATGTAAGTCATTATTGTCAAGTAAATATCCAACAAGTCTGGATCAGAGGTTCTGTTCAACCTGTGAACTAAAGGGTAAGCCACCAGAAAGCTAGTTGTCTGGAATACGATCTGGGAACTAAACACGGATGGAGATATGCTGCGGAGCAAAGGTGGCTCAGGTCCACAAAGCCACCAGCCTTGGAGTTAGGTTAGACCTGGCCCACCAGATAGAATCTAATTGCATGTCTAATAATCATTAATCAGAATGGAGACATTTTCTCAGCTGTGATTCCCTCTTCCCAGATGCTCTGGCTTCTATTAGGTGACAAAAACCTAACTAGCACAGAAAGTCATATTTTTGGGAAAAAGTGTGGCGTAGCAAGTAACCTTCCATGGTTTCCCTTTCCAGAGAGTGGCTTTCCCAGTGGTCACCCCAGCCATTCTGTCAGGAAGGCTAAGCCAGAAGTCTTGGATTCTTGCCATAGATGACAAATACCACCCACAACTCACTTGGGAGCATACTAGACCTTTAAAGTCTGTGGTAAGACCCTGAGATAAGAAGATATTCATGAAGGACTTCTCAAAATGTCATGGTACCAAGGCAAAAGTGTTCTGGATGAGGGAGGAAGAAACCCTAGGGCTACCCTTGGAGCTCCCCAAGTGTAAACATAGATGAGCAATGTGTATGTCTCAGATCCCAAATGATGAGAAGGCTGGATTTGGCAGTGTTGGGGGATAGAGCCTAGCTGGTTAGCGAAAGTCATCTTCCAGAGTCTCACATTGACAGTCTGGAATGGGGCAACCACCTGGAGGAAGTAGGGCTTCCTATGGAGAATGGGAGAATGCTAAAAGCCCAGATGGACTAGAAAGGTCTGGAAAAAAAGATTAGGAAGATAAGAAAGTTCTGATTTTGAAAAAGTACGTGCTTGTAACTCACCATCAGTGGACACTTGTGCAGGACTGAGGGGAGCAGGTGAAGCCCCTGTGCACTCATTCTCCCCAGCACCATTTTCTGTGTCACTGTCTTTTGCTGATCCATATTCTTTCTCTGTACAATGGACAGGTGTTTTTTGATAGCTGTGTGTTGGCTAAAATAGCTTTTCTTGCTCTTGTAAGAGACTTTTTTTTCAAAACAGAACTTTAGTGTTGATGTAGACCAACCAGTTAATGATAAACCATCACTATATATTAATTAATACATTCTGTATTAAAGCAACCTTGCATTCTGAATAAAGATGACTTGGTGGCACCACAGTATCAATTTTAAACATCACCTGAAGTTTTCCCATTGATTATTTAGGAATTTTGTATCAATATTAAACAGCACACAAACCTATTATTTTCTCATTCAGTCCTTGTTTTGGAAGTCAGGTTATGGTGACCTTACATAAAACAAACTGAGGTGTTCTTCTAGTTTTTCCTCTTCCAAAAGTGTGTTCCTTTAATTGTTTGGACATTTTTATCTGTACAGAAAGACTAATCTATATAGTTCTAATCTGCTTCTTTTTATGCCTCTCTGAAGACTTAAGCATGCATTTGGGATGGCTTTATGTGGAAGGTGATCTCAGTGTTTTCATTGCCCACGGTTGCTGTGATCAGCATAGTTTCCCTAGCTGTTTCTTCATTTCCCCTTCATTGTGGAGGAGTGGTTTTGTACACTAGAAATCTTCAGACTGAAAGCCCTCCTTTTTAAAAAAAAGTATTTAAGGATGTTAGTCCATTGATTCTTGTTTTTGCTTCTTTTCTAGAGTTGTCAGTCCAACATTTAAGTTTCCTAAGTCATCTTTTCACCTCTCATTGGAACATTTTTCTTGGCTTTCTTCCCTCTGCTTTTGCTGGAGGTTAGACCACAGTGGACACAAGCGCTTTGTATGCACTCTGCTTGAGTTCCCAAAGATCCTTGAATCTTGCTTAATATCTTTTGTCAGTTTTAAAAAAATTATCTTCAATTATGTTTCCAAATATTGATTTTGTTTATATTCTCTCTTTTGTCTCTGGGGATTCCTACATCCTGGACTCATCCAAATTTTATTTTGCTTAATTTGTTTCTTCTTTTTTATGTTGACTAATTCCCTCTTCTGTGTGACTAATCAGCTGCTAATCATACTCATTGAGTTTGTAATTTTGGTAATAATATTTTTAATTTGAATATTTTCTATTTGTTTCTTTTATTAAAAATTGGCCATGTCACTGTCATGGTATTTTAGTTTCCTCCCAGCACCCTCAGTCATTTTTGTGTGTGTTTATTTGCTTTAGCATTCTCAAACATGATGATTCTAATCATTTTGAAATATGTGTCTGATTGCTCTAATATCTGGATGTTTTGGCGTTCTATGCTTGGTCCGTCCTTTTCTGCTGATTTGGGATATTGTTTGTATAAATTATTTTTGACTAATAGACCATTCTCTTCCTACATAGAGGACTTATGTGTACTTCCTTACTCTTGGGACCACTCACTGGCATTCTGCCGAGGGATTAAGGACCTTGTCCATGAAAGCTCATGGACACTAATACTCAGCCTGATCCCACCACTCTTCTATGCTGGTGAGAGGTTCTGTTCCCTCTGTTACCCAGTCTGGTTACACTGGTTCTCTGAGCTGGTCAGTGACACCATCTCACTCTTGACCCTTTTAGCTACTTTTGTCAATTTTAACCAAATTTCCAAAGGAAAATGGCTCTCAACCTTGACTATAATCTCTTGTTTCTCTTTGTTAATAATCTTGGTCTGATAGGTATTTTATTTTTAAACTTTCTTATAAGTTTCCAATGTCTTTAACTGACTTTTTAAAAAGAACAAAAAAACCCATTATTTTAAACTGTTTCATATATTTTTTAATTTATGAGTAGTTCAATATGATTGACCAAATCTTCCATTACTCGGGAGAAAAGTCAAAAGTTGTTTTTGATGCCAGAAAATTTGTGTAGTATTAAACTTAATACTATATAAAGCACCACAACTGAACAAGAGATAATTTTTCTACCAAGAAGGTATATAGAATTCTAATGCAAATATAACTTCAAACATCTTCTTCAAATGGGTGATAAGGAAACAGGTGTTAAATAGAAGTTAATGTTCTTTTACATAGTATTATTCATGTTATCTCAGAAACAACAGAATAAAAACCTAAATGGAATTGATCTCTATGTAGTGATTTATTTCATTTTAAGAATCAACTCTTTGTTACTATTCTCTCCATGTTACTAGGCTTTTTAAAAAATCATCACAAAATTGTTCTGGGTCTCACATTTCATCTCCTATATAGTCAATGAAAGTAATCTCAATTGGCTTTTTCACCCTCTTGCCTTCAAATGATGATGCTAAAGAGTGGACACCTAAACAACTCACCAGTATAAACTGATCCCACCAGATGTTTTCATTAATGGGAAAAAATATCTATAAATTAGCCTATTTTAAAAATCACCATAATTATCATTTGTTGCTTAAATATCCATCAGTTATCTCCAGAGACTTCACATTCTTATCACCTGAACAGAAACTGAAAGGCTTATGTCTCCATATCGATCTCTTACAGACAATTGTTAGGAACTGAGGGAATAGTGTAAACTTAATGATCGTTCACTGCAAATGTTTTTTATTAATTAAAACATTTTTATTTTTACATATACATTTATATTATTACACGTGTATACAATAAACTACCTATAGAAAGAAGAGCCATGACACAATCAGGAATTATATAAATGTTACATTCTTAGTGTTTTGGCTATTTGTATTTGACAGCCTTGAAGAAAACATCTCTCCTATCTTGGTGCATCTAAAATTCTGAATGTAGATCAATCTCCATAACATCTTGTCATTATCAACTTAAAACATTTATCTAGACCTAAAAACTTCTTAACCTTTAAACAACTAAGCTTCATTGTAAAACTAATCTACCTGGTCTTCAACTCCATCAGAGACTTGAGAGGGAATAAACTTGACTACCTGAGTATGCTGGCCGTGAAGGTTTATAGCTTTCCAAATGAGAAGATGACAGAGACAGTTTGCTACCCGAACAGTCACCCAAAACTCTCTATAATGTTGGAGCATCTTCTTTAGTCTTCTGGCCCAATATATCTGACAGACATATTTGTGAGGCAGGAACTATTGAGGACTTGCTTATCCTGTCCTGGCAGAGTTTGGCCATTGACTCTGCTTGAATCCAAGCTTAACCCCCTTTAGGCAGAATTCTGTCTGTGGTAAAAAAAGAGAACATTTCCCCCAGTGGCTTGTTTGTCACATTTGAAGCCATCTCCATAAGGAGGTTCTTTGATGCTCATCATCCTCTTTGAGGTAGGCTGGGTGTTGCCAGGAGTTAACCTGTCTCATTGTCAGTGAATCTTTAAAATCATAAAAACTTCTAAAAATGCAATATTCTGCATGTCTCTGAAGTTTTTGAAGACCTTATCTAACTATCCTACCTTATTTTCTATAGAATCATATCTATCTACCACACCTAAGATGTATATTCTTGTGATAAAAGTAGACTAGTGGTTGACAGGACCATGATTTGACCAACTAACAATTAACTTGTATAACTTATTTATCCTAAACAGCCTGCAATAGCACTTTCAAAGTATTGGAAGTAAACCTTGTATTAAAACTGAGTTATATGGATACAATACCTCATATTAGAATATATATATATATAATGTATGTGAATAAACTTACATTTGAATTCTGTACCACTGTATCTAGAATTAAACTTATTTTGTATCTATATACAAAATTCTATACCAGTGAATTAAAAATAACCTTGTGAGTGACAATTGAGGCATTAAGTTGAGGCATAGATTCACTAATCTCTTTTTTGTTCTATCTTCCCTATATATTTCTATATTCCCCCTTCTTTTTTTTCAACTTCTATCTCCAAACCTAAGAATGTAAGATAAGGGAAAAGAGAGACATTGCTGAGTCTAACCTTGTTTTCTTTCTAAATAATACCAACAATGACTTGTAACCAACTTCTATCGATAATAACCCTCTATTGTTCAAGAAAGCAACCAAAAGCCTACCCAACCCCTTAAGGGAAATGAGATGTCATTCTCTTAAGGTTTCTTTGGGCTGATTTGGGATGAATAATACCTAGTAGGGGCCCAAATAAAATTGGAGGAATGGTTTAATAAGCTAGGAATCTCATTTGTGGTCCAGTTTCTAAATGTTGAGAAATTCCAGGCTTAATTAGAGTCCTGTCAGAGACAGTCTGAAATGCTGGACCAATTGGGATTGGAAGCTTTCTTTGAAAGTGTAGCTCATCTAATTGAAGTAATTTATTTAAAATTTGAAAGGATGTTATAATCTTTAGACAGATTCTAAAGTAGAAGACTCAAGGAATAGCTTATAACTTAAAAAAAGCTACAACTGTACAAAGGAATATGCTTATTTTAGAGTATAGAAATAATGTTTGTTGTTATTTTCATTTAGTAAAGGATGTTGAATATTATCAGAGGTTATCTCTACATTTATTGAGAAGGTGATACTTTATTCTACAGTTTTGGCATGATATATTATGTTTTCCTCTGACCAATTTTGTTTGGCATGGTAAACTATTTTGATATTAGGTGCACCCATTCATTATTGTTAACCTGCTATACGGACTGATATTATCACTAACAATAGTTTAATCATTATATAATGACTACTTTTAGCTCCATATTGCTTTTATTGTCCTTTTTGCTTATATATTCAGCTACTTGCCCTTACCTTTGGATCCTATTTCATGGAACATTATAACACAGTCACTTTGAGTCTTTGCTATTCTTAGAAATGAAATGATATTCTTCTGAACAATACATGACTGTTAACCCGTCTTTCATTCCATGCTGCATATTTAGAATATCAATTCATGTGTATTCAAAACAACTATTTAAATAAAATATCTGGGTACAGAAAAAAGTTGTTGTTAAAATTATTTTGTGCTCAGAGTGATTAAAATGTCTAACATTTTCTACATATGTTCCTGTCATTCTATATGAACACAGTTTTCATGGCTAGGGACTGCTCTGGGCTTGAACACTAACAATGACTCCTTAGCTTCAGTGTACAGGGCTTGGCCCCATGGAGCCATTTGGATAGTCAGCTCGTTTCCGAGGTTATTATGTCACCTTTACACCTATAAACTTAATGCAGTGGACCGATGGAACACAAAATAGAAGTACAGAGACCTCTTGAAGCATCATCATCCAGGGGTTGGCCCTGTGCTTCTACTTGGTTGTTGTTTCTTTGTGTTTCATGTGGTTTCCAGGTTAGGGCAAGGGTCTTACCACATAGTCACATTCCAAGCTCTGTGCAAACATAGTGACAGGTGTGACCACATACACCTTACCGACATGCCACCAAATTGTGAAGCTGGCAGCAGCATTGATCTTTGGGCAGACATCAGCAGTCAGAGGTGATGAGGAAAGAATAAGGTGAAGTCTGATGTGTTCTCCTCCACGATGCACATGAGATCAGTAAGGCTGGTGGTGATCTGGAAGCCTGGGAGAAGATGTGCTTGTCAGCCTGGGCTGGAAAAGGTGGGCTTCAGCCTCTTCATCAGTGTCTAGGAAGATGCATGAAGTCTATACCTGTAGAAGGATCTAGGCAAAGACCTGTTACAGTGGAAATGGGGAAAGTTGGCAAACACCTCAGCTGGAGTGCCAAGATGGGCTGTCACTCCTCAGATTAGGTCACGTGGATAGCAAAGCAGAAGGTATTTTGAAGAAATGGTTAAAGTTCTCAAATCAGTTGTTTTAAATTAATCAACAGGGAGGTAAAGGGGTTGGGGTGCTTCCTAGCTTTTGTCTGCTGCCTTAGCAAACAATCTCTATGGACAACTCATTCATTTAACACCTAGTAGTCTTGGTGAGCATGGTGGGCCTCAGATGGTACTCAGCCCCTCCAGATTGTGGCTAGTGGGACCATGCAGAGGCCTTGGTTGAGTTATACCTGAGATCTCTGACCCACTATGAGATGATTGATGGTTCTTGTTTTAATTTGGTAAATTTGTGGTGATTTTGTGTGCACCTTCAGAAAGCCAGCACCGGGAGGAACGGTTAACATGGTAGAGGTTAAAAAGTACTCACAAAGAAACCACTTAGACATTATGCCTGGAATTAAAATAATATTCTTGTCAGCTAAGAGATGAATAGACAGGAATAATTCAGATGAGAGTAAATTAAAATAGCAATGACAAAAGGACAAAGTGATGTCTTTATCATCTGAAATTGTAAAATATGGAAATGCTCCTTATGCAACTTCTGGATCAAATAGGGAATTCAAAACATCGTTCACTGTGTAAAAACAGCATTGAGGACATTATGCAGAAACACTTGAGAAATGTGTAGTTTACAAGCTCATAATCTTGTTTTTATTATTAAGACACAATGATAATAAAACATTTAGCTCAAATAACTAAGAAAACAATGCCAATTTTATAAAGAGGACAAAAGACACTTAAGACATACGCACCATTAACAAATTAGAAAATGAAACACGAAATACATAACTATCAGGAGTTATCTCAGCAAAACAGTAATGTAAATAAAATGGATGGCTCTAATTAATTTCACAAAATAGAACATTAGATAACATCAGGATATGCTCACTAAGATACACACAAAATTTTGAATGGAAACTTTCAATATTGTGTGTGTGGGGGCGGGTATGTTCATGTGTGTGCACACACATGTGAGCACAAGCAGCTACACATGTATATATAGGCATGCATGTACATACATCTGTCCATAAGTCCAGCAGTCAACTTTGGACGTTGTTCCAAAGATGTTTCTATATCTTGACAGTGTCTTCCATTGTCTTGGAACTTGCTGAGTGTCGAGGCTGGCACGTTACTCTAGTCACCCTTTATCTCTGGTTTCCCTGCATGAGGATAAGTACATGACACCAAATCTGACTTCAGGCCCTCATGTCTGTAGGGCAATCAGTTTACCGGCCAAACCATTCCCCCATCCTCCAAAGAAGTCAACACTTAAATACTTAAATGTGAATTTTAATAATCTGTGTGTCTCCTTAATAACATCTATGGTTTTTTTCCCAATTGTATCTTTTGAGTAATCTCTTTGACTTAGTAAAAAGCAGCAGCAGCAAGACTTTCCCATTCTTCTGGGCATTGCAGTTTTTATGACATTTTATTGTTTAATTCCAGAAGAAAACTGTGGCTGCCACTTTCTACCTGCCTTTTCCACCTCTCTCTGTCGACCCTCTCCTCCACTCCCCCTCTCTTCTTTGTCCTCTCTCCTCCCCTACCTCTCATTCGTGCCTCTCCCCACTCCGCCCCTACCTACCTTGTCCACCTTCCTCTTTTGTTCTTCTCTCCCAGATGCTGGTTAGGAGGTTGCTCTCTTCCTGGGTAAACTGGGCTGTTTTATGGAGGGAGAAATCACAAATATTCAAATTGCATAAGGCATAGTTGCCCTGCTCTCTGTCAATTGGTGTGACTCACATAATCAAAGCTCATCTATCAAAGGACACTGGGGACATGCCATTGGCTATTGATGGAACTTTTAGCAGGCTAGGTACAAAGCAGGAGCCTTGATAGCACCAGCCCTTCTGATGAAAGATTTCCAGAGTTTAGAAGAGAGAGAAACATTTACAGGGGGAGCCTGGGTAGGTAACACGGCACATGGGAATAAGACCACTGGGAACCAGGAATGGGACGCTGCACATACCAAGTGATCCCTTAGTGCGTGCCACAGGGTTCTTCGTGACATGTCTTTTACTCTTAGGTCTCCCTGTCCCATCTTTCACTTTTATTATATAATCCTCTGTTCTGGTCATATTAGGCTATTTGGAGATACCCAAGTGCACTGGGTTTTCTCTGGTATGAACACCCCAAGTTCTTCTGAGTCATACCTAGGATGCAGTTTCTTCTTATAGGGCAATTCCTTGGCCCCATCCAGAGTGGCCAGAGAAAAGAGTGGAAGCCAGCAGCTGAGGTGAGTCTGGCTCTACTGCTTACTCGGCTTCTTATGTGGACCCTGAAGGATCCAGCATCAGCACAATGTGAGAAGAGGAGAGTGTGGGACAGAGAGGAGCAGAGCTGGAAGAGACCCCTCCTCTCCTTAGTTCTCAGACCTGGAAGGTTCCATGCAGACTGTGGCAGACTTTCAGAGTTGCTGACTGTGACTCTTAATTGTTGGAAATAATTACCTGGATCATAACAACCAATAAGAGATTGGAGAAGGAAACCAAGTTTTAAGATTTGGTTCCTCACTAAAATCAGTCTACTTCATAACTGAGGGCATCCTGTTTTAGGAGTAAATACTTATAGATATGCTGCTGGCCTGAGGAGGTGGGCCTTGTGGGTAAAAAAAATGAAAATATTCCCTGATGTTGAGTGTCTCCAACTAATGTAAGGTTGGTAACAATAAAAGCAAAATACAGCATGCCTGACAAGGATGTAGTACTGATGCTGGCTTACTAAAACTCACTACTGAAAAAGATGGCGGAACCTGTAGTGCATTGGGTTATGATCTCCATGCATGAGTCCATGCTGTGTCTGCTCCCTTGTACCCTGGGAAGCAGGAAACCAGGTTGGATATTCACTGTGAGGTGAGGAATAGAGGCCTCTGAAGGAGATGAGACGAGGGAAGAGACAAGTGCCAGGCCCTTGAACACAGGGCAGGACAGAATGTTTTGCAGGAACAAAAAGAAAGGACAATCCGTTCTGCTGGGCTTGCTATGGTGATGATGGGCAGCAGGGATATGATTCTCAGGCAGCATGGTGGATTTGGGAGTCCCTGTGGAGACACACCTGGTTTTGATTGTATCATTAGATAAGCTGTACTCTGCAGCATTCATGCTGTCATCAAAACTGCTATTTCCTGTCCCGATGTCCCCCATAGTTCACGTGTGCAACCTGAAGCATGCATTATGCAGACCTCTGTGTGATGCAGACACTGGCATGGCTCCTCTTGAGAGAGTACAGAGACCCCAGCCTGATAGCTACCCACTAAGCATAAGATAAATAACAAGCACACAGTGTGGCACAGGGAGGTCAATTGAGAAGTCATCGCTACTTTAGGGTTGGGACCCAGGGAAGATTCAGAAACAGGAAACCAAGAGTCAGGAAAGAAATGACACTAAGCTCCCTGAGTCAGTGACATGTGGGGCTCTATTCATAACTTGTTAAGGCGAAGCTCGGGATCGCTTCCAGCAGCCAGGGACAGCTTATCTGTGGCAGGGGTGAGAAATTTCACTTCTAACAAAGCTCTGCCCAGAAAGGGCTCTTATCTCTGTGGCCAGAAAGAGGATATTAGTGGCAGTGCCTGCTTCTTGCAAACTCTATTAGCCTCAGGTAATAGCTTTCCCTATGGCTTTCAGTACTCACTCAGCCCGAGAGACCCACTCTAAAGAAAGTTTCTCTGGAACCAAGCTGGATTTATGCTGAGAATCATGACCTCGTCGGGAGATTGCTATTGAATCACATATTTCTCAATGGATGTTATAAGGTGTGTCAGGTTTTTCCCATTCATGTTCACTTTTATTGTAAAGTGAGAAATGCATACAAAGAGACGTGTGTGTATCTTTATGATTTTTAATAAGGTTTTACTGTAATAACTATGGGAATTAATAAAGTATTACTTATGTTGCTTGCTGCTATGACAAAAATACCAGACTCTGACTTGAGCAACTTAAGGACTAATGGGTTGGTTTGGATTCACAGTTTAAGGGTGCTAGTCCACTGTGATGTGGAAGGCACAACTGTAAGAGCATGAGGCAACTGGTCACTACTTAGTCAGCAGTCAGGAGCAGAGAGAGATGCATGCTGGGGCTCAGTTCATCTTCTCCTTTTTATTTAATCTGTGATCTCAGTTCATGGAATGGTGCTGCCCACATGTAGGGTGTGTCTTTGCACTCCAATTGACACATCTAGAAATTCCCTCATAGGCATGTCCACAGTCATTCCGACCCAGTGGCCCTCAACCTTCCCAATGCTGTGACCCTTTGACACACTTCCTTGTGTTGTGATGACCCCCCCACCCATAACATTATTTTCATTACTATGTTATGTAATTTTGATGCTGTTATGAATCATAATGTAGCCAGGTGTGGTGGCACACATTTTTAATCTCAGCACTCAGGAGGCAGAGGCAGGAGGATCTCTGTGGGTTCCAGGCCAGCTTGGTCTACAAAGCAAGTCCACATAACTAGAGCTACATAAAGAAACCTTGTATGGAAACAAGCAAACAAATGAATGAATCATAATGAAATATCTGAGTCTTAGGTGACTCTGTAAAAGGGTCATTTGACACCCTGCCCACATGGGGTCACGATGCACAGGTTGAAAACCAATGTTCTAGGTGTGTCAAGGTCATAGGATTGACCATCACACTTGAGGAGGCTTCAAAGGCTCTCTGAATCCCACAACTTTGTGTATAAGATGTCTAAGTATTTTCCTGTTTTTCTTGGAGAAAGGAGTCTCTCTGTCTCTCTCTCCCTCTCTTCCTCTCTTCTCTTCTCTTCTCTCTCTCTCTCTCTCTCTCTCTCTCTCTCTCTCTCTCTCTCTCTCTCTCTCTCTCTCTCATAATTTAACAAATAACCCTCCAGGATACTAGTCCCTATGACAGTGGAGAAAGCCTGGAAAAGGTGGGTAACAGCCATATTTGCCTTGATGTTGGAACAAACAAGCAGAAGTCAGGAATTTTCCTCAAATAGCCCAGAGGGTAGAGGAATAATTGCAATGAGGAAGGTTGAGCCTGAGATGAGGGAGTACCTACCTGTGACGGGCAAGGATGGTCCTATGGTGCCACCACACACATAAAAAGGATTTTTTTTGTGTCTAAAAGTAATAGAAAGGTGAGAAGGTTTGAGGACAGAAGTCACATGAGTGACTGCCATGTGGAGAAAGGTATAGATGGAAGTGGCTAGCAGACGCTTAGCAACTGAGCAGAAGGCAACCACAGCAACAGAAGAGAAATGGTGGAATTTAAGTCATAGTTGGAGCTGGAGACATCTGCTGTAGCCATGTTCTGGCTGTTACATAGAACTACCACAGTCTTTAGTGGCTGGGTCATGCTACCATTTTCTTCATTTTTCATCTATCTATTTATCTATTATATATCAACCATATACATATCAATTTATTCTTCCCTCTATTTATTTATCTCTATATATAAATGTATGTATCATTTATCTGTCTATCTATCTATCTATCTATCTATCTATCTATCTATCTATCTATCTATCATCTATCTGCCTATCTAATCTATCATTTATCTTTTTATTTGGTATTTGATTTTGTCTTTCTAAAAAGTGACTGTCACTCACTAGCTCATTCACACACTCACTCATTCACAAGTCATACATTGTTCACACAATCACCCACCCACCTACTCACTCACTCACTAACTTACTCACCCACATACACACTCACTTATTCAATCATGTATTCACTTATACACCCACTTAATCCCCATCTTGCAGGAAGAGTAATTTCCCTGGTTCATCAAATGCAGAATTAGAGAAGAGCAGAGAGGTAGAAAACTACCAGTGCTCTATAACACCAAAAAACAAGAGCAGTGAGCAGATGGCCATGCTAGATACCTTCTGTTTGCCTTCTAGATCCCTGTGCTGCCTCCTGCCTCTAGTCACCACACCCCAGGGCCCTCACTCATAAGGCTTTATGTTGAACGTGGATATTGAGAAACAGCAGTTTGATTCTGGGGGGAGAAAAGAGGGTAAAGTTAATAGTTCATTCTTCTTTCTCTCCAGTGTCTTTGCCAGGTCCAGGGACAAGCTGCACTCCTTGGCTCCCCTAAGCCACAGCCCATCTGGAGGTGCCCTTGGACTGCTGACCTACAACATGAAGGCAGCAAGAGTTGCAAATATCAAGGGTTTTAATGTTTTCAATTCTTGGGGACTGTTCTTATAATTACCTGCATCTAGTCTGTTTCTTAATCAACAAAGTTTATTAAATCCATGAGGGTTATCTGATCTGGCAATGTCCTCTGCTTCCTGCAGGAGCCTTGAGGGAGACAGATGTTTGCGTTTAGATGCTCAGAGGGTGTTAGGAACCAAAGAGGAGGGGATTTAAGTATTCTCTAAGTAAAGCATAATTAACAAGCAATAAAATTAATTGATTTTTAAGTATACAATTTGTTTAGTGTTGACACATGTAAATCATCATGCTAACAGCTGTGCAGTCAAGCTGTAGAAGCTTGCTGTAACATGAGACTCACTGAAGCCTTCTTAACACTGCCCTTTGGTCAAACAGCTCCCAATACACTCCTCTCCCTGCTCCTGTGAGGTTTGGTCAGCATTCCCCCTTCAGCAGTATGCCCTCTGTAGGCTGTCCCAGATGACTGAAAGGGACTAGGCTCCAGGTCCTTTAAGTAGGAAGACTTGGAATCTACCAGGAGAAATTCAAATACTTTAGCCATTCCAAAGCTAGGCTCCATGAATAATATGACTGTTCACAGTTGCCGAGAGGCAGGCCAGGAGGCAGGATGAGAACAGAAAACTAGATTAGAACTGCGTGGAAGAAAGTTTTTAGCTGGAGATGGAGATTTGAGGTGGTTAATAGGAAAGTCGGTCCATGATGTACTCATGAACTCAAAGTGGCTGTGGTTATTAGCTTAAGATCTGCATAAAATTAAGCCTGTCAACATTCTAACATGGAGCAGGAAGGGGTTCATGAGACCCCACCCCTGAGGAGACATGGATCATCTGTGGCTACTGGTAGAGAAAGAGTAAGTTGTCTTTAAGGGAATGGCTCTGGAAGGTTGGCTCTGCCTCAGTGGGAGCCTCACACCTAGGAGTATAAAGGCAGCACCAATGTATATTTTTTTAAAGGTCAAAGTTTGGGGTGAGTGAATAGGAATGAATCTGGAAGGAGTTAGGGAAGATATAATGCATTAAGTGCATTAAAATGCATTCTATAAAATTCTCAAAGAATTAATAAAAAGTTGGTCCATACAAACCAAGAATTTTTTTATGTAAAATATAAGACAAATTTTTATTTCATTTATGTTACATAATATATAATATAGAGAAGTGTGTGTGTGTACATGTATATTTGTATATAGTTTTAATGTATTTTAAGTGAAGTTACACCATTTGGGTTGATGATGCTATCTCCCAAGATCCAAAGACTACTGTGGTGGTTTGAAAGAGAATTGACTGTTATAGACTCATGTTTGATCTCCATTTGGTGGATTATGTAGGAAAAATTAGGAAGTGTTGCCTTACTTGAGGAGGTTTGTCACTGGGTATGGCTTTGGAGGACAAACCAAGAATTTAATAGTGGGCTCTGGTATACGTTTCCTGTGTTAAAAATGGCTGTTCATGGGCCAATGATATGGATCAGTTGCCAAGGTCCATGACCTGAGTTCAGTCTCAGAGACCAACATGGAGAGAACTGTCTTCTGACCTTCACTCATGTGCTATGGTATGCACATGAACACACACACACACACACACACACACACACACACACACACACAGCAATTAAAAGAACTCGTATGGCTACTCATAATGGTTTGTGTATTGTTATGAGATTTCAGATTACTGTACATTGCTAATTTTGGCCTGGAGGAAGCCGTATGCATGTAGTCCATGGAACAAGTGAGGCACACTGACCTACAGTAAGGTATTCTTATCATTATTAATACTGCATGTGTTCTTAAAGGGTTTTTCTTCTTGTCTTCTCTATCCTGGAATACATTTTTGCATCTTGTATCATTTTCATAACATCACTAAGTTTTATTTGCTCCTGTGTAAAAAAATTGGAATATTCACTGTTGGAAATTTCAATAAGACTGACAAAATTCTCATCAAAGTGGCTTGCAAATCTATTATTGTCACCCTTCCTGAGACAAAGTGTTCCTAGTCTTTTGACGGTCCCTATAGTCAGGGTCAAGGCTACATCTTCATGGAAGTCTTCAGTGCATGATTCCATATCTTTTCTTGAATGGGTTAATCTTTTTAGACACTCCCTTCTTGACTTACTATTATTTGACAGCAAAGTTCTTAAACCTGAAGGAGGGAAATCTGAAGAGCCAAGGATATATTTATATTGTCATAAATACAAATTTTTACTGAAATTATATCCATTAATCCAATAACATAAAATTTAGTGCACCATTTTTGTGGTAGAAAAGAAGAAAATAAGAGGAGCAGTTATCAAAGCATGCGAATCCTCTGCTTCAGCAGCTTCCGGCTGTGGCTATAATGACTCGATGTGAAATAAGAAGATTTAAGAATACAGGTGTGTTCATATTTCCCATGTTCTGGGAGAATGCCGTGCACACCTGATGTCCTAATGCTAATATCTGTTGAACCTCTTCACATTCCAGAGACTTGTTTTGGATAATTAATTATGTTCTCAACCCTACATAATGTTAGCATCTTGCACCTAATCAGGCCCGGGACTCCTGAGTTCTTCCTGTTGTGCTTAGAGGTATTGGAGGGTTTATGTTAAGGACTGATTTCATGGAAAACGCAGATATGGAAGAGGTAAATGAATCATTCCTGACTAGGGGCAACCTGCGGTTTCAAAGGAGAAACCTGGGAAGAGGTGAACTGTCTCCCTATAGACATTGACTTCAGGGGACTCGGCATTTGTACTGATCTGCAGATAGCTATGTAGAGACTGATCCACAGAGAGCTCTGTGGAGATGCTGTATGGCAGAGGAGCTGTGGCTTTGGTGGCCTGGACAGCTGCAGGGAAGAGGAAACAAAGCAAATGCCTGTCTCTCTTAGTTACGTGGCTTCTGGGATCAATAAAGCCTATCTGGGAATCTTTGAAATGGGAAGATTAATATCCACTGTATTATCCAAGTCTCTCAAGAAAAGCAGAATCAATAGAAGACAGGAAGAGGTAAGTAGGTAAGTAGATGGATGGATGGACTGATGATGGACAGAGTCATGTAATATACAGATGGATAGATGGACACACACACACACACACACACACACACACACACACACACACACACACACACAGAGTTTATAGGAAACTGGCCTATGCCATGATAAGCTGGAGACCCAGGCAAGCTGACAGTTCTAAGAGGTGAGCTTTCAATTTAGTCCAAAGGTGGTTTGAATATATTTAATGGCTTCTATATTTTAATTTCAATGCTTGGTCCCTAGTTGGTGGAGCCATTTGAGAAGGATTAGAAGGATGAGGAGGCATGGCCTTGTTGAAGGAAGTATGTCACTGGGGGTTAGGCTTTGAGGTTTCCGAAGCCCATGCCAGGCTCAGTGTTCCCTCTTATCCCTACTATTTGTTTGCAGATCTGAATGTAAACCTCTTAGCTACTAAATCCAGTACCATACCTGCCTATTTCCCATCATAATGATCACATACCAACCCTCTAAAACTGTAAGCAAACCTCCAAATGCATGCTTTCTTTTATAGGGGTGGCTTTGGTCATGATGCCTTTCATAAGAATAGAATAGTAACTAAGATAGCATAGAAAGACCAGTGCTCCAACTCAGGCCTTGAGGTGGGAGGAGTCCTTTGTACTCAGCCTCTCTACTCTGAGTAGAGGATAGCCATCTGCTTTTTGCATTCCATCATCCCAAACCTTAATCTTGCCTAGAGGGATCCTCACAGACACATCCGTAGTGAAGCTTGTGTAAGTCTGTGAACATCCTGTGCCCCGGTCAACCCAGTTCATATAATCAATGTGCACACTGACCCAACAGGACTGCTGTGGGAATTATGAGAGGGAAGGATGCATATGCAGAGACGTATCCTCAGAATGTGCTTGCTTCAGTTATATAGAAGGGAAAGGACTGAGTAGCTGTAGACTCTGCACACTGCCTGAAGCTTCAAAGCAAGTTATGTAATCATCATGAGCCTCTCTGGCAATGTCATTGCTTTTCTCTTAAGTGTGTGTCCAGCTCAGTGGGGGCGAGTGAGATCTTCATCAGCATATTTAGTTGCTTTGTGGAAAAAAGGATTTGAACATGCAAGTTTGACCTTTATTTGTTTATATTTTTGTTCTAAAAAACACATGCTGTTTCCTAATTTCATTCCAATCATCCTGGTGCGACAAGTTCAGCCAGACTTGGACAGAATCTCATTATTTGCTGCTGGGGAGAAGTAGAAACTACATGCACAGGAAGCTCCTCACTCAGGAAAGTCTGGGAAGTGTGAGTGCCTGTCCTCCAGGGGGATTCCAAGGCCTCTCCTATAGGACTACCACAGAAATGCCACCCGTGGCCACTGACGGCAACTGTGCTGAAACAGCAAAGTGGATTCCACATACAGTCAAGTGCAGGGACAGAATACCACTCCTGATCTGCGAGGATACTTGTCTTCTCTGTAGTCACAGTGAAAATGAAGTCATGAACTTCATTCTATGTTATAAAGACCTGTGTCAACTGACCAAAATGTCAGCATCCCAGGAGCTCTTGGTTTAAAGAGGCTCAACTCTGGTGATAGTGTTGACTCCTCTCCCCAAGTTGATCATCTGTTACTGGGTGTCAGGATAGCTTCCAAATATTTCTACTCACCTGTATGCTCAGGGGTATGGTCCTGAGGGAAACTAGGTCAGCCTACCACAGACTTCATAAATGAGAAGACATGAGGGCTACAACATGCTAGAGAGACATGGACATACAGGGCTCTTCTCTGTTTGCCCGGACTGTGCCACTTGTAAACTTGTTCCTGCCCAACAGTGGTATACTTAATTAGCTGAGTCTTGGACAAACAAGCACTATGAGATCTCAGTTGCCACTAGGAAGCACCTACTCTTCCCTAGTAGAAGGAAGCTGAAGGCAACCATTTGTGCCTCTCCCTGAGCCTGCTGCCACTATGAGGACTGTCTTCTGTGATAGAAGAAGAGCAAGTTAGCATGCAAGGAGCAAGTCTTTGGCTCTGGCTGTGCCATGTTTTGCAACCAAAACTGGGCTCAGTGGTAGTTCTCTGATTCCCAGCATTTCTGTCTCCTCTTCTCCTGTTGGTGGAGTAAGGTCCAGACTAATCCGTTTCTTCTCATCTCCTCTGATTCCCTACTCTTTTTTTGCTCTATAAGAAATCTTGGCATGAGCCAGGCGAGGTGGTGCATGCTTGTAATCTCAGCACTCAGGGAGGCAGAGACAGGTGGATCTCTGAGTTCGAAGCCAGCCTGGTCCAGAGTAGCCAAGGCGACATAGAGAAACGCTGTCTCAAAAAACCAAAAAAAAAAAAAAAAGAAGAAGAAAGAGAGAGAGAAAGAGAGAAAGAAAGAGAGAGAGAAAGAAAGAAAGAAAATCTAGGCATGGGCAGTATAAACCAGACCTTTCAGAATTAACATCTCATTGATACTAGTGCAAGTATTAATGAAAACAGTCAGTACTAAATATTATTAACTCCACTCACAAGATCCACTGTGAATCTAGCTGGCTACTTATTGTTATTTCCCTTAGTAATTTATTGTCAGTAATTGTCTATCCATAGTCATAGATTATGACATGCAAGGTATATGGGATTCAGGTGACATTGTTATTCAAAAGAATATGTCAGCATAGAAAATTGAATCTGTATTAGTGACATGATGTAATAAGTCTTTCACTAGCAGCACATCTCAAAAATCAGTCTTCAACATTTAGACACTGAACACACAATGTAGGTGCTTCCTCTACCCTGTGACCACAGACATAGTAGAGCGAAGAGTCGCACAGAAGTGCCCTCTGTCTCCTGCATGTCTTTCTGCCTAATCTCCATTTGGAAAATAATCTCTCAATGCCTGGGTTAAAGTCTACTTTCATCATCAAAATTCCACTACACACCACTATCTACTGACATGGACACGAGACCATAAGAGTTAATAAAGCACAAGGAACCCTGAACTTAAGCACTACAGCCCCACAGCTGGATAGCCTGGCTACTCTGCTGTTAACATGACTGTATTCTTTGACTTCCTGAACAAACTGAATTTCCTTTCTGGGAAACATTTGCTCAGGGAGATGAAGTTACATGTCATTTTAGGGTTTGTATTAGACAATTTCTTAAAATCTATTTCTCTGGAGAATAGAGCAGTCAGCTAATTATCACTACCTTCTCCTTGGTTCAGATTATATAGCTATACCCACCTGCCTTTATTAGGGTTATTATTGCTGTGATGAAACACTATGACCAAAGCAACTTGGGGAGGAAAGGGCTTAATAGGATTATACTTCCATATTACTCTTTATCATCAAAAGAAGTTGGCACAAGAACTCATGCAGGGCAGGAACCTGGAGGCAGGAGGTGATGCAGAGGCCATGAAGGGGCGTTGCTTACTGGCTTGCTCAGCCTGCTTTCTTAGAGAACCCAGGACCATCAGGCTTGAGATGGCACCACCTGCAAGAGGCTGGGCTCTCCCCCATCAATCACTAATTTTAAAAATGCCCTACACCTGAATCTTATGGAGGCATTTTCTCAGTTGAGATTCCCTCCATTCAGATAACTCTAGCTTATGTCAAGTTGATATAAAACTGTCTAGAATGCCATAAAACTAGTCTTTTATTTTTTTTACCCAAACAGCTACTGACTCTTCAAGAGTTCCTTCCCATTTTACCCTTGCTGATTCCACTCACCCCAAACTGCTCTGAATATTCTTTACCTTATCCCACTGACCATTAAGAAAAGATAATTTTTAAAATAGAATCCTACACAAGTCTCCTGGTGCTACACAGACCTAATTATGTAGGGTTGGTACCCTACCCAACTAGCAATCCACTCTGTTATAGAGGTGGTTTTTGGAGAAGATAGCAATTAGTAATTTTTATATTTAAGGTAAGAATTCATAAACAGAATTGACATCCATATGTCAATAGCAGTTTACAATCTGAACATCAGTTTCCTGGTATGCTAATAGTTCTCAGCTATACATAAAATTACCAAAGCTTAATATGCAAAACCAGCAGGGAGTCTGGTTAGCAATGTAGACTTCTGGACCCACCTGGATGGATTCTGCTTCCTTCTGTCTGGGAAGGGAGTCAAGAATTTCCCATTCTTGCTATGCAGGTAACTGCCGCAGATGGTCCACAGATGATATTGGAGAAACAGTAACCTAGACCCACATGGTTGTTTGCAGCCACAGACCATAATAAAGAGTTTAATATTATCTGTTGTCTTACCTTGGGCTGCTATAACAAAGTACCAGAGACAGGATGGCTTATAAACAACAGAAGTTTCTTTCTTATAGTTCTGGAGCTAGGGAAGTCCAAGATCACAGTCCTTTCATGTTGGATTCAGGTGAAGACCCTCTTGTAGGTTTGCAGATGGCTGATTTATTGCATCCTCCCATGTCATCAACAGGATGGGAGTGGTCATTTGTAAAGGCACTGATCTCCTTCAGGAGTCATCTACCATGTGACCTGATTATTTCCCAGGGGTCCCACACCCTAACACCATCTAATTGGAGGTAAAGATTCCAACACATGTGTCAGGAAGGGACACAGACATTCAGTCCATCATGATGGAGGAGAAGATATGAATATGCTATCTAGTTTGTCAAAATCTGATTCCATTTGATTCAGCTGCAAAGTACAGATCTATACATGTAAACTCACCTGAAAAAAAAATCTTCCACTAAATGGTTAACATTTAGGAAGTTACAATTCCAGTGTTTCTGGTGGGGCATAGAGTAAGGATCATAAGCTAGAAGATCACATCCACAAAACTATTTCTGGGCTGGTGAGAGGTCTGTCAAACCTATTAGTTTAACATTCATGTTACACAGTGGTTACTGCTGAGCTTGATGAATTAAGCTCAAGCTGCAGAAGACACATACCAGAAGAAGAGAATTGACTCCCACAAGAATTTTGTGCTGTGTGTACACACACACACACACACACACACACACACACACACACACACACACACACACACACACACTTTCCTCTTTGAGTTTCTCCCAGGTAGGTACTCTGTTTTGCCTTGTGCTATAATTTAAGAAAGGCACTGTGGTGTTGCCTGCAGCTCCTTGCACTTTTCCTGTTCAGTGACCCATGCCTCTACATTCTATTCAGTCCACTCACTGGGCCTGCTTCCTGATGTCCATGGGCCTGCCATCATTTATTGATCGCAGCCTCTGAGTACTGGACTCCCCACAGCCATGCCTCCACACCTTTCTGGCACCACTCATTCTGTCGCTGTGGCTGCTTACTTCTCAGAGAGTGTCTTAGTCTTAGATCTAAGGCATCTCTTGGTTTGAGAAGGGTCTAAGTGGATCACCCACCTTGGCCCACCCCCATGCTATAGATGCCCTCTGTTAGAAATGCCTTCAGGGACTCAGCACCAGAAGCTGTGTTATTCTACTCACCAACCATTTGAAAGATCCCTGCCATCCCAGATCAATCTCCTTTTTCCTCTCTGGCTCACAGTCTGTCTATCTCTGTCTCTGTCTCTCTGTCTGCTTGTCACTCTTTGTCTCTCTGTCTCTCTGTCTGCCTATTTCTATCTGTCTCTCTCTCTCTCTTCCCTCTCTGTCTCTTTGTCTCTCTCTGTCTCTCTGTCTCTATCTCTCTCTCTGTCTCTGTGTGAGTGTGTGTGCGTGTGTGTGTGTGTCTGTGTGTGTGTCTCTCTCTCTTTCTTGTCCCCACTCTGAGTTGTCCTTAACTGCCCATCCCCTAATAAATCTTTTGTGTGAGATCAGTTGTGTAGTATGTGTTAGGATTCTGCCACAGTCTGCCTAGCAACCTGTGATGTCATTGCTTACCTGCCACTAGGCAAGCCCCCCGCACAAGAGTATATAAAAGGACAAAGCCATCTACTTCTCCCTCTTGCTCCCCCTCCTCCATTCTCTTACCCATCTCCTCTCTTGTTCCTCTCTTATTCTCCTCTTCCTCTCTTGCTGTCTCTTTCTCCCTATCTCTTTGGGGTACCCCTCTCACTTCCTTGCTCTCCAATGCTCATACAATATACCTCTCTCTATAATATCTGTTGCCTGGCATCTTATTTTTTAATCATAAAAGTATGGTCTCTTGACAGCATGCCTTGGCCCAGACCTGCCAAGGCATTCTGCTGCTAAATCCTAACACCCTCCCTAATTCTCCAGGTCCTTGTTGCATACACAGGTTCATCACTTACCACTGGGCTTTGAGATGGGTCTATTTGCTCTTCTGACATCTCCATCTAATTCTAGCCTTAGGTAAACGCTCGAGTGATAGCGTTGCCTATTAAAGAAGTCTGAGTTCTATCCACTTGAACTCTTGTAAAAATAAAATGCTGGGCATGGTGGCATATGCGCATAATCCCAAGAGTGGAAAGGCAGAGACAGGGGATACACAGTGACCTGCTGGCTGGACACATTTTAGTATACTTAGCAAGTTCTATGCCAGTAAGAGACCCTGTCCCAAAAGAAAAACAAAAGAAACATAGTGGAAGGTTGGCACTTGACAACAGCTGCAGTGACCTTCTCTCTCTCTCTCTCTCTCTCTCTCTCTCTCTCTCTCTCTCTCTCT
>OU015742.1:124025368-124038636 GCA_907169655.1 Acomys percivali
CTCTCTCTCTCTCTCTCTCTCTCTCTCTCTCTCTCTCTCTCTCTCTCACCATTCTGAACATAGGTTGTGTTCAACACCTCCTAGGACATTAAGCTCTACCTTCTTCTGGATCCCATGTTAGGGATCTCTTTAACAGTATCTTCTACAGTCATGCAACTGATGCCTGTGTAGACTTCATTCATCTCTCCTTCAGTTGAAAATATAACAGTGAGTTTTGTGTTGTGGTCACTCAGAGTGAACAAGAAGTCCAGCGCAGGGCTAGTTCTGTATGTATGGAACCTCATCTCTGAGGCATTGAGTATGGAACTTCCTTTCAATAATTTGAGAGCTCTACATTCCAGTCTATGCCTTCAGAGTGGCATAGAACTCCGAGCCCTATGTGGTATGTATATGCCAGGCTGTTTTCTGAGTCCTTGAGGAAATCCCTTTCACATCTGTAAACAGGTTGGTAGAGATACATTTGTTTAACTTAACATTCAGACACTAGTTGATAAGACAGTTCAGACTTCTTGGTCATTTCCTGTAAGGCTAACCCTGACATAACTCACATGCTGGGAACTTTATGAATATTCTCTCCATGGTGGGGTGCAGAGGCAGTGAGAAACGGGGGAGGGTGTTTACAGCAGAGGGAACCTGACCACCATGCCTAACACAAAAAAGATGGTTTCTTACATAAAATGTATTATTGTTCTGCCTGTGGAAATTATCAAACATTGCAGCTCATTGTTTCCTAAGTAGTTCACCGCAATTTTTTTATTATACACATTACATATTTACAATTTTCAAATTTATTTAACAAGTAAAGGTGTTTCTTAACTCCTCCTTTGGCCAGTGTTAGCATATCTGCATACCTGAGGTACTTTTTGTTTTGTTTCTGTGGCTCTTACTATGATTTCCTTTTGATGTATCTTGGAATCCTGCCAGCATTTCTTCTGACCCCTGCCATTCCAAATGACACTACCTCATCTATATTTTGTTTACATTTCACAGGACTCAAACCTTAGGATTTGAAGAGGAAATCTGTCCTTGGATTTTTCTTCCACACCATCTTTCCTAGCTGTCAGGATAAAAACAAAACAAGATGAAGCATGCTTACATATAGAGGACTTTGAAGTGTTACTTGGTGCCTTAAAAAAAAACCAGGAAGCAGCCCACCAGGGAACTGCTTTCACCTTGAAGGCATGCCTTTGTCCTGTGGCAGATGTCTTTCTAAGTTAAGCCCCTGGGTCCCTGATTTGATGAATATGCTGGGTGTCTTTAAATGTCATTATGCACTGCATCCCCCAGCACCTATTTTAGTAGGCACAGCAAATGCCTAGCAGCCTCAGCACCCTGCCATATTTACTGTAATCTGATTTCAGTATAATATACATGTAAAGTTATATATACTGTGGACCAGTAACAACCAAGTACCTTAAATTTCTTTTTAAAATCATTGAGCATAGGAGCAGAACTCATTTATTCATCAAATACTTGCTAAATTCCTATGATAGGACCCCAGCTATTAGATTTGAGCTTAGCAGAAACCATAATCAGATACATTCCAACCCTTGTGGAAATCCTTAAGAAAGAGATATATTAATGGAGCATCCTCAAATAAGGTAAGATGGCGAATTCTTGGTGAGCAGATGAAGTAGGCAGCGAATGAGATCCAGATAGCATCATGTTTGAATTAAGATGTTCATAGGCTATAACCAAATGAAACATGGTGGCCCTCTGTGCATATCATTACAGGCAAGGAGTGGGACTAGGCAAGAAAGAGGCGAATGTTCAGAGAAGCTCAAAGGGCTAAATCAGGGAAGAAAGAACCGTGAGAAATCTAGTACTTGTGAGAACAGAAGACATGAGGTCATGCGAGAGTCATGTGTAGAACCAAAGGAGGTGCTGGAGCATCATGCTAACACCCTCAGCCTTCCCAAGAGTCGGCTGCATCCCTACTGTGACCTCATGTGCATTAAGAATCATGTGTCCTTCAGCAAATTGGCAGGATACAAAATAAACTAAAAAAAGTCAGTAGCTTTCCTATATAAAATGACAAACAGGCAGAGGAAGAAATTAGGAAAATTACTTCCTTCACGATAGCCACAAGCAATATAAAATATCTAGGAATAACCCTAACCAAGCAAGTGAAGGACTTATTTGAAAGAAAACTTTAAATCTCTGAAGAAAGAGATTGAAAATCACATCAGAAGATGGCAGGATCTACCTTGTTCATGGATCGGGAGAATCAACATATTAAAAATGGCCACTTTACCAAAAGCAATTTACAGATTCAATGCAATCCTTATCAGAATACCTACAAAATATTTTGAAGATATTGAAATAACAATTCTCAACTTCATATGGAAAAACAAAAAGCCCAGAATAGCAAAAACAATCCTAAACAGTAAAAGATCTTCTGGAGGAATCTCCATACCTGATCTCAAGTTGTTCTATAGAGCAACAGTAATTAAAACAGCATGGTACTGGCACAGCAATAGGCTAGTGGATCAATGGAATTGAACTGAAGACCCAGAGATGAATCCACACACATTTGGTCACTTGATTTTTGACAAAGAAGCCAAATCCACTCAATGGAAAAACGACAGCATCTTCAACAAATGGTGCTGGTCTAACTGGATGTCTACATGTAGAAAAATGCAATTAGACCCCTATTTGTCACCATGCACAAAACTCAAGTTCAAGTGGATTAAAGACCTCAACCTAAAACCAGAGACATTAACCCAGTTAGAGGAAAAAATGGGGAAGAGTCTGGAATACATAGGCACAGGAGACAACTTCCTGAACAGAACACCAACAGCCCAGGCCTTAACGTCAACAATTAATAAATGGGATCTCATGAGGCTGAGAAGCTTCTGTAAGGCAGGTGACACTGTCAAGAGAACAAAGTGACAGCCTACAGACTGGGAAAAGATCTTCACCAACCCTTCATCTGACAAAGGTCTAATATCCAAAATATATAAAGAACTCAAGAAATTAAACACCGCCAAACCAAATAACCCAATAGAGAAATGGGGCTCAGAACTAAACAGAGAATTCTCAACAGAGGAATATCAAATGGCTGAGAAACACTTAAAGAAATGCACGACCTCCTTAGTCATCAGAGAAATGCAAATCAAAACAACACTGAGATTCCATCTTACACCCATCAGAATGGCTAAGATCAATAACTCAACTGACATCACATGCTGGCGAGGATGTGGAGAAAGAGAAACACTCTTTCATTGCTGGTGGGAATGCAAACTAGTACAACCACTTTGGAAATCTATCTGGCGCTTTCTCAGAAAAATGGGAATAGGGCTTCCTCAAGACTCAGCTATTCCACTCCTTGGAATATACCCAGAAGATGCACTACCACACAACAGGGACATATGCTCAACCATGTTCATAGCAGCCTTATTCATAATAGCCAAAACATGGAAACAACCTACGTATCCCTCAGTAGAAGAATGGATAAAGAAACTGTGGTACATCTACACTATGGAATACTACTCAGCTATTAAAAACAAGGAATTCCTGAAATTTGTGGACAAATGGATTGAACTAGAAATTATCATAATGAGTGAGTTCACCCAGAAGCAAAAAGAGCTAAATGGTATATACTCACTTATATCGAGACACTAGTCCAAGGTGTACGTCTCCATGAAAAACTGTACCTACCAGGAAAGTGGGTCAGAGGGGAGGACATCCTATTGAGACTTTAAGTGTGAGAAGCCTGGGAGAATGAGGAAATAGAAGGATCCAGTGGGTCCTGGAAAACTACAGGCTGGTCTGGGCCCTGGGGTCCTCCGCAAACTATGACAACAGCCAAGGAAAATACAGGCAGTAAACTTCGAACCCCTACCCAGACTAGCCGATGGACAGGACATTCTACACCGTTGAGTGGAGAAGGAGATCTGACTTTCACACAAACTCTGGTGCCCCATATTTGACCATGTCCCTTGGATGGAGATGCCTGGTGGCACTCAGAGGAAGGATAATAGGTCACCAAGGAGAGACTTGATACCCTATGAGCATATACAGGGGGAGGAGGTCCCCCTCAGTCACAGACATAGGGGAGGGGAGTAGGGGGGGAAGCGGGAAGAAGGGAGGAATGGGAGGATACAAGGGATGGGCTAGCAACTGAGATGTAATATGAATAAATTAATAAAAAAAACAAAAACAAACAAACAAACAAAAGAATCACGTGTCTTACGTGTGGCCAGTTGTGAGTCTAGAGATGGTACAGAAAGCCTTGTGCATGTTGGGCATTCTGCCATGGGTCTGCACTCTCAGCCTGAGGATGTACCTTTCACTCTAGCTCTGGTGTGAAAGATGGAGTAGAGGAGTTAGCTGTAGGTATGGGGAGGCTAGTTAGAAATCTGTCACAAAAGATGGGATGTGGGTTAGATTAAACCAGTGTTACATTTTTCTCTTCATTTCTGAGAATTTCATATATGAATACATTGAAATTTATCTATCTCCCATTTCTCCCCCAAAACTCCTCAACTACATGTCTTTCCTTTTTTCTTTCTCTTTCTTAATAATGCACTAAGTCCAGTTAGTGCTGTTCATATGCACATGCCTGTGGGGCTTTCCACTGAAACATAGGAAACCTATCAGTAGCCAAGCCACATTCTCAATATTAATCATGTGTTTCCCCTAATGTGGTGGTTTGAATGAAAATGGTCCCGTGGACTCACAGGGAGTGGCATCATAGGAGATGTGGCCTTGTTCGAGGAGGTGTATCACTGGGGGTAGGCTTTGGAGTCTCAGCCTGGCCAATGTGGCAGTCTCCTCCTGTTGCGTGCAAGTCAGTATGTATAACTCTCAGCTCCTTCTCCAGCACAGTCTCTGCCTGTGTGCTGCTATGTTTCCTGCCATGATGATAATGGTCTAAGCCTCTGGAACTAGAAGCCAGCCCCAGTTAAATGTTTTCCTTTATAAGAGTTGCTGTGGTCATGGTTCACAAGACACATAGCAAGTCTTAAGTGCCAGTACCTCCTCAGTAAGGAGTGGGACCTGGAGACTACCTGTCCCTTCTATGTCACTGTCATGGCTGGCTTGATCTTGGGTCTTGTACAGGTAGCTATAGCTGCTGTGAGATCATGATTTTCATAGCCATGCCACGCCCAGTGTTCCACCACACTCCTTCCCTTCTCCAGCTCTTTCATCCTTTCTGTGCCCTCTTCTGTGGTATCCTGAGCCTTGGAGGTGGAGGCTAATGCAGATGTCATATTTAATCCTGGACACTGAGTCATTTATTTCTCAGACACTGGCCACTTATGCATCTGTCCGTGACATTTGTGTACTGAGGAGGAACTTCTCTGGCCAAGGATGAAAGCAGCTCAGGTCTGTCCCGACCAGAATCTTAAACTAGGGTTTTTGTTTTGTTTTGGGCAGGTTAGAAAAGTTAATGATGGAAAATGGTTTGGAGGTAAAATTGACAGTTTTGTCGAGTTAATATGTACACGAAGGAGGTAGAGGTGAAACGTGACCTGGGGGTTTCTGAGTTGGGGGAACATCCAGGGATTGAGGACATTACAAATTCTAGGTTTGTGCAATGACAATCTTGCTTTTGAAATGGAATTTGTAATTCTTTGGGATGTCCAAGTCAACAGCCACCGAGGGACAGCACCTGTGCATTGGCTGTCAGTCTTTCTTAGACCAGAGCTTCAAGCTAACATAGGGAGAGAGATTGAGCAATGTCCCTGGCCTGGTGAGCTCAGACTTGACTTCTCTCAGGTAGCCACTGCCTTGCTGAGCCCCTGCTTGTAAGCCTCCACTGGAGGACCTCATCTCATCAGCACACCATCCCTCTGCACGCATGTTCTAGTTTGTGTAGAGACGACATTAATGATGTTTATATAACCTCCTAATTATACCCAGTGGATGGGGAAAACGCCATGTTGAGTGGCTCCTGCACTTTAGTTCTAATTATTCCCCTATTTTTTTTCCCATACAGTAGTTAGTTTTCAGACTGATGGTGAGGAGCTTGCTTAGGGCAGATGGGAAATGCTTATTATGCTAATCGAGTTCTGGGTTGTTAGTAGAAATTATTAAACGGAGACGTTGGCAGTGCCTCTGGTGGAATTAAGGAGGTGACAGGGTAAAAAGCAGAGATAAATGATGCCATGACTGCGGGTTGGGTTGGGCTAGGGACTCCATGTTCAAAAGGAGGAACTTCTAACTTAAAAGGTATTTATTTCCCTCAGTAAAATTTACTAGAAGGAAGCAGATAAGACGGGAGAAGAAAGCCATCCTCTGCTTAGTTTACTAATTCTGTATATGGTGCTTACATTCAAACACATTTTAACGGGCAAACATTTAGAAATGCCAGTGAAGATACAGGCGAAAGAGTAAATTGAGGGAAATTCAAACCTAAAGTCTACCTAAGGAGGGAAGGACAGGGACCAGGGACCTGAAGACCGCAAACTCGCTGTGAGAAATACCTGTAGCTCTAACAGTCCCCAAATGCCAGCCACTGATTATGCTTTTAGGAAAATAAAAATTTCAAACAGACTCAACACTAAATGTGGTCACTACTTTTCATCACTGTGACAAAAAACATCTGAGGTGAGGAGGGGTTCATTTTGGCCACAGTTTCTGAGTTTTCAGTTCATATTCCCTTCCCCTGTCTCAGGCACGGAGGGTTAGCACTTGTTAGCAGGAAGCATTACTCCTGTAGGAGGAAGAAAGAGAAACAGGCTTAAAGATGGTGCTTTTCAAAGCCACCCCAGTGGCCCACTTCCTCAAGCCAACTCAGGCTTCCAGTGGTCCATTCAACAACAACCTTATCAATGGAGCAATCTGTTGATTAATTGGAGCCTTCAGGATCCATTCATCTCAAACCATCTCATCAGCTGGCAGCCAGGCATGTGCGTTTGTGGTCATATCCCATCTAAACAGCAATCTGAATAGCCAAATTAACAGGAAAAAAATCAAAGCAAATAAGAATTACCTTTAATATCGCTCCTAAAACAAGACACCGTGTTCTCTGGAGCAAGGGCCACAAGAAGCCTTTGTTGCTTGTGAGAAACTCAACCGGCAGCTGAATCAGGACTCCTTTTCAGTTTGTTTTGTCCGTGTGTTGGTTGGGTTAACTGCTCTTTTGGTGTTTAAACTTTCAAATTCTTCATAGATCATGAATATGATCCCCTGTGAGACGAATAGGCAGCTGAAGTTCCTTCATTCTCTGCTCTGTCTCTCCACTCCGGGCTTGTGTCCTTTGCCACCCAAGCCTCCCATATCTGTTTGTTATTTCTTCTTATTCCTTGAGCTTTTGCTGCCTTTAAAAAGTTCTTCCTATGTCCATATCTTGAAATACTTTCCCTGTGCTTTACTCTAGTAGTTTCAAAGACTCGGGTTTTAAATTAAGACATTTGCTCCATTTTTTAGTTGATTTTTGCATACAATGAGATTGGGATATAGTTTCAGTCTCCCACATGTAGATATTCAGTTTTTCCAACATTTAAAAAAAATATAACCTTTCTTTCTTTCTTTTAAAAAAGGCAATATATATGCTTGGTGTTTTTGCAAGGAGTGGAAACCATGGAGTCTGTATCGCATGCCCATAGGTATGGCTATCAGATGAAAGTGACGGGGTGCAGAGACGAAGGAGCTTTATGGTGATCATCAGTGGGACAGAAACTAGTGCAGCCACTGTGGAAGACAGCATGGAGGTTCCTAAAAAAATAAAAATAGAGCCATCGTATGACCCAGCTGTAACACTCACGGGCACTCACCCTTAAGAATCAAAGCTAGCACGTGATGGAACGGGCTGTGCATGTATGCTCACGGTAACCCCATTAACAGCAGCCAAGACAGAGAATCAGTCTCAGTGCTTGTCCGTGGATGAAAAACAAAGATGTGGTATATATTCACAACAGAGTTTATTAACACATATAGGCAAATGGAGCCATGTCTCCTGCGGAAAAACGGATAAATTTAAAAATTACCATGTTAAGAGAAGTCTCAGAAAGATGCTTGCATGTAGTCTAGTTTCCGAAGAAATTTTTGTATTAGCTGCTGTTGGAGATATATTTTTCCAAAAGACTGTATCTGAAAAATTGAGAACAAGCAGAGCAAAGGGCAGAGGGGGAGGGATAGGGTGGAGGGGGGACACATAGTGCTGTCTGGCTGTGCTCTGTGTGTGACTTGGTGTCACACAGAAAAATCAGTTGCTACATCAGGGATGTGTACATCAGTGGGACACCTTCCTTCTTGTTTTTGTTGGACATGAAAAATGAGTAGGAGAGAGTCAAGAGTCTGGACATGTGTGCTGTGAGTTGATGACGGGCAGTGGCTTGAGCATCCAGGACATGGTTCTGCGATGAGGAAGGGAGCGTTCTTCTTCCTCCAAACAGTTTGCACTGAGCATGGAATAAACACCACACCTATGTGTAGGTACCCTGAACACAGCCTCATTTCCGTCTCCGTCGATGCCTATCTTTCCTAACCCAGTTTGAGATCAGAAACAGGGTACCATTGCAGAGTACCCAATACCGGGTAAATTTTAAAGAAGAAATGTATTGTGATGCAGTGGTGGAGGGTGGTAAAGTACAGGAACTGGGTGCTGGCAGATACAGCTGTCAGTGATGGCTGCTCTCTGCTTTCATAGTGGAATCTCATTGCTACACCCTCCCTAGGGGAAAGGCGCAATGCCCCTGCAAAGGTGTGTGGGGGGGGAGCTAAAAGCTACACAATGACCCCTTATCGGGGGCCTTCATTCCATTCTTCAAGGATGACCTTCCTAACTGAACCTCTCTCACAGGTGCCTCCTCCCAGCGCCACCACACTAGCCACTGAACTTCAGAATCTGCATTCTGGAGAGACACATTCGCCCCTTCGCAGAGTGGGACACAACTCTCCTTCCCAATAGTGCCGTGATCCTTTCCCAGTTAGTGTCATCTGTCAATTACCACAATCTGGCGTTAACTGAGAGTGTTTCAACTCGGGGACTGCCTCAAGTGGATTGGCCTGTGGCCATGTCTGTGGGGCATCTCCTTGGTTAGTAATTGGTGTAAGAGGGCAGAGACCACTGTGGGCAGTGCTACCGTGGGCAGGGGGTCCTTGACTCTGTAAGAACCCATCCTGTGTAGGGCCCCAGATCAAGCCAGTACGCAGTGTGCCTCCATGGTCTCTGTTTCGGTTCCTGCCTCCAGGTTCCTGCCCTGAGCTCCTGCCCTGGCTTCCCTTGCTGAGTGTGACATGGAGGCATAAAAAGAAACAAATTCTTTCCTCCCCCAACTTGCTTTTGGTCTTAGTGTGTATCACAGCAGCAGAAAGCTCACTAGTTCAAATGCTCTGTGGTCTCAGCCTCTCTCTGCCCCTGTGAGATGTAAGCCCATTGGAAAAGGGCTGAGTGATTGAGGTGTTGAAGGGGAAAGTTGTCTAGTAAATTGCCGAACAGATCTCCAATAAATTCAACTGCTGCCTCCTCATTGAGGTAAATCTATGAAGCCCCAGTTAGTGTGGCATTGCTCTGCTGAGTCACAGAGTCATGCTGATAAGAGATTAGATGAGTTAACATGATGGAGGTTTCCTCACGAAAACGAAATCGCATCAGGCCTTCTTCAAGCTGGCTCTTAGCATTCTGCTTTTTGATGGAGAGTCATCCAGGAGGCAGGAGAATCATAGAAACCACCCCCATCATGCCTTAGTATGCAAAGCCACTCTGGGCATGTCACCTCCCACTGGGACTGCCCTGCTGCCTGTCCTGCCTGGCCCTGGACAGGGGTACCCTCCAGACCCTGGTGTCTGAGAATAGCCCAGGCTGGACTCTCACTTCATCTGGATGCTTCCAATGAGGCTGTGCTAGCTGGGGATAAGGGGCTAGGTTTTACTATCTTTGTGCTGTCATGGATGCAGATGGATGAGTGGCATTTTGGCATTCTTCTGTAAAGCTAGAGGCCCCAGTTCCTGGTTACTAAGATGCTCTGCTTTCTCTTCTGGTTACCATAGCAGTGCTTCTCCACACTGCATTCACTCGGGAGAACACAAGGATGCCAGGGTGCTATGTGCTTCATTTCACAGAATTAGCATCTTGTGACAGTCTCTGTGTGCTTCTTGATGTATGCATAGATCATGATAGTCTAGAGCAACTCAAGAACTCAACTGAAAATGCTGCCAAAAATAATAGCCCATTCAAAATTTATTACAGTCTAAAAGGGGGACATAATAATGTTCTTTCCAATACTGAATACATTGGAGAGATAGCCATTTTTGAGGGGTAAGACTTTTAGCACACCTCATCATTTCAAATCTCATTTTTAGTATGAGTATCTGTGGTGTCTGTGTGTGCATGTGTATATGTGTGTTGTGTGTGTTTCTGTGTATGTGTTTGTTTATACGTGTATGTTTCTGTGTGCATGTCCCAGTGTGCCTATTGAGATTTTTCAGAAAGGAAGGGCAGGGATGAAGGCTGAGTAAGGGGGAGGGGAGTGCTGTGGGGAGGACCATCAGGTGTCTGTTATGAACTCAAAGAGTGAAAAGTATTGTCATGTGCTGAATTGATATTAACTGGGTGCTGTGATGCTCTCTGGCACAAGCTCTGCAACCTAATGTCTTCAGAGTAAATCTGCATATATGCCCTTTAGTAGTTCCAAAATTATTACTCTAGTACTAAGGGCTAAATCAAAGGTCCTATACAAGGTAGTCAAGAGCTCTTCCACAGAGTGGAACTCCTAGCTCCTTAACAATGTTAAGAACTAGACAACAGCATTCCTTTCTTATAGATGACAACACTTGGCATGAAAGATTTTTCTTCCAAAATTCACATATTATCACATGATTTTTAAAATCAGGGTGTTAACATTGGGCTACCTAAGTTTTCTTGGACTTGTAGGAGCCAGATAAAATCCTTTTGTCTCCTTATTCCGTAATCTGTTGGTCATTCCTACTTGTGACAGATTAAATTCATATGTAAAAAAAAAAACCAATTTATGCATATGAGTCAGAGTAGTTAATGTTTAAGTCTTTTTTTCATTTGTTAAAACCCACGTACCCCAAATACAAGCTGATAGAGTATATATAGGTACTCTTTCTCCTTCCTTCCCTCACCCCAACAGCACCTGAACAAATGATGATGAGGAGGCCTTCACAAGCTTAGAGGAGAGCTAGTTCCAGATACCAACTTTGATATAATAATTACCTGTGACAGCTACAGGGGTGTCCTTTCTTTGACTTTTGTCCTTTTTAGAATTCCACTAGGGAGATTCTTTGAAAGCAAACACTGGGCTAGCCACCACTTTGCTCAGTGTCCAAACTCTCTCCCTGGGCTGTGCTCTGAGCCCTTTTCAACCTACACATCATTCTACATCTCTCTGTTCTCCCATGCTCTGGCTCCTTGCTTTGTAACCAAGTCTGCACTGTGGAAGTGTACCTCCCTCTTAACCTCTATGCAGATCTGGGTACTAATCTCCCAGCTCTGTCCAGAAAGCTCCCTCTTAGACAGCTGCCCTGGTTGTCTAAAGCTCAGCAAATGTTACCAGTGACTTCTGTCCATTTTTTCTTTAGCAGAGAATCTGATGCAATCTAGGATGTTTTATATCACTGTGTGTATATATATATATATATATATATATATATATATATATATATATACACACACACACACACTTCGGCCTGTAACTTGAAGGGAGAGGGGGGGGGGGGGAGGGAGGGAGAGCGATGGAGAGAGAGAGAGATTGAATGATTTTGAATGTGGTGGTCTTGTGAAGGGTCACCTCAAATCCATAGGGCAGGTAACAAAAGCATTTTCATGGGAGAATGGGACTGGGCAAGACTTGAGCCACATTTGTCAGTGTCTTCCTGTTATATTCAGTTAGGATGTAGGATCTCAAGCTCGTTTCTTTACTTGTTTTGCAGGATGTGTTGTGAATGTTTGCTAAATTCCATTTTCATATCTTACTGAGGGACCACACTGTTGTCTGCTCAACACAATGCTGCTGTGGCCCCAGGAGTGGGCAGCTGGCAGATGTGCTCTGGGCACAGTCTGTAGATCCCAGAGTTTTAGCCTCCTTTCTCAGCACTGAGAGATAGAAATTTGTCTCCTTAGAGCTCTGAGACCCTGGCATGCACACTAGAGATGCCAAATGGAGACGCCAGGCCCTTGATGCCTTTCTCAGTTCTGAAGCAGATGGAAATGAGAGGAGTGTGGGCTGCGCAGGTCCAGGTCAAGTCTGAAAGAGAAAATCTGCCAAAGCCATGTCTTCTTCACTACCCCTTGATTAGTACAGAGCCCTCTTGTGTGCTCCAAGGATGAACGGAGGCGACTAGGAGACAGAAATAGAAAATGCCACCAGAAGGCTTTCTCCCATGGCCAAAGTCTGCCAATGGTTAGGAATAAATCAGCTGTACAGACTCAGAACTGGCATTTGTTTGTTTCCCTTAGTGAATCCTTATCTTCATGGGGTCCCCAGTTTTGGGGACCAGAGTCTCCTGAAAAAATTGAATGTTTGTACACAGTCTTGTTCCTCACAGTTAAATTGTGGAAAGAGCCTCAACTTTGATCAACCTGGACCCAAATGTCTGTGAAAATTGAAGGACCCAAGAACTACTCACCGACCCTCAGCTCTGGCTTTATTGTGTCTCTCATTGCTGTGACCAAATTACCAATAGGAAGTAACTTAAAGGGGCTCATTGTTGAAGGTGACACAATCCGTCACGTAGGGAGCTCATGGTGATGGGATGGCAGGGTAGCCAGTCCTACTGTGTCTGCAGTTGGGAAGCAGAGACAGATGAATGCCAGTGCAGAGAGGGCTGGCTCCTCTGACCTGTTCTTATTGAGCATGGGACACCAGTCCGTGGGATGCTGCTGCCCCTGTTGAGAACAGAATTTTCCTTCTAACTTAAACACCACTGAAAATAATGTCAAAGAGACACCCAGAGCTATGGTTCCTAGGTGGTTCTTAATTCAGTTAACTTGGCAATGGGGATTAAACATCACAGCTTGCATGTCTGTAAACTTCAGAGGTTATAGCCATGGAGATGATAAATATCTGGAAAGAGATAGAAAATTGAATTAACTAAACCAGGAGACAAATGTGTGTGGGATGCTATTAGTGGGAAAGAATGACAAGGAACGAGTGAATGAAAAGAAGAGACAAGTTTGGGTTTACCTGAGAATGGATAGGCTCACTGGACTCAGAAGTCGAGGGACCCAATAGTGACTTTGAACTCATGGGGGCGGGGGTGCATATCCAGTGAGATGGTTCACATGGGAAAGATGCTTGACATCAAACACACACACACACACACACACACACACACACACACACACACACACA
>OU015742.1:124038646-124051752 GCA_907169655.1 Acomys percivali
ACACACACACACACACACACACACACACACACACACACACACACACACCAAATGTAATTTAAAAAATTAAAGGTTTGACACATGGTGAAAAATATCAGAAATAGGGGCTAGAGAAATGGCTCAGCAGGTAGCATGCAGAATTCTCTCATCGTGGACAGGTGGTTCACAGCCACCTGGACCTACAACTATGGAGAACCCTCTGGTGTCTGCAGACATCTGAATTCACATGTACATATTCACACACAGACATGTACACACTCAATGTTTTCAAAAGTAATTTGAGAAAATCATTACGCTTATATATATTTTTTTAAAACTCAGAAATGAACTGCATCCCCATTTAAGTTCTAGAAAAAACAGCAAATTCACTTTATGTGAAGGTACAAAAAAAGAAAAGCTAGACATCACTCAGGCACCTAAGTGAGCAAAGGAAGACCACTCTCTCTGCACCCTTCAGTTTACAGGGTTGCCTCGCATGCCCACATTCTTATGTCCTGGAATAGATTTATTTTAAATGCCTGCCTCACAGAAGAATTTTACAATAATCTGTTGAGTTATTTTACTCACTTATTCAACAAAATATGGATTGCATGCATACAATGTGTAACCACTCTCTGATCCTATCTCTGGGAATATAATACTGAAATTGCATTTTAGAGGAAGGGCAAGCTAATTTACAAATGAATGGGTAAATGGGTGAATGGATTCCACATGGAGTTTTGGGCTGTGTTCATTAAACTGTCACTCCACTTCTTCAGCACTGCCCCCTTGCTACTGCTGAGTCACTGGCAAAAGCTGGTGACCAGTAACTCTGTGTTGAATGCCTCCCTTGAAAGCAACACTGCTCTAGTTTAGGGCCTAGCTCCGGGTCACATCTGCAGTGGAGTTGACAAAGTGAGCTGGTTCATGAACCGCATTCGGATGTATTCTCACAGCTACATCTGGGCATTGCTGCTGAAGTCAGTGGTGATTGCACAGACTGAAGGAAAACACAACCTGGGTCGGTCCTTTGTTCTCCATCTCCTGTGTCTGCAGAGCCTTTCAATCTTTGTTTATTGTTCTCTCTTACAATCTCTTCTTTTCAACCCCTCGGCTCAGTTTGCAGATGGGGTTCAATTTGCTGCCTTGGATTGTTGTTGATGACGGACAAGGACACCAGCTAGAAGTTTTCAAGGATGTGTGTGTGGGCTGGGGATGGGCATTGGTCCGAGGCAAAGAAAGGATGAAGACCAGGCAATGGACGGTTACCATGTATGCTGCAACTGATTATATAAGCAGATTAGAAAACAGGACAGGAGCCTACCATAGATGTCCTCTGAAAGATTCCATCCAGCAGGAGAGAAAAGCAGATGTTGAGACTCACAGCCAAACTCTGGGCAGAGTTCAGGGACTCTTAGGAAAGAGTGGGGGGATAGAAGGGCCTGGAGGGGACAGGAGCACCACAAGAAGACCAACAAAGCCAATAAATCTGGGCCCACGTGGGCCTGCAGAGACTGATGCACCAACCAAGGCCCATGCATGGAGAGGACCTAGGCAGCTCAGTCTCCATGTGGGTCTCCTAGTAAGGCTGTCTCTAGCATAGACTCTGTTGCCTGCTCTTTAATCACTTCCCCCTGGTGGAGCGGCCTTGCCAGGCCGCAGAGGAGGAGGATGCAGGCAGTCCTGATGCTACTTGATAAGCTAGGGTCAGTTGGTAGGGGAGGGGGGCTCCTCCTTTCTGAGGACTAGGGGAGGAGGATAGGAAGGGAAGGCCAGCCTGGTGTACAAAGACTATCTTAAACCAACCAAAAAAAAAAAAAATGGAAGACATAAAACAGCCAAAAAGAATGAAAAACAGGACTATGAGAAACTTGACACTCTACCACTTACTATTTAAAAAGTGCAGTCTGAAGCAAAGGAAGACTATTCTGAATTGTTTCTCTATTAAACCCAACAAAGGCACACAAGGCATAAAAATGTTTGACTGTGAGAGGAAAACAATCACCCAGAAGAGGTGGAAGGTGTTGGAACCTGGCTTCATAGCCAAAGCAGGAGCAGAGAAGTGGAAAACCAGCTGAAATGTGAAGCAGAGGGTCTAGACCAACAGTTCTTAACCTGTGGGTCGTGAGACCCCCACAGAGGTCACCTAAGACCATCTGCATAGCATGTATTTACATTACAGTTCATAACAGTAGCACAAATACAGTTACGAAGTAGCAATAAAGATGATTTTATAGTTGTGGGTCAGCCCAATATGAGGAATTGTATTAAGGGGTTACAGCATTAGGAAGGCTGAGAAACAGCCTTCTAGACAGTCAGCAAATCTACTGAGAATCAGGGCTGAGAAATACCAGGTGGGGAGATTTGGGGGGAGGGGGTAGAAGTTATGGAAGTAAGAGATTAAAAGGTGCTGGAGGAAAGGATTGCCTTTTCTAGGCTCCTAGACACTGCATATTTGAGTCCCTAAAGATGCAGAAACAACGATATTGCAACAAATAGTTAATGTTGGGAAGGAAAAGGAATTTACCCCCAATTCCGCCTTCCCGAAACAAAAGTTTTCATCAATATATTGAAAATCTCCCCCTTTTGTTAAGGTAGTTGATGGGACATGGCTAACTCTGAGATAAACATTAATGAACTAGACAGTTTCAAAAAAAAAAAGCATCCAGCTAAAACACTACCATCAGTGTGAATAGAAACACTGTGCCTTAAGGTTCCCCTTTCTCTGCCCCCAAACCCTTTAATAAAAAAGGGCTGTGGAAGAAAAGAGTAAATTTTACTTAAGGGAAATGCAAGGACCAGTAACATCTGGCCAATTCATCTTTCAAATATCAAAACAAGGATAGATACCAAGAGGTGCCCTGGGACTTGGTAGCTGTGATGGGCACTGACTGCTTTAACTGTAGGGATGACACAGAAGCCTCTGGAGGCTCAGGGCTGTAAAAGATGCCAGATGAGGATGGGGGAGAAGGCACAGGGGCTTTGCTGCTCTCACGAGCAGCTGCATCCGGCAGATTATAACCCCCATAACTCAGATCTAGGGAATCTGACACCCTCTTGTGACCCCCCCAAGGGTACCTGCATACATATATGTGTGTGCATGTGTATATGTGTGCATGTGTGTGCGTACATGTGTGTGTGCATATGCGTGTATGTGCGTGTGTGTGTGTGTGTGTGTGTGTGTGTGTGTGTGTGTGTGTGTAAACAACTTTCTAGAAACATGCAAAGTGACCTTCCTGGCCATTAAGAAATAACAATCCAAGGAGGGAATGCAAGCCTGAGGGTTGCCTCGTTTGAGGTAAAGCTTTTGGATCACTCCCTTAGCATCAGATGATTACCAATATGTATCAGATAGAGATGGAAAAAAACCCAAGCAATGTAATCACAAGTGTGTTTAACACCACAGAGTCAGTGAAGATGAAGACTAGAGTTGGGATGTAGAGCAGAGGGTGATCCTAGGGGCAGAGGACACATTTCCACATTGCTCATGGGAATGAGTAAGTACAGACTGTCTCAAGAAGTAACGTCTACATTAGTGTGACCTCTAACCCTGAAGGTAAACATCTGAAGTAAAGCCTTCCCACTGAAGTACAACACAACAGGGAAATCATGAGCTGGGTGTGATGGTGTACACCTGTATCCCCAGCACTGTGGAGGCTGAGCCAGGAAGATGTGAATTTGAGGCCACTGTGGACTCCACAGTGAGTTTGAAGCCGGCCAAGGGCATGTAGTGAGACCCATCCCGTAAACACGGGCCAGGAACAGAGCTCAGCTGATAGAGTGCCTGGTCGGCATGTACAAAGTTCTGCATTCATCTCCAGCACTGTATGGTGTTGCGTGTTTATGGAGACAGGAGGGTCAGATCTCTATTACATAAGAAGTTTGAGGACAGCCTACAATGTATGAAACCCGGTCGTAAACAAATCCTTATGAGAACAGACGAGATGTTTTAAAGAATAAACTGGAAGCAAGGGCATGAGAAGGGAGGGTTGCTTATGTGTCTGTGCAGGATGGAGCATACCATGGGCCAGTCTTACTCACCTAGATATTGTAGTTAGGTATGTGGGAGATGAAATTGAAGTCCTCTACCCCAGTGTAACGTTAGTTAGGGAGGTGGTACTCCATGAGGTACCCTCAAGGGTAGGCCTGGCCTAATTGACAAACAAGCTTGAGCAGTGCAGAACTAAGCCACCCTCTCCCATTCCAGAAGCATTTTCCATTTTCACCATGGACAGCAGCTTCCATTAGGCCTGAGAGTGTGACAACCTGCCTTTTTGGAGGCCTTCATGCAGGGGTTTTTACTGTGAGAGACAGCCTACACATTTTTACCTGACAGCTCCTTGCAATGAATACTATTATAACAAATATTATTGGTATGTATCTGCTACCATTTTTTGTTTCTCTGATTAAATCCTGACTGATATAGGGCCTAAGTTCAGGAAAAATGCACTTTATCAATAAGTGCAAATGGCTTATCTTACTGATTATAAAAGAATATTTGCAGAAAGAAACACAAAAGCAAGTAACTGCATGTTGCATTAAAAAGTCACTTGAAACAGCATTGAAGGAGGCTTATTAATTACTAATTAAATGAATGGGCACTGAATGGTGGCATAGGCAAAAATTATATAATTACTGGGAATTCAGCATATCAACCAAAATGGAATTCACTCTATAAACCATAAAAATGAAAAAGCTAAAGGAGATTATTTTTCAGTTGTTAGACCATAAACTCCACAGTGACGGCAAGTCTGCCTCTGAATACTCAGGGATTTGAATCACTGCTTTATGCAGAGACCTCGGGGAACCCCTGACACAGTACGACTGCTCAGGAAGGGACCTGTCAAGACATAAGAGCAGTTCCGGAAAAATGTCTATGAAATACGACAAATGCAACATCTATAAATTAGATGCTGCTTTATAAGGGAAGAGGATGAAAAGGCATTGTGGTACGGAGTCCCAGCAGTTCTCTTCGGTTTCACCTCACCGTAGCCATGGTCAGGCAGAGTTTCCCAAGGACAGGAAGACTGTCGCCTGCCTGGCACTCTAGAAGGACAAGTGTTTGGGCTGTGTCTAGTCCACGGCGTGAGCCTGAAAAACACAGGATTAAGGGGCAGAATAGCACCCCTGCCCTGAAACTGGCTGCAATGGTGCATTCCCTCAGCTTGAGAATTTTCTCAGGGACAAATACAAATTCATAGCTTCTGAGAGGAGATGGGGGCGGGGAGGGTCATCCTTCCGTTGCTAGGTATCAAATGATCAGCTTCCACCTGCAGGAGTTCTGTAAACTCCTGCATGCTTCTGGATTTTCATTACCCAACATGCCCAGGGACTTAAAAAAAAAAAAGGCAGGCCTCATGCACATCTCATGACAGTCAGAGCATGACCTTTCCACCTGGGCACTGTCACCTTTCATCCACAGCAGACTCCAGCGGTCCTAGGGGCATCAACCTCACTCTTTCATCAGTGTCTCCAGGAAACCCAGGCTTATGTTAACTCCTTTCCGATCCTGCATGCCTTCACTGAGTTGTCAAGGGTACACCGTGGTTCTGAAGGGCAATGACTTGATTGCTTCCATCCTGCAAAAAAGAAACAGCCAGAGACCTCTGGGCCTGTGAGCTTGGCAGCTACTTGGCCATAGGACTGTAGGGAGTAGACCAGAAGTGTGGGATCCCACTTTTGTTTTATTCTCTTCTACCTGGGTTTGCCATTAGCTTCTCACTCTGAGTCTTTTGACCACAGTGTTCCTCACTCTGGGCAAAGTTACCAAGTTGTGAAATGTGCCACCTGTCCACTATATGTATAGTATTCCATGCCACTGCTGACCACTGTCTTTACCACCAGGAAACTCCAGATGTCTTGGAAGCAAACCCCAGAGGGAGACGGAGTGGAGAGCAGAATGTGTACATGTATGTGCATGTGTGTGTGCATATGTGTATGCGTGTGTTCTCAAAATGGGCATTCTACAGAGATGGACCACATGGGTTTTCAAGCTCAGGCAGGGAGAAGTAATTTCCCATGAAGCTTCACTGCAATCACTGGCTGCCAAGTGTCTCCTGGAGTTAGAAAAGTGGACCTCATCCATCTTTCTTGGCTGCTCAGCTGCATTCAGGATCCAGAGGACCTCCAGCTCTCTGTCAGGCCAACTCGTTTCATGGCTCCCCAACTCCGTGCCTGTTCTGCACAGACCAGGCTCAGGCCCAGCAACATACCTGGACCTAGAGTTTAACCTCCTGCTCACAGGATGTAGGCACAGGGTAGGACCAGTCTGTTTCTCCAGAATGGTGTGATGGCATTTGAATGTGACGAAGGGGCTGAGCGTGATGCTTTTAGAAGCCCCTTCTGGAATTCATCATACAGTTCTAAAATTTGTAACACTCTGAAGCCTACACTAGAGTTGACTTAGGGGTAACTTGTGGTTGAGGCTTAATTTAGACCACGTTTCGTTCAATTCACAGTTTTGTGATCCTGCCATCTTACATCTTTATAATGCTCCAAAAAAGGTGGAAACCAACACAGCCAAGCTTAGTATGCTTGGTGAGTAAATTTTTAGAGATAATATTGATATCTTTAGGACATGTTCTCTTAGAGGCAAACAGAGGAGCAAGAAGAGGGAAATTAAAGTGGGAAAAGTAATTTTTTTCTCTGGGCCATATTGGAAGCCTATTGGTCAGGACCTTTTATGAGTAAATTAGTTTAATATGTGTAAAGAAATCACTCCCTGGCTTGAGGTTTCTTTATGTACAATTATAATAATTCCATAGGTTCAAATTCCCTATTTTGCAAGTAAAACAATAAAATGGAACACATGTAAGCTTTTAGAGAGGAATCTTTAGGAAAAAAAAAAGCAAGCCACCAAGTTAGTTCTATGCCATTTTTTTTGCATGTGTTGGACTGTAAAACAAGAATATCTTCCAAACTCCCATCAGCTGGGGCCCATGGTGGTTGAGGAGAGGCCAGGAGACATGGCCCAGGGGAGGTTGTGTTCCTGGCTGTTGGATGATTCCCCAGCTTGTCTGACTAGTGTTCTATCTTCTAGCCCACTGGGAGGTCTTGGTGTAGTCATGTCTTGTGTTGCTTGAAGGTCAGGAACAAACCAAGAGACTTGAGGTTATAGCAGCAGTGATCCCCAAAACTTTATGCCTCTAGATACTTCAGGAGTTGGTATGCTGTTTATTTCTTCTTTGTTGCTACACTCAACCTTTCTAGGCTGCTGTAACAAAACTTAAAATGGCTTTAGGACAAGAGATCACTATGGCTCACAGTTCTAGAGGCTGAGATTTTGACACCAGAGCACTGATATGGTAATGTTACTGGCTACAGAGGATCAAAGGAGGGCCAGTTTTGTCCTGGGATCTCTTTCAAAAAAGACACTAATACTGATGATAACCTATTTCCTTCTTACAGTCACCACCTCCTTAAACCATCACAATGCATTGCGTTTTCAGCATATGGATTTTAGCCAGACTCAAATAACACTTTTCTACAATGTTTGAGATCACCCAGAGTTTATTTTAAGACAGAACTATATTGAAGTGCATGGTGAATAGTAGATGGGAGACAAGGGAAGGAAATCAAAGGCGAGGTAAAGTTTTGAGGGCTGGACACCCAGTGGGAGGGTGAGACTTGGAATTCAGGAACTGGGCTGTTGGTCTGAGAAGGCTGGTTTCTATAGGGATTCCTTTGTTGTTCCATCTTATACTCAAAGAGGGATGGATGTAATCCAGACAGGACAACATGCTCCGTTCTCCACAGCCACTATCTGCCAACTCTGACATGTGGTGGACACCAGCAGTGCCATCTATTCCTCTGTGTTTTTCTCAAGGTATCAGCATAGTCATTGGGCCTGTGTCTCTGGGATCATCTGTGTTCCTGAGATCCTGCCTGAACTTCTCCAGTGGACAGCTTCAGACATAACCATGTAGGTTTTACCAAGCCAGCCTCAGAGCAGGGCCAAGAACCAGCTCAAAGTACTGACCCACTAACATGTGTGAAACTTCTACTCCCTTCAAGGCACTGATACAGACTCTGTTGACACAGAAAGGCGTAGGAATGTAATGCACCTGGCTGAAATGGAGACATTCTAAAGAGATGCTAGTGTCTCTCAATCTGTCTACCAGATTGTTGAAACAATGGAACTCAAAGAAATAGAACTTTCCTCGGGAATCGCTTGCAGAGAAGGGAAAGGCACCAGCCACAGGAGGTACTTGTGTTCCAGAAAGAGAGTTCACATGTTCTACAAACCTGTCAGACCACTTTATAGGATGAGACTGAAGGCCAGACTATGGTGAGTCAGAGGCAGCAGGACCATACCTTGACCAGGAATACTTGACTCTTCAAATTGTTGGCTCTCTATTGAAATTTTGATCTTACTTTAGGATAGAGAAGACAGACCTGGGACTTTTGCTGGATTTCTTTGCCTCTCTTCTCAGTGTGGCCACACTGATACTCTTTCTGCTTCCTACTTTCAATTTTGCTCTTTTAACTAGATTATTAAGGATGGATAGCAGGACCTGACTTGGGGCAGAAGTTGTGACCCCACACACACCATTTAATAACAGGAACAGGGCCAGACCTGTTGCTTGGGGAGGTATTTGAACAAGTCAGAGACTCAATGGGGCTGAAGATTCAAGTGCTGAGTGAAGGGGAGACAGCGATTGTGTGCTGCTGTCATGTGGAGGGGAACGGGTTTTCTTTGTTTATTTTGTGTTTGAGAAGAGAATTCAGAAAGTAGAGAACCCTGGAGATGAACGCAGAGATGTGATTCTAGACAGAGTAATAGCAGAGGCTCCTAGCTCAGGGCTTCTGGGCAGGTTAAGATCCTGAGGAGCCCAGAATGGTCAGAGCCCTGATTGGGACATCATATTGGGAAATGACTCTTGATGAAAAATCAGCTTGTGAGATGGTAGTGTGTGAAAAAGTATCATTCATTGAACAGTATGTATGGATTATTTATAATTATGTTAATAAGACATATAGGGCTGGGCTGGGCTTCAGTGGGACTGTGCTTACTTACCATATGTAAAGGCCTGGGTTTAATGTCCAGAATCATTACAAAAAATTTAAGTGCCTAAATTAAGTATCAAAATAATTCTAGACAGTAACTTTAGAGATCATACAAAATTGACTATTAAGCCAGATGTGGTGGCACATGTCTGTAATCCCAGCACTCAGGAAGGCAAAGGCAGGAGGATTTCTGCCAGTTCAAGGCTAGACTACTCTACAAAGAAAATCTAGGACAATCAAGGCTACACAGAGAAACCTTGTCTCAAAAAAACAAAAACAAAAACCAACCAAACAGACAAACAAAGAAACAAAAAAACCCAACAACAAAATACTCTTTCCAAATCATCATGGAATCCTTTGAAGAATGGAAGCTAGATAGAATGGTATTTATGGGGCAAGCCAGCAGACATGCTTGTTAGCATAGCCCCATAGCCTACCTCTGGGTTGCTTAGCAACCTCTGACATCTCACCTGCTACCAAATGGCCCTCTTACTTCTTTCTCTCACACTCTTTTACTTTGCTCCCTCCCTCTGTGCTGCTCTCTCCCTCTTAGGCTCTCCCATTGGTCTATTTCTCTCTGCATCTCTGTCTCTTCTGTCTCTGTCTCTGTCTCTCAGTCTCTCTGTGTGTCTCTTGTCTCTCTCTCCCCGCCTCCATACAATAAATCTCTACACACACACACACACACACACACTCCTAACTATAGTAATAAAGACTCATTTCCTCTAAGAGTCAAATCCATCACTGTTCTGCTATAGCAGGCAGAATTCTGCAGTGCTGCTTTTAAAGTGAATGCAGTGAAAGCTTTCTCAAGGGGCATGCATGGTCAGTGCAGGGCACAAGGAATTCATACAGTCTCCCAGAGTCTGGACCAAAGGGAGACTGTCCCAGCCTCTAGCCTTACCTTAAAGGTGTCCACTCCACACCCTCTGAACCTTAGAAACAAGGACTTCTGATGGGCTTGTCTGCATGGAAGCAGGAGACCACCTGTATTACAGGCCTCTCTTGCCTGGAGCTGCCAGGGCTACAGCCACCTATGCCAACTGCTTGTTGTCTAGAGCAGTAGTCCTCAACCTTCTTCATGTTGTGACCCACTCAGACAGTTCCTCATGCTGTGTTGACCCACGACCATAAAATTATTTTTGTTGCTACTTCATAACTGTGATTCTGCTACTGTTGCAATCATTATGTAAAGGTCTGACATGTGGACGGTCTTAGGCAATCCCTGTGGAAATGTTGTTCAACCCCCTCCAAGGGGGTTGCGACCCCCAGGTTGAGAACCACAGATCCAGTGAGTGATAAGTGTCTATGATCTCACTAGTCCCCCAGGTCCCTCCCCTCCTCTTCCTGTGCAGGCTTCTAGTGCTGAACCCTTGTGCCAATGAACCTGCAGGGTGCACCCTCACAATCTGCAGCAGCTCGCTACTGACAATCCAGCCCCAGGCTGCACTGAACCTTTCCTTCTGAGGTTTGAGGCCTTTCCAATTTTTCCTTTCTGTAGAATTTTCTCTTAGTTCTTAGAGCTCAGAGTCCCCTTATCTGTCACCCTTTAACTGTGGTTAATACTTCTTTCCACTATGGTCAGTCCATTGTCTCCTTTTCTCAGGGCCCAGACCACTGCCAAGATCAGACCAGTTTTTGAAAGGTCCCTTACCTTGTCCCAGTCTTTAATTTTATGCTTTCTCTTTCTGTTGCTTTACTTTGTAAATGAAACTGGCGTAAGCATGTAAGAGATAAAAAACACAAAATCACCAACAAGTAGAACAGTCTTGTGTTAATGCCAAGACAGGAAATAAAAGCAGGAGTTGCGTCTGTACTTTAAGAAGATACACAGGAAGTGCTGAGGTCAGCATTGTGTACCAGCTGGTCCAGGCTGCAGGGCCGTGATGCAAATACCCACAGAAGTGTGTGCATATGTAAGGTGTGGCTAAGCATTCAGCAAGTCTGCTCACTGCACAGTGTTGCTCTTTTACTCAGCAAGTGGCCCTATGCTGTAAGGGCATCCTCCAAGCCAACCACAAATGGCTCTCCTTTCTTCCCATGACAAGCTGGATTCTCAGACAAGTGTCATGTGCCTTTCGAAAGTTTCACTGGGCTTAGGGATTGTTCTATTTAGAGTATCCGCTTGTGCCATCCCTGGCTGAGGCAATTAGGACTGAAGCGCCACCAGGCTTTCTCTGGCAAGGCCTTTAACAGATCTTAGTCTACCCTCATGCCACTCCCAAACCAGGATGGAAGGTGACGTCACAGCATTTGAGCATGCTCTAAAGTCATTGGGCCATAGGTAAATAGCAAAGGGGGTGTCACAAACTAGGAAAGGGGGATTGTCTTGTAAGTGGGGTCTAACTAGAAAAAGGGATGTGCTGGCATGCTGTGCATAGTGACCTGAGAATGGCAGAACTGAGGAGCTGTTGCCAACAATATACTATACGACCGTCACAGGAACAACTTGCCCTAAGCCAGGATAAACATTCTTAAAGTTTTTGGACAAATCAAATTAATGGAAAGGAGTCTGTCTACAAAACGACCCCACTGACTCTATCCTAAGGGCTACAAATGTGACACAATGTGACCAGCAAGAGGAAAGCGACTGACCATTGTTTCACAGAACATCAAGGGGGAAACTACACTGCAATTAGGATGGATTTTGCAAGCGTTAGGAAAGCTTAGCTTCGTTTGAGATAAAGAATTACTTGTGGTGTAAGAGAAGGCACACTGCCAAGGAATGAAAGATCCCTCTTCTTAAACAAGAGGGTTTCACAGGGAAACCTGAGACCTGCTGGCCAGTGACAGTGTCTTCTCCAGCAAGGTGGAAAGTTGGCTGCCCCAGGAGCAGGGGCACCAGACAGGACAGCATCTCCTCAGGAACTAGAGTTGTGGCTCATTCAGGAGTGCAGCCGATTAGCGTGGGGTGCACTTGGCCTTGAGCAACATCAGCATCTCTGGCTCTACCCCTCTTTTGTTTTGCATTTTTGAAACAAGAGATTGAAATAAAATCACTAAGCTGCAATGGGCACTGGAAAAAGCTGGCATGTTCTTTAGAAATACGGACTCTCAGCTGGCCCCTTTGAAACTCAATTCTTTTGAGTGGAAGGGTTTTGTAGCAAAGCGATTTATGAGGAAGCCCAATCAGGCTCTTGGTGAACCACCCACAGCTCACTGACTTCTGGGCTAGTAGGAGGAAGCCACTGGTTTAGAATCTGGAACATTCCTTTCAACTTGGTAACTCCAAGATAGAGTCTACCACACAGTTACCACCGCCGGCCACCCCCCCCCCCAAAATGCTTCTGGCTTGTACTTACTTCCATGTATTTCCCTCCTCTCAGAAACTAGTGAACCCCTCTTTTCTGCTTTCTTCATCTGTGAGGTAACAGCCATGTTTACTAAACTGACCTGTGCTGACAGCATCTGGCCCAGGCTCCCCAGGAGACACCTACCTGGAGCTCTCCAAAGTGGCATGGTTCACAATTGCCAGAAGCTTCCTCATTTGCAAGGCACACACAGTCCCTCTTGACATGGGACTTGGGATGGAGCCAAAAGGTGAGCGCGAACCGCTGGGTTCCTATGCACCTGTGTTCAAGTAACTTCCAAAAGCCTACGCTTTCTTAAATCAGTGAGCAACGTGAGCTCTCCATTTCAACTCTACCACTTGCTATTTTACGGTACAAAGATTTTTTTTGATGATTTAAGAAAGTGAACGATTTAGGGTCAAATTTGGGATTCCAGAGGGTTAGAGAGAACCCAGAAGATTGCCTGCCATTGTTCTTTAGCAGCTTGAAACGATTTGACAATTGCCTAATTTTAAAATGGGATTAGCTCACATTCCTTTGAACAGATTGTCATGCATTTTGGTAAGTAAGTAGAGGTTAGAGACACACGTGATCACATGGAATGAGGGTAGGAGGGGAAAAGCAAGTGTAAAAAGAGGTTTAAACACCAGACGTGCACCGCTCCTGCTGCACCTGGGGAGAGGGGAGGAATGCGGAGAAATGTCTCTTTAATTTGCAACAGCCTGTCTCTGCTTCCTCTCCCTCTGGCTTCCTCTCCCCTACTCTCTACTCTCTCTCTCTCTCTCTCTCTCTCTCTCTCTCTCTCTCTCTCTCTCTCTCTCTCTCTCTCTC
>OU015742.1:124051762-124062283 GCA_907169655.1 Acomys percivali
CTCTCTCTCTCTCTCTCTCTCTCTCTCTCTCTCTCTCTCTCTCTCTCATGGTTACCTTAAAAACTATAAGCTATCCAGTTGAGTCAACCTGTTTTAATAGCAAGATAATTCTATAAATTAAATCTATTCCAAGATGGCCTTCTGAATGTATTGTCAGAGGCCTATGTGTCTCTCCCCACCTGCCACCCGTGACTCTTTCTGGTACTTCAAGAAATTTAAAGAGCCCATTCCATTGGCTCCAGTTTGATATGTCACAAATACAAGAATCCACATTGAGGCCTCAAAAGGCAAAACATGCTTTTCTGTTTAGCTCTTGTCACCTGTGGTTCCAGCACCTACTCACAAGGCAGCAAGGGAAGGGCACTGGACATTTGGCTTTCCATAGGGAGCTGCGCTAGCCTTTGGACAGCTGAAGCCACAGGTATGCTGTATTTGACTCCGCCCAGTTTCCATGGATCTGTAGACATTAGGCAAACGCACACATCTAAATGCTCTACTCTGCGGAGTTATTTTTAGCATTCTTTATTTCCACGATTCAATTGAGGTTCCCCTCCAACTTGAGTAAGGCCTGAAGATTGTACTGGCAACAGATCCACTCTCAAGCCAGAAGCATCCAGGGAAGCAGTTGCAGATACAGCAGGGGTGGGGGTGTCGGGGAGCCCGGAAACAGGAGGTGACAGGTAGTACATAGGATATGCAGTCAGAAAGACCACAGGGACTCAAAACCTCTGCTCCCGACACAGCAGGCCCTTTCTAATTTCTCAGCTTATAGTTTATAGTATATAATACTATACAACTGGAGTACAAGATAGTACATAAACAAGAGGTGACTTCCAATGACACACATCACATGGCCATCATGCCATGCCTAGTCAGTAAGTATTGGTTTTCCTTGTGTTCCAAAGTCTTTTCACTGATGCTTTCTTGTGCTAGTCTTTGAGACCAGGGCTGAGGACTGGAGACAAAGGCCACAGGTATTCTTCTGGTTAGAGCAACCAATGGGGTTTGACTCCAACCTTCCTCCTACCAGGAGCAGAGTATGTGAACTTCCTGGGCTCCAGTTTGCCCAGATATAAAATGGAAGCATGGCCTGCTTTCTCTGCAAGTGCTGTCAGGCAAGTCAAAGTGTCTATAAGCCAACATTGCTACCATGAGGCCTGGTACCTAGTTTCTTCTCCCATCCTTGTTATTGCTACCTTTGATGAGTCTTGGTGGCCATGTATTTTGGCTGCAAAGCATGCTCTCCCCTGGGGGGTGTGCTTCAGTGTGGCTCTCTTAGAGTAGAGCCATTATCAAAAGCAAAGGAAGACTGCAGTAGGAACTGCTGAGCTTATAGGCCCATGCAATGGGATGTTTTAAATATGTTAATTAAACGGTCCTCATTACTGGATGTTTATGCTGTTTCTCTTGGGATAGAAAGGCTCTTGGATATCTTAGGATTACCTCCACCATGGTGCTCACAATAGAATTCCATCTAGATGCTTTGCCTATCTCTGAAGATAAGCAGGCAATGCTTTTAGGACTGGAAACGAGACAAAGGGTACCCATGCCACACATGCCCTATTTAGTGTTGGTGTGCACATGTAATACATAATACATTCAAATCAAAAGCACACGGAGAGACAACCTGTCTACTCCCTCATTTTATAACCATTGAAAGATAAGCAGTGATTCATCTAAAAATGACACTATCAGAGCTTCCCAAACAGCACCTGCTCTGCTCTTCCTAGAACATAGGAGGAGGCACCACAGTGAGTGCAAAGACCACAAACTGAGATTCAGAAGACTGGAGGCAAATCTGGGCTCCACCAATGATCTCTGCATCCAGATTGCTTAAGCCTTCGGAAGCTCACCCTCTTTATCGAGTGCATATAGGTATTAACTTTCTGCCTATAGCATTGCTGTGAGGATTTTAAAAGGTGCTGTGCATGAAAGCACCTGGCTCCAGGCAGGTGCTTACTGAACGTTCGTTTCTTCCCCCATCGCAATAGAACTTGCATATTTATTGGTGCTTGGAAACAGGAGAGAAACCAGAATGAACAAAGACTTCTGAGGGCACAGCTGGCCCAGTGCCTGCACTAGGAGGTGTACACAGGTGAGTGCCTTTAGGCGTCGGCCTGGACCAGATACTGAGCACCAGAGCAAGGGAGCAATGGGATCTTTCTTTTCTGGGAACACAAATTAACCGGCCAGGATGCTGTGGGCAATAGAAAGGAGGTTGTGAAACCCACAGGTGGCCTGGAGCATTGCATTGACCAGAGTCAATGTCAAGGCTGTTTTCCTCTGGGCTATACTCATTGCCAGGTTTGCAGGGACCACAGCCAAGTCAAACAGGGTTGCACACACTCAGCGCTACACTTGCTCCAGGCTCTCCCAGGGATGGCTTCACCAGGCTCTGTGGGTCAAATGTTCACCCTGTGTCACCAGTAGGCAGTGCACCTGTATGGCTATTATATGCAGGCTAAGAAAGCAGCCCCTCTGCCTCAATCCTCCAATGCCCTGCCAAAGCTCCTGTGTTTGCCTTTCTTTAAAGCACAGAACTCACTGAGTGCAACTTGTCAAGTCCTCCGCCAAGCCTAAACATTTGCCTTGGACCAGGGCCATCGGAACACAAGGAGCCTGCGCTGTCCCGGACTGACGTGTCTTAAAAGAGCTTCACAAGTGGAAATGCAGTGAGCTCATCACTGTGCCACGTAGACAGTTAGGTCTGGAGATTCAAATGAGAGGGCGATTTGTTAGAACCAAGAAGAAGTCATTGCACGGTGCCCTAGAATTTCAATAGGGCTTCCATCACAGCATCTCTTTACTCTGTGCCTGCTACGTGCCCAGGCCCTCACGCATCGGTGCCGAGCCCAGCACACTACTTACTGTCTGCTGTTTGGTCTGTTTTGTCAGGACATAGACAGAGGCTCGCAGCTGAGATAGGTGGCTGGCCGTAAGTCCACAGGGCAAATGCGTGATGGAGTCAGAGCTTAAATCAAAGTGGGTTTTATTTGTTAGAAAGAAATCAAGTGGCTCTGACTATACCACACTAGGGAGGGACTAAAGCAGGCAACAAAGAAATGAAAAGCCTCATGAGATAAGAGGCTTAACTGAAATGTGGCTATCCATTTTGGCAGCCTGCAGACAAACAGCAGCCTTGGGGGGGGGGGGCAGAAGGACTATGCGCATGCGCTATTCACCCCCCTCCTTACAGCTGCAGGGCCCCAGCCAAAGTGAAACTTTTCCTATGGTTTTTCTTTATGCAACCCTTTGCGTCTGCAGTGGATGATGTTTGGAACAAGCCCCGCCCATCTGCCGTGTGTGTGTGTGTGTGTGTGTGTGTGTGTGTGTGTGTGTGTGTGTGTGTGTGTGTGTGTGTGCGCGCGCGCGAATGTACATATACACCCATGTCAAGACTAGGGGACGGTGTTGGCTTTTCCTCCTTAGGTGCTGTCCACCTTATAATTACTATTTTTTGACATTCTCACTGGCCTGAACTCCTCAGGTAGCTTAAGCAGACTGGTCAGAGACCCCCAGAGAGCTACCTGTCTTCCCCTACCAACACTGGGATAAGCACAAACCTTGACCCACTTTTGCTGTGTCTTAACGTGGCTTCTGGGATATGAACTCAGTAGTATCTCAGTCATGCTTACAAGTCAAGCACTTTAACAACTTTATTAATAACCCCAGATCTTTTTTTTTTAAAGTATGCACTGTTGTTAATTCTTCTGCTTTTCAGAAATTTCATGTAATATGTTGAGAACACTTGGTTGTGTGGGTGCTGCTTACAATGCAGGTGTCAGAGTCTAGTCACCTAAGATTCACATCCCTAGGTCTGGAAGCATCACTTTCAGTAATGTTTAGAATCCTGGAGCAGAAGAGGCCTGGACCACACACTGAGGACACAGGCACAAATTTACAGATTCCCTCCTTTAGGCACTTGAACATTCTTATCATTCTTCTCATCTTTATTTCTATGTGTTTGTTTTCATCATCTTAGACTTTAGACAGTGGCTGGTCCTTGGCTGGGTGTGTATAGTTGTTCCGTATTCTCTCTCTTAAAAAAAAGTCCCTTCCTTTGATGAACACAAGCACTGTGCATGCTCATGGTGTACTGCATGGTGTTTCAGTGAACATATGATTGTGTGATGTTTCCTTAGCTGTGTATCTTTTTTTTTGTTGTTGTTTCAAATGCATTCATAAGCCTTTTGAAATAGACACCCAAAATTGTTATCTGGAATCGCCCCTACTGTGTGCCACATGCCAGAACTTCTTGTCAGGCTCCTAGCACCAGAGACATAACTGGAACTTAAATATTTGTTGAGCACAATATGCCGCCGTGCTTATAGGGGAACAGTTATTTTTATCCTTTCCCCCTCTGGATGGAGGGAGGGTGGGAAATGCTTGGGAGGAAGTCAATGTCAGAGTGGCAGGAAGGAGCTGGTAGACTTGAGATTGTTGCATAATCACCTAGCTCTTGGGAGTGGTATTAGGTGACTACAGCACCAGTAGAGTGTTCTGGAAAGAAGAGGGAGTCTCTGCAGGGGAGGAATGGGTCCTTCTTTGAAGCACATATGGTGGTTCACAAGTCAGTCGACATGGAGGTAGAGATACAATTGTCTGAGCCCTGAGACTCAGTTGCCCTTTGAACCTTAATGAGATCAGTTAGGACCACTTAGGCCTTTTGGGTGGTTGTGTGCATCTTTAATTTGAGAAAAATTGATTCAGAAAAGAATTCAAATAAAACAACTGTGTTTTGTTCTCCAGCTCTAAGCCTCTGAAAGTCCATGCATATTTAAATGTGCTAACTTTTGCATTTGTAGGGATTCCATGGAAGCAAGACTTACTAGAGTAACACTTTGCAGGACTTGGAAGCCAGGATCTCACAAGTGGGGGCTGGCAAGGTGAGCCTGAATCAGCCTGCTCCCACACACCTCTTTGCCTAGATTAGAGCTTCAGGCTATGGCACTGGGTACTATGTTCACCCCTTACAGGGTCATGTTTTTGTTAGTCCTGCTCTGAGGACAAGGTAACCTCCTCCATCCACTGACTCAGCAGTGTGGTCCTCCTTCACACCTCCTAGTTACTCTTTTCTTTATTTTGGAACGACTGTGAAGTCACCCCGTTACAGGCAAATTCAAATCCTTTTATATTCCATATGATTACTCTATATGGATGTGTGAGTGAGAATACTGTTAAGAACTAACCTGTACTTATGGAATTAAGGACCCACTAGCGGGTGCGGCATGAATGGACCATATTTAAGCAATGCCACAGATACTACATAGTATGTTTCTCAGTCATCTAACAAAAGGGTCAATTTTACTGAGCAACTCCTGCTACCTAACCAGACAACAGGGATCCGCAGAAGAGATGAGAACCCTGTCTTTGGCGCTTAGATTCGTATACTCCTCCGTATTTACCCTTAGATTTATCCAGATATGCACACCTAGGTCACAACTCAGTGGATCTTCAACCCTCTGCTCACTAGACTGAAACAAACAGATAAAACACAGAACGTGTTGACCTCTAGACTTTCCAAAAGGTTTAGAAATGTGACTTTTCCTCATTAAGACCTCATCTCTTTTCTCTACAAAAAGAACAAAATGAAAACTGTCAGTTTTGCTAGATCTAGCCACTGCTACACATGGAGAGAAGCCTTGCCTGGTGTGGAAGGTGTAGACACTGAACACAGACTCCCTGGCTGCTGTGACCTTGACCAGTACCTGTTTCAGCATCAGAAAACTGAGGCAATCCCTAGCACATGCCACCTCAAGTTACGTGAGCATCACACAACCTGGGATTGGCCAAGTGCTTAGAGGAGGCTACAGTGAACTGAAATTAATTTTGTCGGTGCACAGCAATGCTAGGTTTCATCACACCTATCTGTCAACAGCATTGCGCACAGCTGACACTGTATTTCACACTAGCTATTAAATCTTGGCATTACATGAATATGAACAGCTCCACCAAGCAAATACACAGATGATCAGTACATGGAGCATTTTTCCCTCTTATAGTTTGACATTTATTAATTCATCGCTAGTTTAATAAGCACCAATATTTATTACATGCACAGCATTATGCAGAGAGTCAAGGCTATTAAGACTATTAGCAAGATGGGATAGAGATGTGGCTCAGCAGTCAAGAGTATTGTCTGTGAGTTCAGCTTTCAACACACGCATGCTGGCTTATCACTATGTGTAACTCTAGTTCTGGGGGACATGCATCCTCTTCTCTGGCCACCATGTTACACATGTGGCATATATACATACATGCAGGCAAAAAATAAAAAGAAATTTGTAAAAAAAAAAAGATTTTGAGGAGGCAGTGAGATGGCTCAGAGGGAAATTTACAAACAGCCTTGATTATCTCAGTTTGATCCTCATAAATTATGTGATAGAAGGAGAAAAACATGTGCCTCAAGTTATCCTCTGATCTTCATACATGTGCCAAGGTACACACATGCATTCACACACACACATGCATGCACACACACACACACACACACACATCCATGTGTACATACACAGACAAGTAGATAGATAAGTAAATGGATTTCAAATAGTTATTTCTCTGAGAGGATAAATAAACAGCCACCAAACACAGATGATTCTCACCCTCATGAGTCATCAAGGAAACATACATCAAGTCCAGGCTGAGAGAATATTAACTGAAAATAACCACAATACCAAGTGTTGCTAGCAATGCCAAGAAACCACACCTCTCAGATGTTGCCAGTGTGAGTATCCAATGGGCTAGCCTTTTGTATGACAGTTTAGCCGTTCCTCAAGCCCTCATTCTTAAGTTAGCATGAGTATATTCGCCCACTTCTAAGTATATAACTAAGTGATATTATAACATGCACCCCTTGAAAATATTGAAATTAGTGGATTCTTTGGTAGGTGATACACATCTCAGTGACATCGTGAGTGCTACTCTTCTTCCAAGCATGACACAACCCAGGGTGACCTGGGAAGAGGGAACCTTAACTAAATAATCGTCTCCATCAGACTAGTCTGTGGCCATGTCTGTGTGAGCGAATCTTGATTGATGAGTGTGCATAATGCTGTCCATCCCTAGAAAAGTGTGCTTGGGCTTTATAAGAAAATCAGCTGAACACAAGTCAGAGAGCAGTATCCGGTAAGCAGCATCCCTCCATGATGTCTGCTTTCAGCACCTGCCTTGAGCTGTCTTGGCTTCCCTGGATGATGGACTGTGAGCTGTAAGATGAAGCAAACCCTCTCCTTGTCCAAGTTGCATTTGGTCATGGTGTTTATCACCGCAACAGAAAGCAAACTAGAAGAAACGATACATAAAAATGTGACTAGACAGGGCGAATGTATGGTGCGTTTGTATGTTCAAACCTAAATAGAAATGAAAATGAGCAAGCTCATACATGAAACATGAAATATCTTACAGAAGTAATGGTGAGTTAAGCCAAGAGAACACAAAGCGAACATACCGTGCCATTGCATTGGCACGAACACATGAATCTGCAGGCTGGAAGTGGGGTGAATGAATACTTCGGGGAGGAGGTGCCCCAGGGTTGGCCTCCTCTCCAGCTGGAGTACTCTGGCTCAAGGTCTGGCTATCAGATACTTAGATGGGGTCCACGTGTGAAACGACCTGAGCTAAGTAAGCCCTGCTGACTCTGCACACGTTTCTCAGTATATGTTGTAATTCAAGGAAAATGGAAAGCTCTCTATATGTCATACCATTTCATCGTATACCCTTGTGCTGAGCTAGGGTGGAGAAGCAGCCAACTGCACAAGATTTGAAGTTTGGCGACATACTCTTTGTTGATTCAGCATAATATTTAAGAACTGCATGCAAAAGTCTTTGAAAGCTGCCCAGATTTCTGGATGGAGAAAGTGGACTGAACATTGTAGCTGCTTCCGATTCTGCAAGTACCCATTGAATTGGCAGCGACTACATAACTGTGCTTAAACAGAAGGAAGGGAGCCAGCAGGGAGCCAGATATTTTGAGATATCCTGGGAGACAGAATGCAGATGGATTGGATCGGATGAATAGAGGGGGAAAAAAGAATGAGAGGTCAGGACCTGCTATTAGCTGTGAGGGTATCCCTGTTCAAGGAGCCCCAGAGAACCTCAAGATTCTGGTTCAGAACCCACAGGGCAAAGAGCTCCCATGGTGCCAAAAGGAAGCACGAAAGTCATATTTACATGGGCAGGGCTAGGCCAGCTTTGCTCTTGCCTTCAAGAGAAGTCAGCTGCGCAAATCCCTGGAGGTGGCTTATCAACCTCTTGAAGACACAGAGATGCACCTGAAGTAGACAGAGGAGTCAGCCACGGGTCTGGCCCATGGGATGATGGGACACAAGGCAGGGGTAATGTTAGGGATTTAGCTCCTGGCTATCCAAGGGAGGGACTGTAGAGGGTACGGAATGGTTGGCTCTCCCACCCCCCTCCTCACCCCTACCCCCAAGGATTTGGGAGTTACTATCCAGGTTGACGTTCCTCCAAAGATAGACTGAGAGAACTTACTTTTTGTTCACGGGAAGTGTGCTAGAGACAGTGGACCAGATGGCTGGAATGAAGCAGTTGGCACATCTTTTTATAAGCAAGTGGATGCAGAGAGCTATGGCTGGCCTCATCTACAGCAGGAAGCACTGCTTTGTCCCAACTCTGCTGTGGCTAGAGCCAAAGTCCTGTTCTAATTTGCATTCAAACTTCTCCATTGGTAAAGGTGGCTGTAAAGTTCCAACTCTAACATGCTATATTTTAGAATCATCTAGCGAGCAGGACCAACCTATAAATGGAATCGGCAGGTCAACCCCCTCTGGCCCACTTGCCCTCTGACTCCTGGGTGTTTCTCTTATGAGCGACAACCCCAAAGTTCTTCTGGGCATGGTGGGAGCCTGAGAAGTTCTCCAGAACACAGACATGCAGGGTGGAGCTGGCTGAAGGTCCATTCTGTAGCTCACTGGGTTCACACGTCCATGTTTCCTCACAGCTTTTGCAAATGTTCTCACCCTTTGCCACACCTGCTAAGCCATACACTTTGGGCCACCAACAGGGCTTCTGGCTCAACAGGAGCCTTGTGGTTCTAAGCAAGTCCCAAGCAATGCTGGCCCAGTTGGACGGGACATTCTGGGAGACTCTGAAGTCTTGGTTCCCAGAGTGAGAAGTACCCAGTGACTGTAGATCAGGGCCACGAGCCCGGCAGCTCGAAGGGTGACAGGTGTAGGTGCTGGAGGGTAAGAAGTGAGCTAGTGCCAAGTCAAACCTCAAGGCCAGTCTTGTCTTTGCCAAAACCTTGAGCTGAGTCAGGGCTCGGCCTGCCCGTGGGAAAGGAGGTTTTTCATCAGAGTCGCCAGAACCAGAACCTCCCCCGTTTTGGAAGCTTCTTAAACTTTAAAGGCACAGCAAAAATGCCTGTATGCAACATAGCTGGGAAGCTCAGACCAGATAGGAGTCGCATACAACATCCCCAGCGGCAGATGGTAAATGACCAAGCTACCTTGCAAGCCAGCTCTGCATTCACCGGCAAGCCCTCTGCCTGAGTATTTATGGAGTAGTTTCCCTGAATTTCAGAATGCAGTCCTCCAAGAAAAACAGCCACCATCTTCCGCAGATAAGCCACGCCTACTCTCAAGGACCAATCACAACCAGGCTTGTTGATGGCTGACATTTCCTCTTAGAAGGAGAGGTGGGGAGGGCCATTGAACCCTTGCCTGAGTTTCAAACCACTACTAGCCGGTCTTATGCAACTCGGTGTTAATTGCACTTGGGAGGTTGGGGGAAGGAACAGAGAATATAGAGAATAAGGCTTCGTCAACATAGGTATGGGGAAGCCATCATCCTTGCTGGGTGACCTTCAGTGTTCCCCCCAACACCCCTCCCACGCCATGCCCCTACCTCACTGAACACAGTGGGTAAGCCTAATAAACTCATTTGTTCCCCAGGGTGAAAATGGTCTTTGTTTTAACTTTGGAACAGCACGAAGAGGGGGTAGACACGGTTTATACCTACCCAGGGTTTGTTTCGCATGTTTTCGTTATAGCCCCGGGATGGGGGCAGAAGGGAGTTCTTGAAACGGGAATCATAGTTTTTCACAGATGTTTCTGCTGCTCATTGTAGGGTTTTTTAAAATCTTTTTTTTTAATTTAAAAGTTGTCTTTTAAAACTCAACAGTCGTCATTTCGCTTTATTCAGTGAGATAAATGTAAACATTTCATAAATGTAGGATGTTTATTCTCAGTCCTGTTGACCACTCGATTTGGAGTCTCTGGTATTAGAGTCTGGGCTTCTGGTACTTCTTCTCATCGGATTGATTATCTCTAATCTCCGAGCCTCCCAATGGGCTTCCGGTTTCTTTTTCCATCTTAGAGCAAACAAATAGACCTATAGACGTGAAAGTAAACTTTCCCAAGCATCACCAAGCCAATTAAGACCATAAAACATCTCAGCGCACACTTACCGAAAAATTAACATTAACTAGAGATTTTATGTTGCATGATATGTTTGTACACACACACACACACACACACACACACACACACACACACACACACA
>OU015742.1:124062293-124079986 GCA_907169655.1 Acomys percivali
ACACACACACACACACACACACACACACACACACACACACACACACACACTAGCAGCAGCAGCTTTGCATGGACAATAAAAACACTGATTATAGTAATAAACCAGAGCTCCATCTCCTTTTGGTCACCTTTCTCCTGAGCGTTCATTTAGTCTGTTGGTTGTTTGTTTCCTGCTCAATGTTCCTTTCAAGCAAATACCAGAAAGTGTTGTCAACATGAAGGAGAATCAATCCACTGTCCACCTCACCTTCCTGTTAGACTTAGAGAAACTACTCAGAAAAGACCAAGTAAGAAGTGGCTGGTAGGGACAGGCATGGTAACAGAAGGTGGTGATTCCTGTTCTGCGGCTTGTAGACTCCTTCCGAGAAAGCCCCTGGGAGTGCAGGCTTGCATCTGTGCCTGGAAGTCTTTGAGGAAGCATTCGTGGCTTTAGACTTCAGGCCTATGAGCTTCCAAGTGGCCTGGGTCTGTATCCCAGACCCCTTTGGCAGTGCAGTGACCCCCTTTGGAGTCTCTTCAGGCTGGGCCTGCACTTTCTCAGGTGAACAGTTCATGCAGACAGCAGGCCAACTGACTACTGATGGCTCCAGGCAGGCTTGACACCACCGGGACTAATTTGGTCATGGGAGTGCTGCAGGGCAACATTTACTGGACTGGGAGCCAGGTCGCAGAGCACAAGCCAGGCAGGAAGAAACTGGTGTGGTGCCAAGAGCCTCTCTGTCTGGGGGAGAGGCTCTTCTGGAGAAAGCTGAGTCTCTCTGCTAGGGTGTCCTCAGTCTTGAGCCTCTCTGCTCTTGCTATGTTTGCCTGTCCAGCATGCATTTCCCTGAAGTCAGGTTGCAAACAAAGTTCACAGAAAGAGCAAATGGGCACACAGGGAAAATTCAGAAACAAATTCAGGCCAAAGGCATCAGCAAGCTGCACCAGATAAACACCAAGTCTCATCCCAATGACCTGCTTTTAGTTATATCTTCATTTCATATATATATATATATATATATATATATATATATATATATATATATATATATATATATGTATGTATATATATAATCCAGGGCTGCAAACTTTCTCTATAAATGGCAAGACAGTGGTTAGGGGTTTGTGAGCTGTGCGCACATGCAGGGGCTGTGTAATCCTTCATTGTGCCACAGACGCAGGCAGCCATGGAGAATACACAGACCAATGTCAGTGGCAGTGTCCTACACCGCTTGGTTTACACAAATGGACTTCTGTTTGGACTGTACTCTTCTTACCACCAATTAGTCAGTGGATGCTCCCTTATACATTCCAGTCCCTGCAGATAAAGGGATGACCTTGAAGGCTGACTTGGGATTGTACATATACATGTTATGTTTTACAGAAAAAAATGGACCAAACTCAACCGCAGTGATATGCCTGCCTCATACAGACATCTCCTGGATAAAGAGGAAAGCAGGGGCTGTGCTGACCCCTTGTCGACTCCCTCACCACAAGGTTCAAACTTGCTTGCTTTTAACTCCAGGAGTAACAGGGACAAGGGTTCTAGTTTATTTTGGGCTGCTAGCACCCAGATGGTTTTTAACATTCTGGCCAATACAATTGGATAAGAGAAAGAAAACTCCACAGTGGTGTTAAAGGAAGCAATGCTTGTGGGATATGAGCATGTTTTTTATATGAAATATTACCAGCAGCAAGAAAGTGGGTTATTAAAAGGATTCCATAAAATATGGAAATCTATAGCTTCCACATAAAAATATATGCAAGAAAAGGAACAAAATATGTTAACAGAATAACACAACAAAAATGTAGGCATAATCATATATATGTGCACATATATATATATATATGATCAAAATGTAAAAATATTCCTGAGACGTGGAAATTTCTGAAATACACATTGCAGTGTGTGTGTGTGTGTGTGTGTGTGTGTGTGTGTGTGTGTGTGTATGTGTCAATGTGTTTGTGAGGATGTATGTGAATGCTCCTGTGCATGTACTCATTAGTGGAGGTCAGAGGTCAATCTAATGAGTCTTTTCTCAGAAGCCATCCACTTTGATTTTTGAGACAGGGTCTTTCACTGGGCCTAGAGCTTACCAAATAGGCTAGACCAGTGAGCCCCCCTGATCTGCCAGTCTCTACCTCCCGATTGTGTAACTGTAAGCACATGTGGGGGCCATCATGTCTGGCCCTTTCCATGGGCCCTGGGAATCCAACTCAGGTCCTCATACTAGCTTATCTAGCACCCAACTCGCTGAGCTATTTCTCCAGCCCTGATTATTACATTTTACCGAAAAGGCTTATTATAAAATTTATAATGACATATTTGTATATATCGTTTGAAAAAAGCAAATGTTCTTCCTCATATGCAGAACGGAGACAATGACATACATATACAGGTAAACAAATGTACATCTGGGAACAGGATAGCATGCAGAAAAAAGAAAAAAAGAAAACAACCAGGACATAAAGAAGGACTGAATTCAGATGACTGACCCAAGCTATGAAAGAGGATATAAATCTAATTTATTTTCTAATTCTAATTCTGCCATATATGTCTTGGTCTTGGTGGTGGATAAGTGCATAAAATATATTCAGTAATGAAACTATAAAATCCACTGTGAAGCTCCATGGTTTTCAAACTCACTATTTAAACAGTATAGAACTTCGTTAGGATGTATAGATGTGGGTCTGGTTAAAATTTTGGTTTGTGACTTGTTTTATTTTGCAAGGATTTTTTAAGATTTATGTTTATATGATTAAAATATAGAAAATAAAGGAAAAAATGCCAGTATTCCCAAGAGTAGATAGCTTTCTGTCCCTGTGACAAAATACTTGAGATGAATGATTTATAAGCAGAAAAAGGTTATTTAGTTCAGAGCTAATGACCAGTTCCAAGATCATTTGACTCGGGTGCTGCTGAGCCTGTTGGGGGGGCAGAACACGGGGTGGGGATCGTAGTGAGTGAAGCCACTGCTGTGGAGGAATCTAGGAAGTAGACAGAAAGAGAGGAAGGAGCCAGAATGCAACATCCCTTCAAGAGCTAACTTTTTTTCAAGGTCCCTCTTAAAAGTTCAACCATTTGCTGGCACATTGTTTTTTTGGGAAAACATTTAAAATGTAATCCATAGCACCAAGTATAAATTATAAATGTAGAGCGACCTCATACTTTTTGGAAAACAGTGACTCCAGTTTGAAGAAAAGCGTCTACCTGACCGTTTCCAGGAAGCCGCATGGTGATGTGAAGGCTTCATAACAATGACTCTTTCAGCATCATTTCTTCTTTTTCTTTTCTATTATTGTCCACTTTTCTTTCTTTACCACAGAATCTGATTTCATTCCATCCTTAATTTGGCAAGAAACGTAGCTAATGGGAGAAGTCCCAGTTTCACCCATGATTAGGTTAGACTTTAAAAATTGTTTTCACTAGGAAAGAAACTTAATGAGTTTAATCTAAGAAAAATGGTGTGCAGATTCTAACTATGATGTCAATCTGGCTGTACTTAAAAATGATCAGATGGGGTGTGTCTAAGTGAAGCATCCATGGCTCACTGCCAAAATTTTCTCCGCTGGGATCTGAAAAAAGACAATTGTTGTAACAGGTGCAGAGATGACTTCCGAGTCTCCTGAGCACTCTTGACTTAAACATCCTGAAGGAGCCAGAAGCAGAATATGAATTCATTATCAGAAAATCCACTGAAAATCTATACCTATGTTTTGTGATGAGTTATGGGGTCAGTTACGTCAAATATAAGAAAAATGAAACTTCTCATCATCCAGTCTGAATTCTTCAAATTTTTCCCTTTGGTGCCATAAATGTCTTTAAATGAAAGCAAAAGATAAATAAATAATACGAGTCAACAAAATTGTAACAGAAATCTTATTTGCAAATAAAAATAGTGCCTGCATACAACATTCACAATACTGTATAAAATTAATCACAATTAATGCATTTGTATTGGGTACATGGCTTTGCTTAAAGCATGTTTTAATGATGATTAAAACAGCTAGTGATGTGAAATAGTCCGTGATCATAGTGGTGATAGAATTAGAAAACACAAAGGAATAAATCTAATGAGAGGGACTCATGATAACTTTTTATATAAAAATTATTAGAAATTCAATTCTACAAATGTCAGGTGAGGTATTTCAAATAATCTTCTTAGAAGGCAGCAATAGTAAGAGTGGTGAATTAAATAAGAGAAAACCCTAAAGGAAAAATCCAAGACCTAGTGGCTGTAACTACGGCAGTTAGGTTCCCCAGGACGTGACACCTTCAGAGGTCAGTCATTATCAAATGTGCTTTCCTGCAAACATAGTTTTAGTAAAGAGGAAAGAATGGCAAAGAGACTGTAGCATGAAATCATTTTACAACAGGCCGCCCTCAGCCTACCTCACCTACCCTTCTGAATGGTATCCAAAATGGCCGCACAGATGTCGAACATGAAACTGAGGCTGACCAGTCCTCCTGTGGATTTTCAGCTTCTCTTAGCCCTGAACTACTGTACAAAACCTCAGGACCAGACTGAGGAACTCTAGGATGCAGCTTGCAAATTCAGAGAAAACAAAAGATCTTTTAAGACAAAAAAAACTCAAACTAAACACAGTGTTATTCCTAAATGTACTTCTGTTTTAAGATTTAAGACAGATCCAAACTGTAGTCAGGTTCCTGTGTATTCTTCTTTTTTTTGATGAAACAAGTACATTTAAAGTATAAAATGGAACATGTGAAGTCACAAGTTTTCTTTTCTGTTCTGGGTCATCAGCTAAGTATAATAAAAATCTATAGTTAAAACATTAAATAAGCAATTTCCATATCTCGGGAAATTAAGAATTATAGTTTCAAATTTCAAGTGAGCCAAAAAATTAGAAAGTATCTTGAGATAAATAACAAATAAACTATGTAAACAACTTGTATCGCACAGTGAAGAAGTGTTGCCATGAAATCCTTGTCCTTACAATGGTAGAAAAGAAGAAAGGCCAAAGGCAATCAACCACACACAAAATGGAAGAAATGAAAATGCATGATCTTACCAAGAACAGCAAAATTCTTCTGTATTTTATATTTCATGTCAGTTACTGAACTATCAAAGCAATTCAGTATGGAAAAGTGAGCTTTCCCAATCAATATTAGCTACATGAAGTCTACAGCAACGGGTCATAATTATGAGCTACTAAGCTTCGTATTTGAGGTTTTGAATAAACACGACAGACCACTGATTTACATTGACTATGGACTGCAGATATCACCTCCATTAGTTTCTTCTTAGCCACTGTGATAATGTCCCCCAGGTCCAAGATTGCCCCATGTCCTTACCTCAAGTTGGTCATCTTTGAATGAAATTATTTCATCATCAACAACTCACTTGCTCAAGCTTGTCTTATGACCTTTTTCTTTTATTCTATTAACAGGTCAGCAGTGACAAGCTGTGAGATGAGCTCGTCACATCCCTGTCTAGTCACACTTACCAATATTTACATGCACATTGCATGGCAGGAGGAAGCACAGACTCTTGGTTTGGGTGGTTGAATCCTGAGGCCAATGGAGATGTTGTAGAACCAATGACATTTTCTCACAAGTTGGGTTTGAGGATAAAGAAAAAAAAAAAGGAATAATTAAGAATCTTAACTAACTGAGTGGCCCTTTGACAAAGGAATTATGGAGAGTGAATGCAAATACATATGATAGATGTGCTGTTTGAAATGATTTCTGGACAGTGCCAAGGGTGGCTCAAGTACACAGCCTATATGACTGTTCTCCTCCTGTGCTCCCTCTCCAAAATCTCCTCCTGCTAGACACACTGGCCTTTAGAGTTCCATTTTTACCCATCTTCTCAATGTTAACAAAGCAATTCTATTACCTTACAGAATGTCTTTTCCCCAGTGTCGGTGCAAAATACAGTCAGTGAAGTGCTTGAAAGGCAGGTAGCCACGACCTGAGGTCATGCCTAAAACCCACATAAAAGAAGGTGAATGTGATAATGTGTCTTTGTAATCCCAGCAACTAGGCAACTGAAGACATGTGGATCTTGGGTTCGAAACCAGCCAGTAGACTAGCCAAATCAGAGAGATTCAAGCCAACTGACACACCATGTCTCTCAAAAACAGATAATAGAACATAAGGGTTATTCACATACATTCACATACAACACACACACACACACACACACACACACATACACACGTGGGGGGAGGGGGCGGGATGGGAGTCGGGTTTAATTTTAACTTAAGTGTGACTATAGGCCAAGAACGCTGGTTCAGTTGGCACCCAATAACATGATCCAATACAGAAACAATTTTGTGACATTTGTTTGGTTACAAAATAAATGAAAGCCATAAATAAGGTTTTTTTAAGCTCTTTTTAATTTTTTAATATATTTTATTAATTTATTAATATTACATCTCAATTGTTATCCCATCCCTTGTATCCTCCCATTCCTCCCTCCCTCCCATTTTCCCCTTACTCCCCTCCCCTATGACTGTGCCTGAAGTATTTTTAAGGTACATTGAGTAGATGCGCTATGGCAAAATGGGTAGATAGGCTAAGAAGAAATCTCTGCATAGATATCCCCAAATGGTATCTGTGATATTCTTACTTTGGGGTTTGTAGAAGCTAGTGATTTGTTAGTATAATCTAAAAGATTTTGCCCCATAGCTTTAGGCTCTCAGGTCAGGACTACTAAGGAAACTAGAGGTAGCCCAAGAACCTTGACTCTAGATCGCTGGCATTCCAGTTCTCCATCATCAGGAAGTTCAGTCGGTTCCTTGTCCTTATAGAGTCTCTTCCTATTGCAGACCTTCAGTTCAGAACATGATCATCACTGGGCTGATTCCATCTGGACCTGTGGTTCTTAAGCTAAAAGTCTTCTCCACTGAGAGCTGTTTCGACCACTCCATTCAAAGAATCAAGTTTCCTATTGTCTCTTAACTCTTGGTATTTTAATTTGGTGATTCTCAACCTATGGGTCATGACTCCCACAAGGATCGCATTTCAGGTATCCTGTATTTGAGAAATTTACATTATGATTCATAACATAGAGAAATTATAGTGATGAAGTATCAACAAAATAACTTTATGGTTGGGAGTCACCACAACATGAGGAACTGTATTAAAGGGTTGCAGCATTAAGAAGGCTGAGAACCACTGTTTTAACTGGTATTTCTAACTAATAGATATATCCTTATTTATTGACTGTGTCTGTCTCTTTAAATAGTATCTCCATGAGAACAGAGAGAGAGTCTTGTGGGAATGGTAGGTGGCCAATGAAACTGGTCATCTATGGGAATCAACAAGCCCATCATCTGCAAACAACTGGGAGGTTGGCTGACCTTCCTGGGAAGCAGGGAGGCTGCCATCCCGAGAGAAGATGGCAGAAGCCAGTCCAGGTTTTGACAGGTGCAGAAGCAGTGAACCCGAGCACTCTGATTTATTCTGTAGCAGATGTTCTTTGTGTTCTCTGACCTCTGTCCTGGGGACAGCAATTTAGAAAATGAAGGGGTGGCAGCCATGTTGCTGCCACATACACTTATTTAATTGAAATGATCTCATTTGATGATGGGGATTGCAAAACAGGAGAGAGCGCTGAGTGGTGGTGACTGTGTCTGCGGTCGGCTTTTCACCTGGACTCTGGCTTCCGTGAGCACCTCTGGTTGATCTTTTGGCTTGGTGCCACCTCCCCCCACTTTTCTTCAAGAATAGTTATCATCTTGTGCTGAGGAGATGGCTCGGTGGGCAGAGTGATTGCCATGAAATCTGGCAACCTAGGCTCAGAGACCCAGAAGCCCAGTGAAGTTCGAATGTAGTCAAACAGGCATCTGTAATCCAAGCATGGCCCTACGAGGAGATGGAAGACAGAAGAGGGGCCGGGAGTTCATTGCTACAATGAACAGGAAGGACTCTGGATCAGACAAAATGGAAGGCATGACTGAGACCCAAGGCTATCCTCTGACATTCACTCATGCAGCATGGCATGCAGATGCCCATGCTCACACACCATGCATGTACACACACACACACACACACACACACACACACACACACACAGACACACACACACTTCTCCTTCTCTGTCCCAAAGGGATCATTTCCATGGAGTATGATTCCTGTGTCTTTTGTAGAAAAATTCCCCCTGAAATTGACATCATTTCTTTGTACTCATTTATGTTTCTAAGAACTCTTAATTGATGCACGCTTTCCCTCCCCAACAGAAGGTTAATCTCCTCTGAACATATTGAAATATTATTTTCTTGCAGACACCCATTAGGAGTCTTCTGTCTTCCTCTTCTAATGAGCTGGGCCTGTGAACTGCTGTTCTCATGGGGGTTTGATTCATCACCATCCTGGGGATTTGCTTACTCACATGTTTTCCCTTCTGGGCCCCATATTTCTTTCCTGGAATCCTTGCCTTCCTCTTTCTCGGTTGAAGTTCTCCTTTATTGGACTGCATCTTCTCACAAAGGTATCACAGGAAACAAAACTTTTCAGACCCTGTCTATATTAAGACATTATTCTGCTCTTCCACATGGTGAAGGGTTTGAATACACCTGGGATTACAGGTGAAAACCCACCTTTCTACCCTAAATGGTGACGAGGTGTCTCGTCCCTGCTACCTCTTTGTATCACTGCTTAACAGTGGGTTTCAATTTCCTGTCTTAGGTCGGATCTCTGTGCTTCAAACCATGACTTATCATCCCTAAAAGGGATGGAGGTTTTGGCAGTGCCCTCTCTGGGTTCACAAAAGCCATCTCTCATGATGGTACCTAGGCGGGACACAGCTAGGTAGAGTGTTCAGCTAGTGCACCTTGAGGTGGCTGGACCCTTCTCTCCTGAAGGGTTTCAATTGTTAGGAGGACCCACTGGACCAGGCTTTCACACAGAGGGACCATTATTCCAGAAGGTAAGATGCAAAATACAGAGGTGGTAAACCAAGGTCGTTCGGTCACCGTGATTGCTGATTTGTGTTGCTTGGAACTAGGCCCATGGCAAAGGCCAGTTAGATGACTGTATGGGATGCAGGGACAGGTAGGGTGGCTTTGGTATGACAGTGTATCACAGTCTTCTTTCTGCCCACTGTGGCATATACTCCTCCACATGGACAACACATTCATTTTCTAACAAGACCTCTAAAGCCTCCTCAGTTGACAGCTCTGAGCCTCAACACCAGCGTTCTCATTATCTACTTTTTTTTTAAATCCGTGCATTATGCTGTGGATGCTTCTGCTGGACTGAGAGGGGTGTGAATTTTAAGAGAAACAGAACAACACAAAACATCTTTTCTGTCTTCCACATACCTGTACATGATAATAAGAAAGGGACAGCATAACTGCAGTAGCCCCTGTTAAAAGAAAAAAAAAAAAGACATGGAGGTCAATGCCCTATAGGGATTCTGAAACCCACATGACCATATCTTGGTAGTTTCTTGTGTTTTAGGGGAGGAAATCTGTCTTGATTCATGCTTGCTCTGTCCTTTAAAGCCGTGGTCCTCTTACTCATGGATTCTGTGTTTCTTTGATCCACCCACCCTGGAATGTTTCCTTTTTAAGTATCTTTTCTTCCCCCATAAGAGGTAGGCTTTTTTTTTTTTTTTTCTCCTCTCAGCATCTTCTTATGCCTCCAGACTTCGTGCAGAATGCAGCAAACGCTACGGACATTCCCCTTGGACAGTTTCTGCCTGCCTTGGATCAAATGTGGGCAGCTCTTTCACAAACCTTGGGGGTGTGTCCTAATTTTCTGAGCCCCTCTGTGTCCCAACAGTTCCTGTCAGGATTCTTCTTGAGAGAATCATAGGGCCATGTAAACAGCTGCGGTGAGTTTAGAGGAGTTCTTCAGGCCAGGAGTCATCAGTGAGTGGGGGTCCTGCAGCATTTCCCAAAGGGCCTTGCAAGCACATCCTTATCTTACTGTGTATCGCAAGGCCTTTCTTGCTGTGAGAGTCTCACGTGCTGGAGAATCTGAACCTGTAACAGTTTTGCTTCCCACCTGGCTGAGTCAGGGTTAGAGACTGGACACGTAGAATGGGAAGTTCTTTAGCTTCTTTATTTTCCTGAGAGACATCATGTGACACTAACCAAAGCCAATTAGCACTGCCAACATTATGCAGAAAACATTACCTGTATTTGCAGGTCACCCTGGAAGAGCTCCTGATTATTTTCTAGTAATTTTGCCATGTGATTTTTTTTTTACTACATGACACAAGATGCCACCGTTTAAGCCCCCAACATAGTTATGACACACCCAATATTCCACTAGCAAGCTCCTCACTATGCTGGACCAGCCTAGTACGGAGGCCTCACACCTTATAGCTCTGTAGAAGCAATGTCCTATTTCTTTTTTCCCCATTATTTCTTTAATTATTTTTAAAATATATTTTATTAATTTATTCATATTACATCTAAATTGTATCCTAAATTGTATTACATCCCTTGTATCCTCCCATTCCTCCCTCCCTCCCTCCCATTTTCCCCTTACTCCCCTCCCCTATGACTGTGATTGGGGGGACCTCTTCCCCCTGTATATGCTCATAGGGTATCAGGTCTCTTCTTGGTAGCCTGCTATCCTTCCTCTGAGTGCCACCAGTCCTCCCCATCCAGGGAACATGGTCAAATATGGGGCACCAGAGTTCGTGTGAAAGTCAGTGTCCACTTTCCACTCAATTGTGAAGAATGTCCTGTCCATTGGCTAGATCTGAGTAGGGGTTCTGGGTTTACTGCCTGTATTGTCCTTGGTTGGTACCATAGTTTGAGCAGGACCCCTGGGCCCAGATCTGCCCATCATAATGTTCTTCTTTTAGGTTTCTAGGAAATATATCTGGTGCTATCTTAGAAAACTGGGAAAAAGGCTTCCTCAAGACGCAGCTATTTCACTCCTTGGAATATATCCAGAAGATGCTCTAGCACACAACAAGAATATTTGCTCAACCATGTTCATAGCAGTCTTATTCATAATAGCCAGAACATGGAAACAGCCTAAGTGTCCCTCAGTAGAAGAATGAATAAAGAAACTGTGGTACATTTACACTATGGAATACTACTCGGCTATTAAAAACAAGGAATTCCTGAAATTTGTGGACAAATGGATTGAACTAGAAATGATCATAATGAGTGAGTTAACCCAGAAGCAGCAATACTCAAATGGTATGTACTCACATATATCTGGACACTAGCCCAAGAGGCATGTCTCATGAAAGTCTTCACTTACCAGGAAAGTGGGATAGAGAGGAAGACATCCTATTGGGACTCTAGGTGAGAGAAGCATGGGAGAATGGGGCAGTGTCCTATTTCCAGACCACTTTCTCTTTCGCTCATCTATTGCTGCGGAACAAAGCATCCTTGAATAGGATTATTCCTCTCACTCTGTAAAGCACAACTGATAAATAATATTGCGATTATAGTTCAGAGGAGTTTTGATCTGAAGATGTTACAAGCTCCATTTAGTATGAATGGAAGGTAGGAATGGACAGCAATCTATTAATACCATTCACCGATTTTTGGAAATTTGACATTCAAGAGTCCAGTTGGTTTTCAGTGTCTTCTCTCTGAAGTGTAAGCTTTCTGCCACAACCTAGAAAATGGTGTGTTTTTGGAAGCAGTGTTTCTAGTTAGAGAGATGCATGATGCATCGCTGGTGCAAGATGCATGTACCTGGGACTTGGCAAACATGGTTGCCTGTCCTCTGCTTCTGTGGATGGATTTTCATAGCAAATATGAAACAGAAGTGCCAGTTCCCACTGTCATTTCTGACAACAGTAATGTGACTTCTGATAGATGCTGCTTGTATTGTGGCAAAATTACATTATCTCTTTTTCACTGTCTCTCCCAAGCTCACATGACATTACCAGGAGTATCTGAGTCTTTCAACAATTCTCCGTCTGGCATTGGGCTTACTCTTAAGAGAAGATGCAGTGTGAGGGTTTGGGAAGACTCCTAGAGAGCGTACATAAAAGTAATTGTTCTCATTTCAAGCAGCTTACTCTTTTCCTTTAAACCCATGCTTCTGTTTCATTGAAAGTTTGATCCAAAGGTAAATCAGTAGGGCTAAATGACTTCCCTGAAATGCATCAATCATTATTAGTGGATTCAAGTGGTTTAGTGAATGAATGTGACCTCAAGTTAATTGTGTAGAAGTGAATGTTAAATTGTTGGTCTGGGTTTAAGAAAATGTTTATCCGATAGGCATGGGTAAAGTTTACACCAGGGCAAGTCAAATGTCAATCAATATCTCTACCTATTTAATTTCAATTTCACCAAGAGTTCATGTTCAGACAAACTAGAAATCTTTCAGGAGAACACACCTGCAGTGAGTAACTGAAAATCTCTCCAAAGTCCTGAGAATCAAATATGTCTTCCCACTATGTGGTGGCTTGAATGGAAATGCCCCTGTAGACTCATATACTTGAATGCTTAATCACCATTTAGTGGAATTGTTAGGGAAGGATTAGGAGGTGTGGCCTTGTTGGAGGAAGTATGCTTGAAGTTCCAAAACCCACACCAGGCCTAGTTTCTCTCTCTGCCTGTGCCTGTAGATCAGGGCGCTCTCAGCTACTGTTCCAGCACTGTGCCTGCTGGCTTCCTGCCATGATGATCATGAACTAATTCTTTAAAACTGTAAGCAAGCCCCACTCCCAAGTTAAAGGCTTTCTTTTATAAGAGCTTCCTTGGTCATTGCATCTCTTCACAGCAACAGAACAATAACCGAGACACCTTACCAAATGGGCCTGGCTCTCCAAATGGCAGCTCTTTTCTGGGATCATATAATTGATCTTATTAGACAACAGTTAGCTTATCAAATACGAGGCTTACTAGATGCGGACTGCAATGAATCCTCTAAGATTCCTTCTTGGGGTACCTGTTGGAAATGATAATCTTGGTCAGATAACTTAAATGCTCTGAGTTTTATCCCTAGAAGACTATTAAAGGTTAAAAGAGATATTAGGTGGAAATAAACTTTGCAGACCACAGGCTTTTATGAATGTTTAAGGATGCATTTTTATTCCTGACTTAATTTTCTTTTATGGAAAGCCCCCTAGAAGAACAACTAGGACTAGTGTTATGATAGTTTCATTTTTCAAAATATTTTCTTATTTGGGAATGTAGTTTATTTTTAATATTTTGTATATGGTATATTATAATAGTTAACTATACTAAAATATTTTCATTAACATATAATAGATAACATGATCTGCCAATAACTAATGATAGTTATTTTTATACTAGCATATAATAATCACATATATTGATTTGTTATATTGATATTTATGATACAATATGCTCAGTATTCTATACATACTACATTAAACATATAGTAAGAACTATACTGCATGTGGCAAGTTAAATATATAATATACCTTATATAGATAACTGCAGCCTTTTCAAAATATGCTCTCTTGAAAATGTCTTGTGTTATAATGGCTAATCTTCCTGTCTTACTTTAAGTGTAAGTATGACAGTTAATCTTTTCAAAGTATCTATATTTCTACTTTTTATTCATTTTGTTGTCAATTAATTTCTCTTGTTGTTTATTTAAGAGTAATTTAAATTATAATTCAGCAACTGATGTAGGCAGCAATATTTTCTATACCAAGATCACCATCTATGACTATCATTGGCCATTTTGGTGAACAAGAATCCTGGAAGCTTCTGTAGTTGCTGGGCCAAGGTTAGGAACAGAACAAATTGTTTTAAGGAGTTTATGAGTTCATAACACTTCATATCTTTCTGGATAGAATTAGATATTTATTTATCTGGAAGAATCTCTAATATGGAGAATATGTTTCTATAGATACTTCAAATTCACAATGCAAATACATTCCTACAGTGCTACATTCCTTTAATGAACATGGGTATCATTAGAGATCTATTGTCCATAGGAGGCCACTGTCACCACACCACTCAAATTTAAATGAACTAAAGTCAAATAGAATGAGAAGTCCAGTGCCCCCCCTCCACCCCCCGCATTACTAGGGTAGTATGTAAGCCATGGGTAATAGAGTCATTGGTAGTGGGCGTGGTCCTGGATAACACAGGGCAGGGTGTTACCATGACTACAAACCTAGGCTGCTGTAGGGTCGGGACTTCAGTACTGTGGATTCATTAGTTGGTTATGACCAGGCACTTTCAGGTACAAAGACAAACATAAAAAGGCAAATAGATAATTCCTTATCTCTTTAGTGGGCAGTCATGAAGGACATGGTTGCTAGTGCCTGCTTTATTACATAATTTCAAACACTATTTCAATCCATCTCTTTTCACTCTCTCCATCTTTTTCTTGCCCTTTCTTTCTCTCCTCTTTCCCCATTTCCCTCATTGAATTTTTTGCATCTTTTAAAAACCTAGTTAGTCTCTGTTTTTGACTTGTTATTCATACTGGATTACAATTTAATTCTTGTGTGTGTGTACATACACATGCATGGTCTTGCGTGGATAGGTGTTCCTGTGTTCTATGAGTGTGCATGCCTGTGGAGGTCAGAGGTCATCCTCAGGAACCATCCATCTTGCTTTCTGAGATGGGCTTTCTGGCAGGAACCTGGGGCTCACTGGTAGGTCAGGCTATCCTGACAGTGAGCTATGAGCTAAGGGTCCTTTTCTCCTCACTTCCCAAGTCCTGGGACTGCAAACACACCAAAGTGCTGGGTTCTTTACATGGTGTGGTGAGCAGATCTCCCCAGCTGCAAGATGCACCTTTTTAATCTCTGACTTTGAATTTATGAGAAACATCTTACTTCCTTGTAATAAATATATTTCAGAGAAAACAATGACATCACCACTTACAGAAGAGAGGCATAGCACAATTCATTATTTTTGTAATATTCTGGGTTTTTCAAAGACTGTTCTGTGTGGCTTTTGCTTTATTTTTGTGGTTATTCTTTAAGTTTTTATACATGTTACACTAGTTATGGTCATAACTAGTCTTCTCTTCCCCTCACTTCCCAATACTCCCCAACATACCTCCCTCCCGACTTCATGCTTTCTTCTTCTTTTTAAAAGTAACTAACTGGCCAAGTTAGTGCCAACCATGTGTGTAATGGTGTAGGGCCAATCACCATGGCATAGCTGCCTATCAGTAGCCACCCCTCCCCAAGGAAGAGTCGGCTTCCCTTGGCAGCCATCCTTACCTATTGGCTTCCAAGATAGGGGTGAGCATCAGGAGCCCTCTCCCATCCGTGCATTTCAAAGAAGTGTTTTGATGCTCATGACAAGTTCTTTAAGAAAGAACAGATCCAATTCTAGCCAGCAGCATGCAGCATGTCCCTATTGTATGATGGGAAATAGTTTCCTTCCCCGGTTTTCAGGACCAACTTTAGCCATGGGGCTCTTTGGAGGCATTCCCTTCAGTTTCCTAAGCACAGATTTTTTTTAGTTCTCCTTCTTTGATAATAATTAGGTAGGAAAATGTTAAGCTGATCTGCTGGCCTTTGTATACTGCTGGGCCCCAGGTATAATGATCTGAGAAATTATCCATCCCTCAATCTCTCCCTTCTCTATGGATAAAGGTTTCTCAGGCTCCTGAGTGGGTAACTAACAGGTTTGTCAGCCCTGGATAAATCCTGGCTTTTATTTTTGGTTTTCATACTGGTCCTATGAGGTTGGTTGCAACAATGATAGTCTGGACAGCTTTCTGCTAGAACTTTCTCTACATATGTAGCCACATGTGGTGGTTTGAATAAGAATGGACCCCATAAGCTCACGTATTTGACTGCTTAGTCATCAGGGAGTAACACCACTTAGAAAGATTATGAGGTGTGTCCTTGTTGAGATTTCAAAAGCCCAAGCCAGGCCAAATGTCTCTGTCTGTCTGTCTGTCTGTCTGTCTGTCTGTCTGTCTGTCTGTCTGTCTGTCTGTCTCTCTCTCTCTTACTTCCTCCTTCTCCAGGACCATGTTGGACTACACAGTGCCATGGTTCTTGGCATGGAGACAATGGACTAATCCTTTGAAATGTAAGCAAGTACCAACTAAATGTTCCTTTTTAAAAAATAAGAGTTAGCATGGTCATAATGTCTCTTCACAATGACAGAACACTAAGACACCACATCTTTTCTCCTGGAACAGAGGAGCTGAACCACTAGGGGACACATACTATTATGGACAGCCCTGTGTAGTACTGTCCATCTGAGGGCTGGCCATTAGCAGGGGAGCATTCACGCTCTTCATTTAGAAGAGGTTGGCCACAGAGAACATCAGTCATGCCAGAGTGCCTGCATGGTTACTACTTGCCAGGGCTGCTCAGTAGGTTTCAGGCCGACACTCCTTCCAACACCTATCACAGTCTCTCAGGCTGTAGAAGGGCCTTATAGACTTAGGTCACTTTAAAGTGACTTTATATTGACTTTACACTTTAAATAAACTAAGATGTGAAATTAAGACACTGTACTGTTTGTTCTAAAATAAAGTCTGAGTGAGGATGAGTAGACATATACCAAAAATGAGACCTTGCTTGGGTATTGAATTTGAGGGGGACTTTGGCAGATCCAAAAATAGTGTAGAATGTTTAGCTTCATGACATAGTTTACACTTCCTTGGTTATAATTTTTATTGATCACCTCGCCACTGCATTCCTCATGGGCACTTCTGACCTCTGCCAGCTTCTTGGGTACATGCAATCCTAAGTTCAGATCGTGGTGCTCAGTGTTCTCTAAATTTATGTCCAGTGGAAGTTGTTTTGAGTTTGTTTTGCTATCTTCCAATGGGTCAGTGTCTTTGCTTCTGATAGAGAGGCAGAGTAGGATGTGGACTCCTGAGCCTAGCGTGCTGCCCAGCCACCAGGACAAGATGTAGACTGTCCCAGGATCCTCTCTCACTCTCTGGATTCTTGAATTAAAAACCACAACACATCAGCTTCAAGGGTTATCATCTACGGACACCAGTCAGGGTCCCATTGTCTGTTGTTTCTAGCTGTCTGTGGGCTGTAGTCTGTAGGTGAGAAGATTCTACCAGCAGCTCCTCTTAGTCAATAAACTGAGGACAGCTTCAGTTTGGTATGGGGGGTTATTTTCTTCTCAGGTTTCAGGGCATGAGCACCCAGTTGCCTATGGGTGAGCCGCTAAGAAGACTGTTGAGTTGATCTTCTTTGTTCATGTTTATACTTAGTCTCCTTCGCTTAGTATTGTCTTGGCTCATTTTGTAGTCAGCACAAGTCTGCTATCCTTCTGAAAATTCAAGAGTTTTCCTAGCGTTTTTGGAGCCATCTTATTTATTTTGACATGTGGGAGAGAAAGTGCAATATTTAGTCCAAAAACACACTTCTTAGTACCTACACACAACACAAATTATATGTAGGGGCAATATTATTCTTTATTGAGTCTCTGTTCCACATTAACTTTAATGTGCTCTATTGATTGATTACACTTTCATATGTATTTATGGTAACTTTAATGAGACGTGACCTTCTGTACTAAGTAGAAATCTTTATTGAGAAACATGAACAGTTGGTAGGACCTTCTATTGATTTGTAGCTTTCATTTTGAGGGGAATTTGTTTCAGTTTTACAGATACCTTTTAAAACTAAAAGATGAGGGCAAGAACAAATGAATAGAAAAAGAAGTAACTTTGTCACATCTAAAGTTAGTATATGTCTAAGTCTGAGATCTGCAGGATGGATTTAATTTGATTGACACAGATGGCGAGACTGAAGCAACCTTCGCCTTGGGCTCTGCTCCAAGGTGTCATTTGCTCAACAAATATTTATTGTGTGCCAGACCATGTAGTCATGATTAGGATAA
>OU015742.1:124082062-124102747 GCA_907169655.1 Acomys percivali
GTTGTTCAGTCCAAAGCTATAGCTCATCTTACTGGATAGAAATTGGTTCCAAGGAAAGAAGTTTTCCAAATAGTTACTTTCATGTATGTGGCTTTGACTTGAGAGAGGAACTTGGAGCCCTAGAAATCTAGGAACAAAGGGTTTCTGCAAGCTTGTGACTCTCTGTGAGTATGTAGTGAAACAAAGTAAAACCACCATCCATGGCAACTCTGAAGACAAACACCATGGATTTGGATAAATAAATGGGAATAGAGACTTTAGTGGCACAAGCTTGTTGCTAGTGGTTACAGCTGATGAAAATCCATGAGAAAAGATGAGTTCAGAAGGGAATTGTCCAATTTAAAATCAAGGAAGAGGGTGGCAGGTCCACAACATGCTGACTTGCAAAGAGGTTAGAAAATGTAACTGATTCCAAAGCTCCAACCTTTAGACACAGGTTGATTAAAATTCAGTCCTGTGACAAGGACCCAATCAAGGGGGTCATTACACTCTTTGTTAAGCTTCTACGGTCTCCCTGAATTACATTCATTGGGAACAATGATTCAGATAGAAAAGGAATTGGCTGGGCTGTTCCATGAAATCTACAAAGCTCAAAGTACCAGCAATTAAGTCTAGTAAAAAAACAAATCCACGTCTAAAATAATTTTTATGAGTATTAAAACCAAGTGCATTTGAGAGTTACATTTTCAAAGATCCAGCAGTCTGTACTTAAACTGAGGCTTGAAGGCTCCATTTTTACAGAGAGCACACTAAAAGGCTAAGCCCTCAGACAGATATCCTCTATTGACCTCTTCATAGGTGGCCAAGAAACCTATGCAAAGGGAAAGTAGAGCCTCCAAAGGAACAATTTGTTCCCTGGATGAAGAAGGAAAACAGGGGTTTCCTGTTAGAGGGAATCCAGGGTGGTTATTGAAGCGATTCAGCCCATCTTCACTACTTTGTTTGTAAGAGGGGAATGGTATCATCCCGAGGGCTGGCTTCCCTGGCTAAGTAAATAGGACAATGTGTGAGCTGAGGACCAGCATTCACCAGTGTGACCAGTTACCTCAAGCTCCAGTCACCATAACTATAGCCCCTCATGCCATCACGCCATCCGCACTATGACAGACGACATCCTTGAACCATACGCCCAAATAAACCCTTCCTTTTCCTGCTGTTGGTCATCTATTTTGCCACGTCACTGAGAAAAGTAACTAATCCAATGCGTGAGCAGAAAATCAGACTGTAGATAGCTGGACCACAGTTTAGAGCTGCTGGCTATGGAGTTTTAGTGAAGAATGCTACCATCTTTGTTGAAACAGGCATGGCTGTGAAAGTGAGTGTTGCCATGGTCCATGAAGAGAGAGCAGGGATGACAAGTGTGCCTGTCAACACTCTAGCAGGCCTAGGCCCCACAAGCCCCCTCTCCTGTTCTAGGCTGCCTTCCCTTCGGGGTATTTCCTTTGCTGCACACAAGCTTCTTTGTCTTATGCTGTCTTCTTGTCCTGTTTTGCTCTTGTTGCCTGTACTTCTGGTGTCGCAGCCAGAAATTCATTGCCAAGCCTGGTTTCATGGCGCTTTTCTCCCATGTTTTCTTCTTGGAGAGTTGCAGCTTCAGGTCTTCAGTTTGTCTTTAAGTAAAGCATTTTAAGTGTATTTTGTGTTTAGTATAAAATATAGGTCCAATTTTAATCTGTTGCATATGAATATCTAGTTTTCTTAACCTCGTTCTTGAAGAGGCTGCCTTTCACTCATTGTGTGTTCTTGGCACTTGGGAAAACATCTATGATACATGCAAAAAAAAAAAACCTGACAGCTCTAGGGAAAATCAAATAAAATCAAATCACATAAAATCACTCTAAATATGGACAAAGGAAGTCAGTAGGCACGAGTATTTCTCTATGACAGATTGACCAGTGTCATTCGAGGTTTCCAGAAGGACCAGTACAATGTGAAATACATAGATATGGGTCCTGATGTAGTCATATGAAAAGGTTTACTAGGAATTGTCTTATGGGACTGTGGAGGAGAAATCCCACCATAGGCTAGAGGACCATGGGACTTGACAGTGTGTCTCAGTCTTGGACCAGAAGCCTCTGCTCCTGCAGAAAGGATGGACTGCGTTTGCTCTAAGGCGGAATGTCTGGGGTTTGAGAGACAATTCTGACTAGTCGGTTAAAAAAGCTTGCTGCACAATCATGAAAACTAAAGTTCATGTCTAACATCCATATAACAAGTTGGGCATCTGGTGTGTACCTCTTATCCTAGCTCTGAGCAGGGCAGGGACAAGATTACTGGCTTCCAACCTAGGTAAGGAAATGTAGACCCCAGAGCCAGAGAGAGAGACCCTCTGTCAAAAGAATAGGCTAAGAGTTATAGGGGATTAAGACCCCACACCTGCTTCTGGCCTTTATATGTCTGCAAACGTGTATGCAGTCTCTTGCTCATGCGTGTGCACACACATGCACACACAGACTGAAAGTCTGAGAATCCAGAAGATTACTGATTCAGTTCCTGGAGTCTGAAATCCAGACAACCTGGAATCCTAAGTCCTGAAGGAGGACATCTCTGCTCCAGAAGAGAGAACAAATTCACCTGGCCCTGGCCTCTTGTCTCTCTTGGGTACCCTGGGCTGATCCACATGGGAAAAGGAGAGTTTTATTCCATCTGTTTACTATTTTAGATGCTGATTCCATCCCTGGCTGGGATTTGGGAACCAAATGAAAATTAAGATGACACAAGCCCAGTCTGAGGACATAGCTCAGAGAAACAATGGCATCTCAGGCTTTGCCAGCAAAGAGGACACAGACTCAGGTAGGTGCTGCCACCTGGATTAGGGGTCGTCAGTGGTGGACTGTCAGGGAGAACCACAGCTGCCTGTGCACTCCGGAGATGAAGACATGCCATTTTCAAAATTAATGGGAAATCAACCCTGGCCCCCTATTAGATCCCTAAATTTGGAAAGTAGACCTCCAGGGCAACATGCTTCATTTTAGAGATAATGATGAGGCAAGAGGAGATTAGTGGAAACAAAAGTAGAAGTTAACAATGAGCTTGAATTTCAGAAAACATGCTTGCCTTCACTCAACATATCAGCTCCCCATACTTCATGGCAACTGCATCCAGGACCTCTTTTGGACAGTAGAATGTGCAGAGACACAACACTCTTATCTAAAATGACACAGTCTGTGCATAGAGCCTACATCTTCCTTCCACATTCCTTTAATAACCATGCATTATTTAATACCCAATACAGTGTAAGTATTGGTGCTATGGAGAGAGTTGTGACACTATATTGTTTAGAGAATAAAAAGGGAAAAAAGACTTTTTTGCAAAACGTGCTTTTCAGTTCATAGTTAAATCTTCATGTAAGGACACTGGATACAGTGGGCCAACTGAATTTGCTCATCTTTGGGTTCTTTTTTTTTTCTTTAAAAATTAATTTTTAAGTGTGTATGTAGGTGCATGCATGTGCATTGTAGTTACCTTCAGAGGGTAGAGGATGGCATCAGATCCCCTAGAGATGGAGTTGCAGGTGTCCTTCTGAATGTGGCAGGAGCCTGGGATTTATCAGGTCTTCTCATGGGAAGCTTAGGCTCTGTTGGGCACCAAACTGGAAGGGCATGCTCAGAGCAGAAGAGGGTGAAGTGTAGGGTCAAAGGAGCTCAGGGCTCTGACACCCAAGCCAGGCAGCAATGAGGGCCCTGCCTGACTTGGCATGTTGGTGTCTGCTTCATGAGCAGCCAGTTACAGACACCTGCTCAGAGCTCTGAAACCAAGAGAGGCAGAAGCAGGAGCCCAATTTTGTTCAGGCGGATAATACGGATATTTCTAGAACAGCTGACTGCTGGCTCCTGCAGACAGGCAGTGTGGTGGGCAGAGTAATACTAAAAAGATGGCCACAGTGATCTGATCCCTGCTGACATGCTGATGAATGTCGGAAGCTCAAGGCAGCCAGCAGCACGTGGCTACCTGACTGGCAATCAAGCCCTGGGTCCAGAGGTGAATTCTTCAGGGAGGAGGAGACCCCATGTCCTTCCCCAGAGTAAATGAGTCTCAGGCCATCATGGTGGAGGAATGGAGTGAAAGAGCAAGCGATCATTTATTTCATGAATCAGAGACATTATAAACCTTGAGCAGTGGGAGGAGTTTTGAGGTGAATGTGTTTGATTCTCTGGGGCTAAGGGTGGTAGGGATACTTCATTTACATGCAATAGCATAGTCCTATCATAAAAGGGGGAATACAGTACTTATTTTATGGGTGGGAGAAGAACTCCAGGTACAGTTAAAGGTCATTTGTTGAAAGCTAAGGTCTCATTAGTATAATGTAGTGTATTTCCATGAATCTCCAGGTACATATTGAATGGGTTTTGTAACAGCAATGAGTCGGGCCTGTAATTTCCCTGAGAGCTATATGACTCTCCTTAGAGGATCTGAGGTTTCCCCAGATCAGGAGGAGGGGAGGAGATCCAGCTGAGGAAGGGAGTCTGTCATTTTGGCACCAAGCTCAGGGGATATCTGGTAATGCCAGACTTCAACCTTACCAGCAGAGTCGAACAACAGGTGATTGTGAGCTATCTGATGTGGGTGCTGGGAACCAAACTCTGGTCCCCGAAAGACCAGCAAGTGCTCTTAACCTCTGAGCCATCTTTCCAACCTCTGCATTTCCTTTCTCTTAATTTATAACTCTTTCTTTGTCCTGCCTTGACTGAAGCTGGTGACAGGTTCTCTGTTGTCCTTAAAGATAGCACCAACATCATTAAGTTGATACTCAAGCTCTTTCTTGGCCTGGCATCTGCCTCTAGCCTTGCCTTCTGCCGCATCTCCTTTTATATTTTCTATCTCAAGTCACTACCTGCATGCTGTGGGGCAAGCTGATTCCCTCCACATCCAAGTGATTCTCTTTGCAAAGAGGCAAATTTCTGCATATCATTAACACTTACTTAGGGAGTTTCCTTCTTTCTCTGTTGTGTCTGATTATGTGTAAATCCTGATCCCCACTTCAGTGTATCATCACTGTATCTGGTTCCTACACCCACGATCATCCCTTTCCATTATATCACAGTTCATACATGTTCTTCTCTTGTTGCTTGTTCTTTTTTTGAGGGAACAGGTCCAGCTGCTGATGAATTTCTATGACCAATGCAACTTAGAAGTCTGAAGGTAAAAATATGTTCAATCAGTAACAAAGTTGGTATACCATACAGAACAGTAATGGAGGGAGAACCAAGCAAAGTGAATATGAAACAGCCATCTATGGCTGATGTACCCTGATTGCCATCAGTTTCTCTTTCTAGACTACCAAACACTTGACTGTATTGTAAAGGAGAATAATTTCAAAAGCAATTATTTATTTTGTCTCTACATCCAAAACAGAGACAAAAAAAAAAACTAGTTAGAAAAAAGCTGTCAAGTGAGATGATTGGACAGGCATGACCTTGGCAAAGCTATAGGCTATGCCTGTGAGAATCATTTGGAGCTGGAAGTGGTACAATTGTGTAGACCATAGTGACACTGGGTCTCAAGTTCATAGAGAGTGATAAGTTTGGGGACACATATAAGACAGTTTGAATGCCAGTGACATTAACAGTCTAGCAAGACTCTGTATCCTTCTATGAGGTACAAAGTTGAAGTCGGCCTACAAAGGCACAAACACACACACACACACACACACAGACACACACACACAAGAGTCATTGTGCAGAGCCGGGCGTGGTGGCGCATGCCTTTAATCCCAGCACTTGGGAGGCAGAGGCAGGTGGATCGATGTGAGTTCAAGGCCAGCCTGGTCTACAAGGTGAGTCCAGGACAGCCAAGGCAACACAGAGAGACCCTGTCTCGAAAAACAAAAACAAACAAACAAACAAACAAACAAAACAAAACAACAACAACAACAAAAAACAAAAACAAAAAAAAAAACCAAGAGTCATTGTGTAGCTTCACTGATTTTGAGACTGGGCTTGTTCTGGGTTCTCCAATTTCATTCTTAAGTGAAATCCAGATCACTACTCAGTTCTCCCTTGAGTGCGGTTTACTTGACTACACAAAACTGATGTTTTTCAATGACGCCATTAACTCTCATCTACTCTCTACTGTCACCAGTGGATCTGTTGTTCTGTGTCTGGCGGGTGTCCTGGGTCCCACGAACTGCAGGTCAGTCCAGGCACTGCTTGCCTCTGGACAAGAAAGGATGGGCCTCGAGGTCAACGGTCTCAAGGTCCCTTTTTTTGCTCAGGGGCAGATTAGAGCATACAGTCAGGCTGAGGCTCATGGCTCTTACACTAAGTGAAGTTCCCAGTCTCTCCAGGGGAAGTGGAAAATGAGTTTCCACAGGGTTTTAGAGTTTAAGCTCTTTTAGAATGAGACTGCAGGTCTCAGACGTCAATGGAGACTCAAGAGCCCCAGAAGCCTGAGATGTTACCAAAGCAGCTCCTTGTTTGAGCTGCTGTGCTCAAGCTCAGCTCAGCTCAGAGGAAGAAGGAGGATGTTTGAAACCCACTGTCAGGCAGGACAGGTGAGACACAGGCCCAGCAGTGCTTCACCTGGGGTCAGCACTGAGCTATAGGTGGTGGTGGAGTAGACCAGCGATTCAGCAATTGCTGCCTGACCACTGGGAATCCAGTGATGGTTCCCCTAGAATAAATGGCATCTCAGACAGTCATGGTAGAGGAATGGTGAGCAAGAGAGCAAGCCCCTGAGCACTCCAGCCAGCCTTTATTTATAAACTCTGGGCAGTGGGGAGGAGTTTTGAGGGTGAATGTGTCTGATTCAGAGAGACTAAGGGTGCCAGGATACATAATCTACATACAATGGTACAGTACCTTATTTACATGCAGTAACATGGAGTCCTCTCACAAGGAGAGAACAGTAGTTCTTAAGGGTGAAGTTATCTAAGTACAACTAAAGGTCATTCGCTAAAGGCTAGGATCTCCTCAGCATAGGGTTGGGTACTTCAGGAATTCTCTGTGCTGGCTGAGCACGTTCCTTATCAGGAGAGGGTCTGGCCTGTAATCTTCCTTGAGGGCTATTTGACACTCCTTATAAAATCTGGGGTTACCAGATCAGGTGGAGTGGGAACCCTAGTAGGAAAAGGGAGTCCACTTTCATAGACTGAGTGAGTGCAAAAAGAGCAATCTGGAGAAGTCAGACTTCAACCTTATCCAGAAGAGTCCCACACGGATCCTTTACATCAGTCTAACCCATCCAATTTTGGCCCAAAGGAGTCTTTCTACAGCCCTACTTGGAGATGTAATGGCTGCTCGCTCCTCACTCAGTCTTGGTAAAGTTGCTTTTAGGCTGCTCAGGTACCCACTATGCCCCAATCCTAAGACATTTTTGCACCCTCCTCTTTAATCCTTACACACAGATCACAGGCAACTCATTCACAGCACAGAGAAGCACTGCTCCCACAGAAGCTGACATGCTCTAGCTTCTAAATTTCAATCTTAAGCAAGAATAGCTTCTACTCATCTGTACAACCTCTCAGCTGGAGCTGGAAATATGTGCACTACTTTTCCAGAGGACCTGAGTTTGATTCCTCTCACCATCAACAAATGTCTCACAGTGCCTGTAACTCCAGATCCAAGGGGATCTGATGCTTTTGGGCTCTACAGGCACTCATGTGCACATAACCACATATACATAATTAAAAACAAAAACCTCTCAGTAAATTCACAGTTCCAAACGCAGTCAAATACCACTTTCAAAAGGAAGCAATAGCTGTCAAAGCTTATTGACTTACTTTATTCAAACCATACTGTGTTTCTATTATTTATTTATTTAGTCACCTATTTATTTATTTTGTGAGTCAAATGGACTTTCTTGATGGTATTCAAAAGAGTAGGGATCCCTGAGCCCATCCTATTCTTCTGGAGACCTGAGATGAAAACTGTGAGAGGAGATGCTCAGTGTTGGGGGAATGAGTCAGGACAGAGACTTTTCAGTTGCTATAGTTATATTCAGTGTCACACCATGAAAAGAGCTTTACAAAGTTGTAATGGAAAGCAATACCAGCCCCAGAATCACTGCTAAAGTTTTAGGAGACAAACTGGTCCTCAGGGTAGCCTAGACTTCCCTTAGGGGGCTCTCTGCTGTCTGCTTTTTGGTACCATTGTACTTGACAGCTTTCTCCAGGCAGCATGTAGGATCTACAGCAGATAGACTGAGAGTTGAAACATGGAAGTCCATGCCAGTGAGCATTCTGTTCAGCTTTAGGGGGACCTTGCCTACAGCCTTGGCCATGCCAATAGATACAGGTATGATGATGTTCTGGTGAAGCCCCACAGTCATCACTCACAGACATCACCCCACAGCTTCCCAGAAGGATCTCCCACAGTCTTCTGTGTGGCAGTGATGGTGTGGACTGTGGTCATGAGTTCTTCCACAATGCCAACCTTGTCATGAATGCTGACAATCTTGAGTGACTTGTCATACTTCCTGTGGTTCATACCCATCACAAACATGGCAGCATCAGCAGAGGGGGCAGAGATGATGGCCTTTTGGATTTACCCTTCAAGTAGGCCCTGATTTTCTCCATGTTGATGAATACTCTGGTAGATTTTACAACATGCCCAGCACCTGCATTACCCCATTTGATATTGACAGGATCTCGCTCCTGGAAGATGGTGATGATTTTCCAATATTTCAGTCAAGGCAGTCAGTGAGACTTCTCACATTAGCTTTCTGAGCCAAACTGTTGTGTTTAGATGAGTACTTCCCTGTGAAATGCTTTAGATGATACTTATTAAAAATTAATAAGGTGATGTGTTGTTTCTATAGGGTCTCTAAGTTCTTTTTTCTTTACCAAGCATTCTAGACCTCCCTTCCTCTGAGATCTCTTAATCTATGCTAAAAATTTAGGTCTGGCACATGCCTTTAATCCTAGCACTTGGGAGTCAGAGGCAAGCACTCACTCTGTGTTAGTTAGACATGAGCTTGGTCTACAAAGCAAGTCCACAGAGAAACCCTGTCTAGAAGGAGGAGGAGGAGAAGAAAAGAAATAAAAAATGATATTTGAAAATTAGATCTGTTCCTAATGGTGATAAGAAATCCCTCAGTGAATTGTAATAGGTGAAGGATCTGGCTACATTTCATTTTCAAAAGACAGATTGGTTAGAAAGACAGAGAATACATTTGAACACAAGTCTGGAGGAGACCCTTTAAGAGTGCTGTATAGCTTAAAGTAACTTTTCAGTCTGTTAAAGAGACTTTAACCCAAAGAGAAGTCTGGCATCTACCCTCAGCTCCTGGGAAGTCATCTCCTAACCTTTGGTGTAATTTTTGATAAAATAGTTTTTGTTTGTCTAGGCTTTGGTTCATGCGTGGAGAACCAGATAGTGTGGTATAGGATGGGGTAGGCTTCTCTGATTTCAGCCAGGATGCAGGGATGGAATGGTGACAGATCTGAGATGCAATTCTCAAGTGGTAATTAGGGTGATCCTGTTGAGCTCCATAAACATTAAAGACATGGCATTTGATGTGCATTTGTAGTTAGCACTGCTTGGTGAATAGCAACCCGCATTCTTGTGCTCACAATCCTCCCAGAAAGAAGACCTGGCAGTTCCATGTTTAGAATTCTGCTGGGCTCTGCCGTGTGCACATCTCTCCTTAGCTGGCTGTACTGTGTGCCCTTTCCATGTTAATACAGCTGCCGTCAATATATTCCCCGAGTCCCTTTTGTCAGCCATGAAAACAGAGTAGGACATGGAAACTTTGAGTATGTGACAATGTTACAAGATAAGGTCATTTTAGTCACTGCCTTCTGAATCTGGTGGCAGGAATGAGGCCAAGCTTGTCCTTAAAGTTTCACAGGTGTCCCTAGCAAGGAGCAGAAGTGGGAATGAGTAAGAGTGGACACATTGCTAAGATTTTTTAATCCATTCTCTGGTGACCAAAGAGTCGTGGAACTTTGCTTGTTGTGTTGCTCTGGTGAGTTGTATCTAGATCCTGGACAGGATTTCCTTGCTTATGATATTTTTCTTCTTTTGATTCTCTTTACTCCAGCAAAACTGGAATATACAAAAGTCTCCATGACTAAGCCTCTGTGATCACCATTGTCTCTCCAGGGCAGCAAGCACACAATTATTAAGCTGAAAACAATAAGAAAGGGTAAAATTTGCTTCCACCTGTTATCTGAGAGGGCTTGATGTTCACATTGTAGTTAAGAATAATAACACTGAGCACACTTAATGAATACTTGTTAGGGAGGTTAAGTATAGTAACCTGTGCCAAAGCACAAGGTATGGTGTAAATTCCATGTAACTGTCATCTGCATTCATTTCTGTTTGATGCATTCTTGGTAAGTGGCAAAAAAAAAAAAAAGTACTTTTGTTAATCTGTTGAAATCCAATTTCAGGGGCTTTCCAGTTTAAGAAAAAACATAAATGTACAGCCTTAATTCTATGTGCACATAACAAAAATCTTATGCAATAGTGATTGTTACAAATTCTGTAAGGATAAAGTAAACTATGGAGAGATCACATAGTTCACATAAAGTGGGCACAGCTATCGTGGACAGAAAAAGAGTAGAAGTAACTTATTAAAATTGAACTCCTGTGCATAATAGGAACGGTGCTGTGCCATGCGCAGTTCTAACAGGAACAGTCCTCGGCAGCTTGCCTGCAGTGTATAAGGAAGGCCACCATGAAGTCAGAAGTTGGCCCACAAGCCATTCCCAGGGTTCATTACATGTGCTATTTTACTGAGACTATTTCTGTTTGCCTTGGCTTTGGGTCACGTGATCCGGCATGTGAGCTCTGGTGTCTGCGGAGCTCTGGAGGGGCTTTGACTGAGACCAAGTTCCTCATACCAGTCAGGTTTATGTCACTGTCATTGCAACCAGTAAACAGTCTGGATATCTGAATGAAAAGGAGGAGGGAAAGAGCAGGCCTTTGAAGCTGACTGCCCTGGATTGGAATGTCTATCTCACAACCCTTCACTTCGTTAAACTTCAGTCATCTCATTGACACAGTAGGGCAGCAGCAGCCACCCCCAACCCCACGCCCGCCCCGATTTGTGGCACACCGGCGCTGCCTTCAGCAACCTACAGGTTCTCTCCCTTTGAGACTGACTGCTGGAGAGCTGCCCTAGGAAGCCAGCTCCTGTGTGAGTTCCTTCTATGTATTCACGCAGCTCAGTTAGCACTTCCCACAAGGACGACTCCTGGGAAAACCTAGACATCGTTCCTAAGGGCCAGGTGGAAGTGGAAAAGGAAAGTCAGGAAGCAGGGATGAGTGCTGGCTGGAACCTGCGTGGAGACAGCACAGGCCTTTCTGGATGTTGGCTTCCTTAAATGCTCCCAGAGGCCAAGGACATTGTTCAATCTAATTCAGATGCTGAAGCATCATTGAGCAAATAGCAAAGCCCCTCTTGAGTGGGCTCATTACTGTTACATCAGTTCCATTTAGTTAATGTTGCATTTTCTAAAATGGTATTTTCCATAGAGTAATTATGAGTCAAAGACAAAAGGCAGAGAATGTAAACTAATCAGTGCCCACATAGTAAACGGCGTACCTAAACAAAGGCTTATGGGCTCAGCGATGGCCAAGGCAGCAAGATTTCCAAGCATGGCTTCTGAGTTTGCTCCACTTATGCTCACAGCTCCTTTCCTGGAACCCTTCAGTCGCTGCGCAGAGTTAAAGACTATAGCTGACTGTGTCTGGACATGGGGGTCTGTGTTTCTTAGGGTACCATGTTTCAGTTTCCTGTACAGCAGCAGCATGCCCTCCCTCTAGGGCTTCACTAGGGGGCTCAGCTGCAAGGGCTCAGTGGTCTGGACAGCTAGGTTCCTTCATACCCCTAGAGGATCACAGGCCACACTTACACATGAGCTGTGGCTGTTGACTTGAGCGAGAGATGTGAGTGCTTCTGTGATGATTTAGTTCCACATTGGAGACCCTGTCAGTTTTGTTCTGACTTGTGAACCTGTAGTTTTGTTTTTTTTTTTAATTTAGGCCAACAGGGGCTTTAGTATTTCTCAAAGCCATATACTAAACCAGGCTATCCACTTGGCTGAGTGGAATAGTTCAATCGAATTTTCCTGAGTTCAAAAGGAATATGCAATGGTCACCTTTTCCTGGCCACTTCCATTGCTAGACATCTGACTGTTGGTCTCCCCACATCGTCTCCAGTAGCTCTTGGAGAAGATGCCACCATTACTGTTGAAAACAGCACTATCTGTTATGGAGATAAAGAATGAGTGCCCGCTGAAGCCTTGGAAGAAAACTTCCATGCATTCATTTCTTCTGTGCACACCTTTGGGAAGCCATCCACTTTTAGAAGCCTTTGTTAGCCGGTCTGTAAGATTTGCTTACTTCCTAGGTGGCTCTCACCATTGCCACCCATAACAGATTGCCTGGCACCTTCACACCATCCTGTCTGCACTGGCATCATTCTTGTGCCAAATAGGCTGAGTTCAGGGAGGTGAGAAGCAGTAAGTCATGGGTCTTTCCATGTACCTCTGGGTCTTTTATAAGCAATGATAATGGTGTGTATATGGTCAACCTTAAGAGTGAACCTTGCTAGGCACACTTGCCTGGTGATCACTCAAAGAGCTTCTGTAACCTGTCCTCATGGTCAACTTGGAGTTTCTTCTACCTGGTAGAGCTCATTGATATTCTGAGTCCAACCTTAGTCTGGTTTATGTTCATCCAGTCACTGGGGACAGCCAGCCAGAAGCAGCAAGGTCCTGAAGACACTGGACTTGACACCATGATTCACTCGTCCTTCGGAAAGGTGAAAGATGGATGAGGACCCCAGAGGCAAACTCTCCAAGGTGTGAGGAATGCATTCCATGTGAAGGCTTAATAAAAATATGTATAATTATGTGCTCCATTCAGGACCTATCACTATGTGGGATGACCTCAGGGTCTTCTCAGCTTCCTGGTATGCTGTGACTCCTGCATGGAAAATAGTGGTGTGGCCACATTGCTTTCATTATGTCCTCAAGTTGTCTCTCATCCTAAGCAGATTCCCCTCTCTTTATTGGGTAAAATACTTGCCTGGCGTGTATAGGCTACATCAGGGCAAGCAACAAGGCTGGTACCATGTGATGTCTGTGGGCTTTTCGGAAGGCCATGTGTTACAGATGACGTCAGGATGACATTCATGAAAAGAAGAGTGTGAAACAGGAAGGCCAGAGCAAGAGCTTCAGGAAGGCTCCAGGCACTCTTGTTTATTTTATTGGCTGCTTAATAAGCTCAAATAGAGGATAATCCAAGCTGGGTTAAGAAGGCCAGACTTTCATTACTTCTCATTTCTAAACTTGAACATCATGGATGTACATTTCTCCAGAAAATACATGAACTTGAGACAACTCGCTGTAGACCAGGATATCCCTAAGGATTCTGTTCACCAATGCCTCAAGATCCAAGCAGTTGTCCAGCCGTAGAATGAAGGCCAACCAGGGTGGCATCACGTCTTTGTGGTCTATTATATACATGTGTTAGGATGATTCACCAAGGCTGGAGATGTAACTCAGAGAGTCCTCACCTAGCACATGCAATGCCCTGGGTTAGGTTCCCAGCACTGCAAAAACTGGGCATAGTGGAGTAAGCTTGTAATCCTAGCATAGGTTGTAGAGACAGGAAGGTGAGAAGTTCAAGGTCATCATTGAGTTGACAGCCAGCCTGGGTTACATGAGATCTTTTCTCAGGAACAATGAAAAGAAAAAAGAAAGAAAGAAAGAAAGAAAAACAAAGGAATAAATGGTTGTGGTTAAAATACCAGTAAGACCTAATAATGTTTATTATTAGGCCTATAATTATTATTACGGCAGTATTTTCTAACCTGCTAGCAATCAATCAAGACACAGACACCTGTTATATTTCAAAATAGCCTTAGTTAACCCGGGGCAGAACAGATAACAATCCTTTAAACTACTTCCCATAGTGGGGCAGGTATCCCATACCTTCCCTAATCCCATGCCATCTGCTTCTAATAATTTCTATCAAGCTACCTCCCATCCATAATCCCAAATACTTGCTAATGTTCTTCATCTGGGCCAAATCTCCACCCACACCAGCTATGTGCTTCTCTTCCTTCTAACCCATGGCAGCCTTCTTTCTTCTCTCTTTTCCTCCAAGTCTCTCTTCCTCCCGAGATTCTCTCTGTCTCCCCAAGCCCAGCAGCCTTAGCCATGCCTATCCCATTTGCCCTGCCCAGGTGTGGAGGCCTTTTATTAATTAGCATCAAAATACACCTGACCAACCCCCAACAAAGGAATGAAAAAGAGAAAGAAGAAAGGAAGGAAGGAAGATAGGTAGGTAGGAAGGAAGGAAGGAAGGAAGGAAGGAAGAAAGGAAGAGGTGACCCAACTACATTTCCTATTTAATGGCATGATAAAAACTATCACAGGAAACTTATAAAGGCTTTTGGCCTTGTATGGGGTTGTGGGATTAGTGTGAGCAGGATGGAAAGGAAAAGATAAGAGGAGGGGATGGATGGTGGCAGGAGAGAAGAAAAAAAGTAAAGGGGGGTTGCTGATCCTGAAAGGGCAGAAAGAAAAAAGTAAGAGGAGGAATTGAGAGTAAGAACAAAACTGGGTACTGAGGTAAATATGGTGCCATCATGGGTAGTTTGTGGTCTCTGGTGGCATCTCTGAGCTTCACTTTTAGGAGCCTCCTTTTAGGAGGCACGATGTGGCAAATTACCCTTTACAGGTGAAGAGTTCGGCAGTGGGTATGCTAAATGCCTGAACTTGAGCCTTTTAATTTAGAGTAGACCTTTGTGCCTGCAGCTGTCACAACCCAAGTGCAAACACAAAATAACATCAACCGGTGGAGGCTCCTCCCTCCAGCTTCACCAGGTCCCCTGCCCCCTTCCACTCTCTACATACACATTTAAAATGAACTGGGCCTGACAAGTGCCTCACTTTTGCTGTCTGTTCCTTGTGTCTTGCCTGAAAGTGTGCTATTCCTGACCTTTGGAAATGTTGCCTACGTGTTTCTGTAATGAATCTTATCACTCAGACCACAGGTTCTGCTCAGAATAGGACTTTCCACACCACCATGAACATTCACCTCTACCAGTCATCCCATGATGCAAAAATGTCAGCAACGGCCTCCTGTAGGATTGTGGGGTCCAGTCCAAAGGGCTTTACATATACTGTGACTATATTAAACATACACACATTCATGCTTAACATAATGTGTGTGTGTGTGTGTGTGTGTGTATGTGTGTGTGTATAATATACTTACATGTATACAGTGGTGGCCATTGTTTTCATCACTTTGTCTCAGTCTACAAGAATTCCTCTAAGATGAAAATTGTTCCTCTTGTTTCAGAGACACAAAGAGATAAAGGAATCTTTAACCTTTCCATCTCTCTCTCTTTCTTTCTTTCTTTCTTTCTTTCTTTCTTTCTTTCTTTCTTTCTTGTTTCTTTTCACTGTTCCTGAGAAAAGATCTCATGTAACCCAGGCTGGCTGTCAACTCATTGATGACCTTGAACTTCTCACCTTCCTGTCTCTACAACCTATGCTAGGATGAGAAGCTTATTCCACTATGCCCAGTTTTTGCATTGCTGGGAACCTAACCCAGGCCATTGCATGAGCTAGGTGAGGACTCTCTGAGTTACATCTCCAGCCTCAGTAAATCATCCTAACACATGTATGTAATAGACCACAAAGACGTGATGCCACCCTGGTTGACCTTCAACCAAGTGGCAAGGTCAGGTTTCACACACTCCTCCCACAACCAAGCCTTTTATACAGAATCTTTCTATGATAGTCTGGAACTAACTTACCATGTAAACCAAACTGGCCTCAGATTTGCAACAATCCTCCTGCCTCAGCCTTTTGAATGCTGGGACCACAAGTGTATATCATTGAACATGGCTCTCACATCTGTTTAGTTTAGACTTTTGACCTCTAATTAACTGTGGCAAACCAAACTACAGGAACAAACACACATACACACATACACACACACACACACACTGAACTCATGCCCCATTCCACATTCTGAGGTCATTCTATGTGAAAGAAGCCATGTGGTAGTGGTAGAGGGCAGCTGTTCTATTTTATTCCCTTCTCTAGATCAAATGAGAAAATGCATTGAAATTTTGTAAACCATAAAATGTTGTATGTCAAGTATGTCTATGAACACCCTCATATTTATACACATGAATGAGATCTGATGCCCCAGAATATCTAGTATCATGTACCTCCTAGTAATGACTTGGCATCCCTTGAGGGTCCTGAAGTCCTGAAGGGTAAGAGCGCACATACGTACTCATAAGTCATTAGTGTATTCTGTTCACATTTCATAGAAATGAACAGGACAGTCACACACACACACACATACACACAGGCTATTCTTCTCTTTGGGGGATGTTTGCTCGAGAGTCTGAGCTTGGCTGAGCCCATGCTATATCTCAGGGCAGCCTTGCACAGGTGCAAGTGTCGAGGAAAACTGGTTTTTCTAACTCAAGGGGGAAAAAAAACCAAACAGAAAAAAATTTACAAAAGCAGCTTTGATCTTGGCTCCAAAATAATAGCTTGAGCAGAAGCGGGTGAAAGTGAGGTGCTCCGGTGGTTTAAGGGGTGGTGGGGTGGAGTTAAGAAAATCTGAAGGGGAGGCGGGGCCTTGCAATGCCCACTTCTCACCACAACCCCTCTTGCCTCATGAACTAGCCCTCAGGAGCAGAAGTGAGCTGCAGAGCTGCCCTTGAAAGGTGTTAGGAAGCCGCTTCTGCAGGCGACGATGTGGCTGAGGCTCTTTGCTCAAAGCAGGCCTGCAGGCTTCTCTGCAGCAGCTTGTTCATTTCACATTTATACTCCCAAGGCTCCAGAAGCTGCGAGAGCTGGAGCTCAACAATTGGGTTTTTTTGTTTTGTTTTGTTTTGTTTTTTTCCATTTTGGTGGCTCAGGTTCCGTGAACTGTGTGGCTAAAATCCACTTCCATTTTGTTGTCAAGCTGTAATTGGCTTCTAGGCTGGACTCATGAGAAGGCTGGAGAGACCAGTGATGGGTTGTCTTACTGGGAAAACACTGATGGCCTAAGACCATTCCTGGGGCTTTCCTTGACCTCTGAAACTCTCTTCTGCCTGCAAACTTTGAGTCCCAGTTTCTAATCAATTAGCTAACTAGCTCCCCCTCTTGACAAATTCTTACAGATAAAAAGTGCACCATAGCTCTGTGAAGCAGGACAGAAGCGCAAAGCTAGGACACGAGTTGCCAGCAGTTGATAGGAATTAAACTATGTGTGTACATTAAAACCTATCTAACGTGTGTCACAGTCATCATGTTAATAACACATGATACTTTGGAGCCATCTTTTTACTTAAATATATCTAGAAAGAGCCTATAAAGAAAAGCTGACAGAATCTAGTTAAAACTCCACAGAACTAGCTAAAATCACTTCTGACTTAAAGAATTAAAGTCAGCAAGAATGCTGATCACAGACACAAATAAGACAGCACCCCACCAACCTGAGTCATTTATTTTGCATATTGCTCATGTCCATTTTCCTGAATTTTAAACATTTTTAAAAATATATATTTTTTACATTTGTCTTGAACCAGAAACTAAGAAATAAACCAGAACAGCAACAAGGAACCTTTACCCATCACCAGCAGCCACACTTCTGTATGGTTTGCTAGGCTAAGTTCTGAGTAAGCAGAGGCCAGTGTGTGCTGTTTACAATGTAGAGGACAAAAGGAGAAATGAGTGACCCATGCTGAGGTGCTGTGATGAGGTCTCACCCGTTCTGTAAGTCCATTGCTGATTGCATATTTGAACCACAAAGAACACTTTTATAAATTCTTGGTGTTTGGCCTCAATCTTCAGGGCTTGGTTATTCCAGGTCTAAGCCGCATATCAAATACAGCTGACACAAATACACAGCCACAACTGGAGAGCTAACACTACCCTCAGGCTATCTTTTGGCTCTCTCATTTGCTCTGATCCTGGTTCTGTCATACACACACACACACACACACACACACACACACACATTCACACACACACACATACACACACACACACACACACACACACACACAAACACACACACACACACCCTGCGCCACTGGATCATCCTTGGCCTCCATAGTCTCATATTCACCTGTGTTGAGCACTGTGCTTAGTGGGGCTAGCAAGCCCTTGCAAGCAGGTGGTGGCATCAGCACCTCGACCCTTTGCTGGCAAGGGAGTAAAGCTTTAGTTCTGTTAGGAAGGGCTACAATTTGTGCAGAAACAACAAACATCGAGTTTTCTCATCATTCTAGAAGCCGAAACGTCCAAGATCTAGTGTGGGCAGGGCTGCTTTGGAGCTGTTTCCTTGGCTCCTAACAGCTACCCATCCTGTGTCTTCACCTGTCTTTCTTCTGGAAATCCACTTCCTCATGTCCTCTGATGATTGCAGCCACAGTGGATTCAGACACACTCTATGCAACTCATTTACTTTACCTCTGACTTCATGTGTGATGGTATGTGTGTTCTGTGCAGGTGCATGTGTATATATAGAAAGCAGCGGACAGCCCCAGGCGTTGTCCCTTATGTGTCATCCACCTTGTTTTGAGACAAAGTCTCTTACTGGCCTGTGGCTGACAGATAGATTAAATATGCTGGCCTTGGAGACCCTATGGATTCTCCTGTTTCTGGATTGCAGGGATTATAAGTGTGTACCTCCATAATAGCTTTTTTTTAAAAATGTGGGTATGGGAATCGAACTTGTGTCCTCATGCTTGTGAAGGAAGCTCTTTTCAATAGGATCACTCCCCATCTTTTAACTGTCTCCTTAAAGCCCTATCTTCAGGATGACTCACATCCTCAGGTATTAGGGGCTAGAGCCTGACCATGTAAACTCTGGGAGCACAGCCAGTCAGACAAAGTGGTGTCTGCCCTGGCAGAGTACGTGTATGTCCATGGCAACTCTCCCAAACCTGGGACTGGAAAATATATTGGAGAAATTGGCTTGCCCAGATTACTCTGGACCATCTTCTTGGGCTCTCTTCATCAAATAATCAAAATGGGTACCACTTTCCAGGCCACCTCCTCCTGTGTAGCTACACAGCCACAAGCCTGGGGTGTTCACTCGGATGCTCTTCGCAGCACCGCACTGCTTTTCTTCAGGGTCTTGGGAAGTGGGAAGCTTTCCCTCAGACCTCTGCCAGGTTGAGTAAGGTCCTCTGCTTCCTCTCTAGGTGTCTTGAAGGTCACTCATTACTTTTGTGTTCAAGTCCCCAGCTCCCATGAGGCCAAGGCTGCTGGGTGAAACACATGGGGCTTCTCGTTGCTGAGCATTTTTTTTTCTTTGTCTCATTCATCTCATCTTTGGATTTTCACTTTTGCTCTTCTCCAAGTTTGACTCTCACGAGCTTACTGGTGTTTTTGCTTTGGGATTTTCCTCTTCCATTCCATGCATCATGACCTGGGACATAGTCCCAGTTTTATTTCTAAAGGGAGGGTTCTGGAAGATTCAGTCTCTCAATTTTCAAAGCTTCTCAGACTTATCATGAACTCTCTATTTCAGGTGCCCCCCTTGCCTAGCTAGCTAGGTTAGGTGTAGTTTGTTTTGCTTTTTTGTGTTTTCTAGAAATTTTTATATATGCTGATTGAATCCCCGAGTTAATTAGCAATTTAGAAACCGTGTTTTAAGTTCTCTTCTTTATCCTTCTAGAAATCTGTCCAAGCTTGGAATTAAGGCTAAGATGACAACCATAGCAGCAATAATGACAACGCTTCATTTGGGTTCCCTGGGAACACGCACCGTACATCAACTTCTGACATTTAGTAGCCACACAGTCAAAGTCCCATGAATAGCACTGAAGTAGCAAGACTGATGCTACGCTTTCCTGTCATTGTTGGAAGGGACCCGAGACCGTTTCTAGGTAGAGGTGACTCAAAAGCAGAGAAGAGAAATGAATAATGAGAAGTGACACATGTGTGAGGGCAGAGCCAGGCTGATACCAATGTGCCTCTTGGTACCTAAGCCCTTCGCTGTGGTGCGGCTGCGCACCCAGCCCATATTTCATTCTTTCATAGCACACCTTTTTTAAATGAGCAGTAATGTGGATGCTAAGATTTGTCAGCATCGTTGTTTGTAAAGCACAGCCCACAGATGTGGTCTGCAGGCAATGGGGAGAAAGTCTCCCATTAGAAAAGAGCTGGATTGAGTTTCCTGATGGCCGGCCCCTCTCTACTCCTAACAACCATCTGGATGTCTGCATGGAGGCCAGATTGCCTGTTATGTCCACCAAGTGAGTTGCCGTGCCCTGGAACAGCAAAATAGAAAACAGCAACCCGAGATGCCTGTCATCTCCCTGTCATCCCCGTGGCAATCAGCATTCTTCCAACTTTGAGTTCATCTCTGTGAATTTGGGGAGTGACAGCTGTGGGGAGCATGAGGGCACTTGGTGAGGGTCAGGCAGGCAAATGCATTTGGACAAGACTCTGAGGAGATGATGAGGGGGCAGGGTTCCAGCTGAGGAAGCCACAAGGCGCCATCTCAGGGTTCTCTGCACACTCACTTAAGGAAACAATACCTGCTTATTGGCTGAATAATAGTTTTCTTTCCCCGGCTTTACTTTATTGAATAGAAGGTGGGAGTTTGGGGCCCTTTGTCTGCTGCTCCAAGCTCGGTAACTCCTTCTCCTTTGTTTCTGAGAATAAGCAAATCACAGAAAGGGTGAAAGTCTCTTTCTTTAAGAAAAGAGAGAATGCCAGCGTGATTTGACATTTAATTGGGGCTTGTTGTCTGTTCTGGA
>OU015742.1:124102847-124128973 GCA_907169655.1 Acomys percivali
CTCTCTCTCTCTCTCTCTCTCTCTCTCTCTCTTTCTCTCTCTCGGGATGTGGGTGTTGTGACTTTCAAGTTTCGTCCTAGGTTGGGATCATTTGCTGTGACTTGTTCGGCAGCACTAGCCTTTCTAGAGCTGAGCGCTCAGCCTCTAGCACACACAAATATTGACCCATGTAAAATGGTAGCCACTTATCAAGTCAGCTGGAGTAATCTTGCACCAGGCCTGAGTTTTATGCCTACTTATAAAATACCCTTCTCAAAAGCACACAGTGGAAGATATTTTGCACATGGCCGGCCACACAGGGCAACATCTAGCTGATCATCTCATTTGCCTGAAAAACTCATTTGTTAATTTTTTTTTATTGTGATGACATATTGCCATCAATCACCATAGAAAGGGGGCTAGTGCATACTCGGTTAATTAAATAATGCAACAGTCAAAACTGGCTAACTGCCTTTAGGGCTTGCTTACAGTTGGAATACAATGTGAGCATGGCCTTCTGTTGGCTAGGAAGACTTTGTGGGTTTCTCAGATTAAAATTCCCATCAGGTAGGATTGTTGCTCTTTCTCACAGATGGGACAATGTACCCTGACAAGAACAACTTGAAGAAGAGAAGGTTTATTTTGTCTCACAGTTTGAAGTTACAGTTGCTGGTGGAAGGAAGGAAGGTGTAGAGGCAGGAAGGGGCGTGAGATTGCTGGCCACAATGAATCTGCAGTCAGGAAGCCGAGAGAGAGGAATGGTGGTACTCTGCCTGCTTTTTTCTTTTTACTGCATTTGAAACCCACTCATGGAAATGGTGCTGCCCACAATCTTTTCACTTCAGTTAACGTAATCTAGAAGCAATCTAAGAGACTGGATCATATCAGAATCTTCATCCAGTGGCCAGAATGAGGATGGGTTTGTCTCCACCAATAGGACCACTCTCTAAGCCAGAACTGCTCAAAAGTATTGAAGTAGAGAAGAGTCCTGTAGCTTCTAGCTGTGGCATCACTGATGTGTCTGTCCTGAGTAACACAGTTGTGTATCTGTGCGGCATTGGCCACTGAGAACTCCCAACAGGGATGGTAAGATATGCCTGGGACCAGGGTAGTGAGGACTCTGGGTAAGAGACAGGGGTATCATGGAAAGAGAAAGCTGGGTGGATGCAATCAGGGAACTGGCAACCAAAACACACATTGGAGAGCTGAGGTTTCCATTTGGGTGGGAGACAAGTTATATGAAGCTCTTTGGAGGCAAATGGGAGATGTACTTAAGCATGAGGGTAAAGGAAAACGTCCTTGGTCATAGGGCTGAGGGTTGTTGCTGGATGCAGTGTAGTCAGTTGTTAAAGTGTAAATGCTGAGGCTACAGCGTGAGAGAATCACTCATTTACTACTTCCATAAACCAAGAACAGTATCCTGTAGCTTTCCCTTTGCTCCTCTTTAAAAGGAATCTGGATTACTGCCTCCCCTCAAGGGCTGTAATATGCAAAACATAGGGAATAATGCCTGGGATCTGAGAGTACACTGTGAGTATTTGCCTGTCATTGCCTTGTACTTACTGCCGAGTTCTTCAGTTCTTAAGATGTAGGTTTTGTGGGGCACGGTGATACAGATGCACAGTGCATTCCCCAATACACCCAGCAAGTGGCAATTGCACTAACTCCTCTGGACATGAAGAAGATACCTAGAAAAAATAAGGCAATGACAAAAGCTCCTTTATTCCACTATGTCTAGCAGAAGCAGAAGCATGTATGTCAAACCTTAGAGCTGTGTAGGACAAGAGTATTTATCTTGCTATTATAATATATATGTACAATTATAATTATAATTACAATACCTAGAAAATTAAGTTGACATGTTACTAGGAGCCATTTGAAATGTTAATGTAAAATGTAATAGGTTAATTGGAGTGAATATTACTAATGTGATGTTAGAGTGGATTAATTAAGAAGAACTGTCATTAATACATAATTAAAATGCAAAATAAATAGCTTGCTTTGTATGTGGGAAATCAAATATTGTAAACCACAGATTTTGACTGACTATGTAAAACACTAACATATCTATTAATATAAAAATGTTTTACTCAGATAAAATACAAATCATAAACTATTGCCATCAATAGTTAAAGGTGAGTGGCTGCTGTTGTCTCTGCTGCCAGTGCCTCAAAGCACACAAGCAAAGAATAACCAGGTCATTGTGATAATCCGGTTCTGCTCAGGGTCAGCCCATGCCTTCGTTTCTATGGATCTCTGAAATAATGTCCTAAGTCCTCAGTGATGAATTCCCAGGCATTTGGAACAGTTTTCCCTTTACTTAAAGGTTCAGAAGATTTGCCTAAACAGTCAGGTTGATGAAAGGAGATAGTGTTTTGAAAGACTTTTTACAAAATCTTTCCTATTCTGTCTTAATATTGAGAAAGTCTCCAAGGCACCTTTTTTTCTCCTAAGATAGCTATGCCATGAAGCTATTTTTTTCTTTTAAATATTAGTTAAAGTGCAATGACGTGTACTTAAATACTATTGAAAAGGTAGAATAATGTAGGAGGATATTTGTAAAGGGAGTAGAAAAAAAACCCACCATCTCACTATTGAACAAAATTCTGTTCGTTTTGGCATATTTTCTCCAGTTGTTTTAAATGAGGAACCAGTTTCAGGTTGTAGTATTTATAGCATGAATAAGGTTCTTGGGTTTTTATGTTGAAATAATTGTGACACAATTTTTAATAATTTTTAATAATTGGAAATAGCTAAGCAAACAGTAGAAAGATATCTGCCTTCTTAGTTCCCTCAAGGAAGTTGTCACAGGGCTTATGGGGCACAGTGTCACTCTGACCTCAAGGCACTCTAGACACCTCATTCTAAATAATTAAACAGCACACATAGATGAGTGTGTATGTATCACACACATTCCACTGTGCCTCTATCCTGCATGATAGCTGCTGTCCCCCATAGGCTCCTGTGTTTGAACACTTTGTCCATAGCAGGTAACACTGCTTGGGAAGATTGTGGAACCTTTAGGAGGTGGAGCCTTGTAGCAGGAAGTGGATTCCTAAGAGTAGGCTTTCTGGTTTTAATATCTTCATATCATTTCTCATTTACTCTCCGCTTCCTATTTGCTGATACAAAGTTACCAGCTGTCTCAGGACAGGACACTGCCCACCAAAGACACTAACATTGGCAAAAGAAAGCAAGGAACCCACGACAGGGCCACTAGCTTGCTGTTGGTTGTATTCGCTAATATACAGGAAACATGGAGTCCTGCCAAGCACTCCTTGGCTGACTGTGATGCTCTCTGGCTTTGCCACACACTCTCTTATTCTCCTGCCCCTATTCTTTTATTTTTATTTTTTATTAATTTATTCATATTACATCTCATTTGTTAGCCCATCCCTTGTATCCTCCCATTCCTCCCTCCCTCCCACTTCCCCCCCTACTCCCCTCCGCTATGTCTGTGACTGAGGGGGACCTCCTCCCCCTGTATATGCTCATAGGGTATCGAGTCTCTTCTTGGTGACCTATTATCCTTCCTCTGAGTGCCACCATCCTGCCCCCATTTTTTATCTTTTACTCTGTCCCTATATTTGCTTCTGATCTAGACGGAAGCAATGCTCAGCCCTCTTGGGGTATCCTGAGTCTGATGAAGGCAAAGAACCTGCAGAGGTGCCCGAAGTGGAAATCGGGTACCAGATGGGAGGCTTAAGCATTCATCCCTAAGTTTGACTTGGTCCTGGGAGACTTTAAGGAGACAGAGTATCAAGGGGCATTTATGAGTCTTCAGACTCATTACTGACAACACCGTTAAGATGAAGGATATGTGTCCATGAGAGACCCACCGTGAATATATGCATTAGAAGAATTTATTTTATGTTTTAGAAAAGGCAGTTTGTCCTTGGCTGGCCATTTCAACTGTAATAGTCAGGAAGGAATAATTCTTTTAGCTATGAACATAAATCCCTAAATTAGGAAATGAAAAACAGTTTTACTTTCAGGGATTTTTTAAAAAAAAAATATTTTCCCCAGGTGCCAAGTAACATGTGTCATTAGATGCTGCCTTGTTTTCAATGTGCCCTGTCTTGTTCTGATCTTGAGTCACAATGTCAGGGACGACGAGCAACAGGACACCAGGATCAAAGCTGAGGTGAAGAAGGTGATAAATGCCCAGCCGTAGTCAGCTGCTGTCTTAGTTAGGGTTTCTACTGCCGCGATGAAGCACCATGAACAAGCGCAAGGTGGGGAGAGAAGAGCTTATTGAGATTACACTTCTACATCCATAGTCCATCACTGAAGGAAGGCAGGACAAGAACTCAAACAGGGCAGGAACCTGGAGACAGGAGCCGATGCAGGGGCTGTGGATGAGTGCTGCTTACTGGCTTGCTCTGCATAGCTTGCTTAATCTGCTTTCTTATGGTACCCAGGACCACTACCCACAGTGGGCTAGGCCTTCCCTATCAATCGCTAATTAATACAATGCCCAATAGGCTTGCCTACAGTCTGAACTTATGAAGGCATTTTCCCAATTGCTTGCGTCAAGTTTACCCAAAACTATCCAGCTCAGCAACTCAATGCTAAAAGCATCAACATGTCTCAAGGCCTGGCTGGGCCGTAAATGAAGAGCCCAGGTGGGAGAATGTAAGAGTAAGGAGCACCTGCTGTCTATCAAGGAATGTGTGAGGCTTACGTCATGATGCCATGAGTTCTGGTTTGGCTTGTAACATACAAGGTATGTGCCCTTGAGAAGGACTTCTTTTTCTCCTTTATTGCTTAAAAATGAGATAATAACAAGTTAGTTGCACATGATTACACTTGGCACTGAAGTTAGCATATAGGGAAATACTTAGTGTAGTGCCTCACATGGAATGGATGCTAAATAAATGCTAAGTAGATTTGAATATTAATTCATCAAGCAAGAACAAACAAAGGTCGGCAGGTGAAGCTGAAGGTGGGTTGTGAGTTACTGGGATGTGGGTAGACAGCCAAACCTTGGTTGTGCTGAATGAGAAAAGGGATCGAGCGAAAAGTTCTAGGTTCAAGATGAAAGTCCGGGAGTGAGCTACTGGAGAACATTCCTGTCTTGGTGCTTATCACCAGGCTATCACACAGCTATCACACGGCAGACCAAAGAGTTCTTGGAATAACATTTCACACATGACATTACACAGAGCCTGCTATAATGAGGACAGTTAACGCACATTATTGGTGCATACAGAGCACTGCATTTCTATAATTCGTATTCTGATGGGCCTATTTCACCACAACCACAGCAGTTAGAAATACAATGTCTCCAATTCCAACTTGGAAGGAGGGTAAACAAGCTGGTACCCTTCCTAACCCTGTTTCTGGAGTCTAAGCTGACATATCAAAGCCATAATGTCCATTCTTTAGGGATGCCAAGAGCTCCCCCTCAGTGCAACTTTCCTGTGCCAGGCAGGCACTGGTAAACACTTTATGCCCTACTCTCTGACCAGTAGCCCAATGTGGTAGGCTCTCTCGTGTTCCCTTCATCCACATCTGCTTGTCATCCCATGCTGGGTATTTGGAGCTATAGATTAAAGCCAAACCTACCCATTCCTGTTTCAGCTGACTAAGACCGGACCCCTGAGACTCTACTAGAACTCTCATTTGACTGTCTGTCTTGCTGTCCGCTTCTTAGAAAGTCCCGGAGCATTTATTTCCACTACAACATTTAAGTTCTCCATAGTGTACTCTACAAACAGGTGACCAGCACGATACCTTGAAATATCCTAAGATCTTTAGTGTCACAGCCAAGAGGAAGAATGGCTTTCCCATGCGGGGAAACGCTTGCTTTACAATCACAAGGACCTGTCTTCAATCATCAGAACCTACCTAAAACAAACAAACAAAACAAATCAAAAACCCAGCCGAGCCTACCAGCATATGCTTACAATCCCAGTGCTGGGGAGGTAGAGTTATGCTGATCCCTGGTACTCATTGGCCAACCAGCTTAGCCCTACTTGGTAAGATGCAGGCCAATCAAAGAGAGCCGCTGGTTCAAAATAAAAAATGCTTTCAAGAGAGATCACGTGTCCTTGAGCTGCCCTCTGGCCTCTACGTAATTGTATGAACGCAAATCTATAACATTCTCACCTAAACGTGTGTGCCTCCTACACACAATCACTCACAAGAGTGCCTGTCCCTGCTCGCTGGGGTTTCCTTTTGCTCCTCAGGATTGTAATCACACAGCAATATATTTCAGCTTTAAGGCTTTGCTCATGTTTACATCTGCCTGAATACTTCACAGATATCCTTTATTTTTTGTTGGTGGATAAATACCTGCAGGTTTTCACACCTGTTTTCCTTTCAGGAGAATGTGAATGTAAAAAAAAAAAAATTAAATAAATAATTGGGATCTTTACTGACAGGTGGGTGTTTAGCAAAGCTTCATGGTAATTAAAACCATACTCTAAATATTTAAATAAGCAACATAAAATATGAAACTAAGTTTATATTCAATAATTTGCCACACATTATTCAAATATATCAAATGTTTCTTCTAAGCCTTTTGTTTTATGAGGGAGTTTGCAGGCTTGAAAAAGGCTGACTTAGAAATTAAAGAATGTATAGGGTGCTCATTTTCTATTAAAGCTAGGAAAAATATACCTTAAAAATACAAATATTAAGCTGGTCATGGTGGCATGTGCCTTTAATCCCAGGGTCTGGGAGGTAGAGGAAATCGAATCTCTGAGTTGGAAGGCCAGCCTGATCTACAGAGTGAGTTTCAGGACAGCCAGCAAAGACCACACAAAGAAAGTCTGTCTTAAAAAATCAAATCAAACAAAGTAACACACACACACACACACACACACACACACACACACACACACACTCACGTACACCCAAAACAAACAGCCTCCCAACCCTCAAATATTTGCATAATCTTAGCCACTGGCCGTAGATAAGTGAATATGACCTTTAAAATGTATACAAGTGTAACAGTTCATTATTTCTGACTTTATCAAACCAGTATAGTTGCCATGCCCAGCTGACTCCAGAGCAAACTGGGATGAGTATATGGGAGTACACAGAACTAAATTCTAGCTGCTACAATAAAATGAAGGCATATGAGGGAGCAAGAATCTGCAGAAGTGACTCCCTAGCAGGCTGCCTCCTTATGCAAACCGTAAAGGGTTTGGCGCACAAGTTCTGAGAGGAGGCACAGCCCGCTGAGGGTGGAGGAACACAGGCACTTAGCCACCTGCCACCTTCTCATCTTCCTGCGTTTATCTAGACATTTTGAATATTTACCCATGTATTTCTGAGACACAAGACATGATGGCTAGGTGTTCTTTTCCTTAACTAATCAGAAGAGTAACAATTTCCTATTTAAATTGTTCAGCACCCTTAGTCATGTGTGCCACATACAAGCCAACAGTGACTGTAAAACTTAAAAAAGAAAAAACAGCTCCCTCCCTCCCTCCCTCCCTCCCTCCCTCCATCCCTCCCTCCCTCTCTCTCTCTCTCCCTCCCTCTGACATAAACAAACAGCTTTCGCCACACATATAGCTTTCTCCTAGCTGTGACTAACAATTATTTCCATTTGTGTATGAGAGAAAACTAAGCAATGACTTAGAAAGGACATCCTACAGATACTGTCTGAATGCCCAGAGTGAGGAGTCCGGGCTGCTAGGCACTCGTGATCCTTGCTGGCAGACTTGGCCATACCAATCTTGACATTGGGCAAATTGGCCAAGCTGGGAGCGAATAAAAAGAAGAAACAGGTGTGAGAACACCTTCCTGCCTCCTGGGATGAATGCACTATGCGCTGGGGGGCCATGCACCTGCTCCATTGTTTCTGAGGAGAAAAATAGCTTTTAAGAGCAAATGCTCTCAAGCCTCAAGCCTCGAAGGAGACAAGAGACTCCTGTGTAATTTGAGGATAAATGAGCCTTCCCTCCTTTTATGATGGGTTATATTCTGTTAACTCTTTCAGGAAATGGCTTTAAGGCTCAATTTAAACATTTAACTGCTGCTTGTTTCAAAAAAGAGTCAGGAATGGACTGGAGGGGGGAGGGAAGCGATTTCTGGGATGGCAACTGTTGTTTGGGTGCACCTGCATCAGGAGTCCCACACGCGCGCGCGCACGGTGCAGGAGCACACTGACTGTGACAGGAGCTCTTCCCGGAAGTCTCGATGGGAACGGAGTCAAAATGACTCTGCTTTCTCCATCCTTGCTGTCTTGCGGTGTTTCCGTCCGCTTAAAATTGGGTTATTCCTCAGATAGCAACGTGCTGACAACATGAGTGTGGGCACCCTTCAAACGGGGATGCTAACAGCATCAAAAGGAAATCCCACCCACCTCCCTTTTCTTATGATAACTGCTTCAGTGCCTTTAAAAAATTAATTGCTTGTACCAAAAGTATACCAGGTCAATGCTTAGTGGGTAACTGAGGGCTACCCCAAATCCAGATTCCCCCATTCTTCTCCAGCATAAAGCACCCCAAGTCCATCCAGCCTCCCACAGTTCCCCTGCCTCTGCTTCTCCCCCAACCTTCCCTTTGTTAGCCCTGTTCTGAGCTGAGACCAGATCAAAGAGATGGGGACCAAGCACTGTGTATACCAAGTCAAAGTCAGTGTGCAAGACCTACCGTGGCCTGGAGTGGTTTGCAGGTTGTTTTTGTTTATTCCGTCTCTTTTGCTGGGTCTTAGTTTTTGCCTGGGGCAGCCTGCTTCTGTAGCTTCCTAGTTCTGCTTAAGTTTTACTTCTAAAAGTATTCAAGCTGAGAGAAAATAGAGCTGTCTTTGCTGATTGCAGCTTGTAAGTGTGCCCTTCACAGATGCTGCACTTAAAAAGTTATTATTCCTCTGTCTCCCACCTCTCTCTCTCTCTCTCTCTCTCTCTATATATATATATATATATATATATATATATATATATATATATATATCTGTGTGTGTGTGTGTGTGTGTTGTACATACAGCTCAAGTGTACATTTTCAGATTGTATAGTTGGCTCCCTGGCCCCACATGATGGGTTCTGGGATTAAACTCAGGAACTCAGCTCAGGTCATCAGGCTTGGCTCAAGGCTCAAGTGTGTTTTCCTGCTGAGACATCTAGCTGGCCTGGTACTGTGCTCTTTGACAGAATCTCTGAGGTCCCACTGTCACTTCCCAGCCTAGACTTCAGCGCCTCCACTGGATTCTTTAAGCATGTAGCTAATGTGTCCAGTGCATTTGGTCTTGGCTGGCAGAGGCACCCCAGCACCTAGCCACAGCAGACACACTGATCCTTACCTTCATCCTATGCATATTTACTAGATAAGGTGAGAAGCTCTCAGGACACACAAAAGAATGATGTCTCTATGGGCAGGAAGTTTGCCATCCCCTGTCCAACCCTCATTTTGAGGTCACTCGGGTGCCTGAGGGCAGAGCAGAATTCACATTCCCTGGGCCCAGTTTTATGGTGAAGAGGAAGAATGCTTGCTGGGGTGAGGAGCATCAACTCTAAACTGTGTCTACTACCTCTGAGAATATGCATTTTTTTTTGCAGCTGTCCTTAAATTTCTATTTTCATTTTAGCTTACCCACTTGAGAAATGAGATCTCCAATGTCTTTTGTAAAATGTCTGCACTATCAGAAATATTTTTCTGTTATGGCCAAACCATCAGTGACTTTGACATAAGGACTGTGAGTTCACAACTCAGGGTTGTCTTTGGTCTGGATTCCATCACATTGGTATTCTACAGTTGAAAGATACTGACCTTTGAATCCTAATGGCAGTTTCTTGAACAGAGGTCATTGTTACTAAGTTACATGAGACTCCTTCTCTGATGTCATGTCTTTAAGTCAAAGTTCTGTAATGGTCTTCAGAGATGTTGGAAATTCAATAGCTGAGAGGCGCTCTGTGCAGGAGTTGAGCTGTTTAGTGCCTGGCTCTCCCATCTCCTGGCCCAGGCAAAGAGGCCTGGCACTGAATTACCTTTCTAAATGCCAAAGAACCTTGTACTGGAAGATTTGGGAGAAAACACTGTCATTGATAAATTCTAATAGAATTTCCCTAAGCAGAATTTATGTAAATGAAGATTTTAAGTCTTGTCTATTTGTTTTTTGATCTCTGTTTTTCTTGCTACAGAGGCCAGAACGTGCCTGAACTTACCATCCTCCCATCTCAGCCTCCAGTTGCTGGAAGTCGTGTTGTGTACCACATAGCCAAGCTAGGTCTCAACTTAAAATTGCAGAGTGGGGCTGTCGTTTTAGCTTAGTTTATAGAAAGTTTGTCTAGCACACACAAAACCCCGAATTCAGTCTTAACCCCACACATGCAAGGTACAGTGGCCCACATTTGTAATCTCAGCACTAGGGAGGTAGTGGCAAGAAGGTCAAGAGTTCAATGTTATCCTTGGCTACATAGTGCATTAGAGGCCAGCCTGGTTTACAGGAGACTCTGTATCAAATACTCAGACAAACAAGGAAAACAAAAAAATCCACAGAAGGAACACTACAAATCCTTTCTACTTTTCCATGTGTTTGTAATTGGGTGTTTGAGATCTGAAGGTGCTATCAGCACCATTTTACCTTCAACCACTTTAGCCTTATAGTTGAACCAAAGGCGCAGGAAATCCAGGACCTCCCTCTTGAAATGTGGCAATGGCCCCACCCTTTAATCGTACAACTTCATGCATGTTGGTTATGCTTGCCTGTGTGTGGATCTGTATGGATAGAGCTAGTGGATGGAAGGCTACACTTAGGACAAGTCTTTCTGCTCTCCGGTTACCAACCCAGGTTGGACAGAGCCCAAGGCAGAACTCATTCCAGCATCCTCTCCTTTTAGAAGTCAAAATGGCTCCCTCAGCTGCAAGCAACCATGCCACATTCCTTTTATTTCCCCCTGCTGGGGGAAGGAGAGAAAATTGAATAAAGAAAGACAGGGCAGTTTCCATACTTCTGTAATTTCCCCTGAATGGCTCACAAAGTGACTATTATTCTCCTCCCATTAAACACAGGGCCATCTGGGGCATAGAGATGCTGGGAGGGTTGAAATGTGACTGCGTAGAACCCATTCTTTAACTGGATTCGCGCTTTTGTGTTGTGTGGACGGGAAGATATTCTGAACTTCTGTGGGAGCGTCCCAGCATCTTTATCGCTTTCACATCTGCCGCTGCAGGAATTGATGGTAATGCTGGCTATTATGGTGGTGTCTTCCTCCACTTAAAACAAGGCCATCTGGGGTGTGTGTGGTATCAGATGGATTCACATTTTTTTTTCAAGCACTTTTCTGCTTTAGTAAATATATTTTACAGAAATTATTTCAGAGAAAGGATTCTGATAATAATGACGGTAATCATCATAATAGGTTATTTTGTGAGCTGCCCTTCAGAAAAAGACCCTAGCAAGCATATTCCAGGACAGGCAAGGCCTGGCATCCAACACCTGGGCTGGCCTCTGGGAACAGCTTGGAGCAGAGACAGCAGCTCTGCTGGCTGTCTCAGAAAACAGCTTGGGACTTGGGGGCAGAATCCGGGACACCCAAGGGCAGAAAGAGCATTGTATATGGGGTCAGCTAACTGGTCAAGCTTCTGGTCCCATCAGTGCCTGGCTAAGGGGTCTTTGGGAAGTTAATAAATGTTAAAGTTCCTTGTTTGGAAAATGAACTAAAAAACTAATAGTGCCTGCCATGAAAGGACTATATAAGACAGTGTGTGTGAGAGCCCGAGTGTGATACTTGGTCTGCCAACTTCATAAAAGCTCTAGGGAAGAACTCAAGAGTGGTAGGGGTTGCTCTCCTACGTGCAAATCCAGTGGCTTTTCGGTTTCTTCTATTCTTGACAGATTTGCACAGTAGTAATGCATACTAAAGTGGGTGTTAAGCCTATCTACTGACTGCATGTAATTTTAGCTTATGTCATAGTTAAGTGCTAAGAATTTGAGCAAATCTATTTAAACCTAATACGTGACTATAAAATGATAAGACCGGAGTTGGGAGTTGTGTGAAGCTGGCTATGAAATACCAACATCCAGCCACCCTGTAATATTATCTGCATCCGTACTTATAGTATTTTCATGAAAAGGGTATGACATTTGCTTATAAAGAGTTTATAATTCATCCAGTGCAAACTCTGTTATGAATTGATAAATTTCTGGGGTGTATGTGTATGTGTGTGTATGTGTGTGTGAACAGTATTTATTAGAAGGACTTAGAGTTGTTTGAGGATACTGAGCTAAATAAAGATAGATTGCTTCCTAATAACATATGCTAACATATATTTTTACTTAATGAGATTTTTAAAAATATTATAAACCCAAATCTCTCTCTTTACAAAGATATTTATTTTCCTCTATTGTGTAGGCACGTGCCAAGGACACTATTTTATAGTACTATTTAGAATAGCATATTTTAATCTGCTGAGCAAACTTAAGCAGAATTAAGAGGCCAGAATCCTGTATTCTTAGATTTTCTTGCAAAACGAAAGACCATTTTTTTTTTTCAGGAATTATGCTGTGGATTGTGTGTCTGGCCAAGGTGTGATGAGAGATGGATACAGTGTTAGCATGGGATGGAAAGTCCCAAGCATGCCTGGAAGAACTTGCTTACAAACCCCTCCTTGCTCTTCCTCGACTCTGCTCTGCTCTGGGGCCGAGGACTGACTTTCCCAGGTTTCCTGGTCAGCTAACCTTCAGCCCAGGTTCAGCAATGGGAAGTCCCAGAGAGAAATTAGAAGGTGGGAGGAAGAGAAGACCCTACCGTTCATAAGTCGCTTGTCTTGTTGTTGTGGCCGAAGCCCTGAGAAGAAGCAACCTGAGTGAGGATGGGCTTATTCTGACGCACAGTCTAGGAGGCGTACAGCCCACCACTGAGGCGAAAACATGGCCACAAGGCCATGAGGTAGGTGAGTCCATCTAGTCTGCAGTTAGGAAGCAGAGCACAGACAGAAAGTGGGCACTATGAAAACCCAAGCTCCGCCCCCAGCGACATACTTCCTCCTAGCATGCCTATAACTTCCCCCAAACAGGACACTGCATGAGGACCAAGTATTCTAACTCCTAAGCCAATCAAGAACATTTCCCATTCAGACTATAATGAAGCTCTTTTCTCTGTTGCCTTTGGTACTCAGTCTCCATAGTTGGGTCATCTCCTCCTACTACAGATGGTCTTCTTGAGTTGAATATTCTTTGGGTGACATTGACTTCTATGGTTCTGAGCATCTCCTCATGTATTGTCCCTGGCCTAGGCATGGTAGCTGCTTCCTGGCTGGATTGATTGGTGACCTGATCTTGGTGAGATTCCAGCATTCCTATGGTTTGTGTGGTCAGTTTCCTGCATTGATTTCCTCTGTTTGAAAGACTGAAAGTGGTTATTTTCTTATTTTAGCCTTGACTGAAACCACCATCATATCACCCAGTTGTCTGCCAGTCCTTCTAAATACTAGGCCTACTAGAATCCTTCAAGGCTTGCTGCTGACATGAGGACAGGGCTGGAGACAAGAAGACAGTCATGGTATGGTCATACCCACTTTGAAAATACAACAAATATTAAGTAGTGGTTCCTGAATTTGAGATACTCATTCTTAAGATCAAATAATACAAACATGTTTGAGTCTATGATTTTTTTATTTTGGGGGGGGTTTTGGATAAAGTGTGGCCTATAGTCTTATCATCTATAGAGTTTTTTTTTAATTAATTTATTCTTGTTACATCTCAATGGTAATCCCATCCCTTGTATCCTCCCATTCTTCTCTCCCCCCATTTTCCCCTTACTCCCCTCCCCTATGACTGTGCCTGAGGGGGACCTTCTCCCCCTTTATATGCTCATAAGGTATCAAGTCTCTTCTTGGTAGCCTGCTATCCTTCCTCTGAGTGCTGCTAGGTCTCCCCCTCCAGGGGACATGGTCAAATATGAGGCACCAGAGTACATGTGAAAGTCAGACCCCACTCTCCACTCAACTATGGAGAATGTCCTGTCCATTGGCTAGATCTGGGTAAGTGTTTAAAGTTTACCGCCTGTATTGTCCTTGGCTGGTGCCATAGTTTGAGCAGAACCCCTGGGCCCAAATCTGCCTATCATAATGTTCTTCTTGTAGGTTTATAGGATCCTCTTGATCCTTCTACTTTGATATTCTCCCATGCCTCTCTCATCTAGAGTCCCAATAGGATGTCCTCCCCTCTGTCCCAGTTTCCTGGTTAGTGAAGACTGTCATGGGACATGCCCCTTGGGCTAGTATGCAGATATAAGTGAGTATATACCATTTGAGTATTTCTGCTTCTGGGTTAACTCACTCATTATGATCATTTCTAGTTCAATCCATTTATCCACAAATTTCGCGAATTCCCTGTTTTTAATAGCTGAGTAGTATTCCATAGTGTAAATGTACCATAGTTTCTTTATCCATTCTTCTACTGAGGGACACTTAGGCTGTTTCCATGATCTGGCTATTATGAATAAGGCTGCTATGAACATGGTTGAGCAAATTTTCTTGTTGTGTGCTGGTGCATCTTCTGGATATATTCCAAGGAGTGGAATAGCTGGGTCTTGAGGAAGCCCTATTCCCAGTTTTCTGAGATAGCACCAGATAGATTTCCAAAGTGGCTGTACTAGTTTGCATTCCCACCAGCAATGAAGGAGTGTTCCTCTCTCTCCACATCTTTGCCAGCATCTGGTGTTGCTTGAATTTTTGATCTTAGCCATTCTAAAGGGTGTAAGATGGAGTTGTTTTGATTTGCATTTCCCTGATGACTAAGGAGATTGAGCATTTCTTTAAGTGTTTCTCAGCTATTTGATATTCCTGTGTTGAGAATTCTGTTTAGTTCCAAGCCCCATTCTCAATTGGGTTATTTGGTTTGGTGGTGTTTAATTTCTTGACTTCTTTATACATTTTGGATATTAGACCTTTGTCAGATGTAGGGTTGGTGAAGATCTTTTCCCAGTCTGTAGGCTGTCACTTTGTTCTCTTGACAGTGTCACCTGCCTTACAGAAGCTTCTCAGCCTCATGAGGTCCCATTTATTGATTGTGGACATTAAGGCCTGGGCTGTTGATGTCTGTTCAGGAAGTTGTCTCCTGTGCCAATATGTTCCAGGCTCTTCCCCACTTTTTCTTCTAAGTGACTTAGTGTCTCAGGTTTTATGTTGAGGTCTTTGATCCACTTGGATTTGAGTTTTGTGCAAGGTGACAAATATGGGTCCAGTTGCATTTTTTTACACATAGACATCCAGTTAGACCAGCACCATTTGTTGAAGATGCTATCTTTTTTCCATTGAATGGATTTGGCTTCTTTGTCAAAAATCAAGTGACCATATGTGTGTGGATTCATATCTCGGTCTTCGATTGGATTCCACTGATCAACCAGCCTGTTGCTGTGCCAGTACCATGCTGTTTTAATTACTATTGCTTTATAGTACAGTTTGAGATCAGGTATATAGTACTTGAAGTTCTAGCCAGAGCAATAAGACAACAAAAGGAGATCAAGGGTGTCCAAATGGGAAAGGAGGAAGTCAAATTATCCCTATTTGCAGATGATATGATAATGTATAAGTGACCCTCAAAATTCCACCAGAGAACTACTACAGTTGATAAACACTTTCAGAAAATTGGCTGGATACAAAATTAACTCAAAAAAGTCTGTAGCCTTCCTATACACAAATGACAAGCTTGCAGAGGAAGAAATTAGGAAAACCACACCCTTCACATTAGCCACAAGCAATATAAAATATTTAGGAGTTACTCTAACTAAGCAAGTGAAGGACTTGTTTGAAAAAAATTTCAAAACTCTGAAGAAAGAGATTGAAGATGGCATGAGAAGATAGAATGATTTTCCTTGCTCATGGATCGGGAGAATTAACCTAGTGAAAATGGCCATCCTACCAAAAGCAATCTACAGATTCAATGCAATCCCTATCAAAATACCTACACAAATTTTTAAAGACATTGAAAGTTCAATTCTGAACTTCATATGGAAAAACAAAAAACCCAGAATAGCTAAAACAATCTTGTACAATAAAAAGTGCTCCAGAGGACTCTCCATACCTGATCTATAGAATTTTTTATTGCCCAAATATGTGAATAAACAAATGAATGAAACAATCAATCAGTCTGACAATCAAAATCAGCAAAGAATACTGAACAGGAAAATGAATGAGCAAACAGATGAGGAAAGAAGCATGTCAGTAGCCACAGACTCTTAGCAAGTCTTAGTTATTGATTTGTAAGCTTATTTGGAAAAGTTCTCCTCACATCTTTGGTCTGCATTTGCATCTGTTGATGAAGAATTTTTACCTGGAAGACTGAGTTTACTAGGAACGTGGATAGACCAGTTGAGACCGCTTCTGCTTACTCTGATGGCAAGAAGGCCCAGCAGTGCTGCTGTTATGGGCAGGCCTAGGGAGCACTAACCCTGAATGTCATCCTCAGTGTGATGCCCTGTTTCTCCATTTGACTGGGTTGGTTTATTAACAGATTCATACCAGCCATACTCTACTCAGAGCAGCAATGAGAATAGAAAATCAAGCATCATTATAATCATCAAATTATAAAATAAAGGCTCCCTTTCCATTTCGAAACCAGACCCTCTCCATAATCCAACTAAAGTGGGAACTCTTGAGGATAAAGGTATTTATTCCATAGTCACTGTTAGATCCTATGGCAGTTACATGAGAGATGCCCTCCATAGGCTCATATATTTAAACAGTTGTTCCCCTGTTGTGGATACTGTTTGGGAAGCCTATGGAACATCAGAATAAGGAGACCTGCTGGAGGAAGCATGTCACAGTGTGAGGTTTGAGAGTATATTGCCTCAGCCCATGTCTGGTTTTTTCCCCTCTGTTTTCCGTGTATTTTTAGAGATATGACCACTCAGCTTCCTGCTCCAGTCACATGACATCATGTTTCCCTGTCATTATGGACTCTCTTTCTGGGACTGTAAGCCTAAATAAACCTTCTTCTATTTGTCTCCATCATGGTATTTTATCACAGCCACAAAAAGTAGCTAATGTACCTTCTTACGACCTGATATGGACTAAATCATGAGACTGTCTGGTTATATCTGGTAAATGGAACACATAGGCTTCAGGGACAGGTAAGCTTGAATCCAAAGCTGAATCTAAAATCTCAGAGTGAACCTAAGAGCAGAGTTCAAGATAAGGGGCCTGGGAAGAAGTCTATTGGTTGGGTTTTATGCATCTGGAAGGTAGAAGGTCAAAAGGGGGTAGTGGTCTCTACAGCATGAGTTGCAGAGATGAGAGTTTCATTGCCATCTTCCTTCATCAGGGAGGCCTCTGTCAGTCAATGATTATTAATGAAAATAAGTTAAAATTTTCATTTAGTTTAAGTAACTCACACAACGAGAAAGGCTGGAGATTGATCTTTGACCGAGTGAATGCAAGTTCTGTGAAATTATGAATGCAGCCTTATGATATCAAAGAGTTCTTGCTTTTGGTATTAACATTCACAGGAACTATGATGCCTCTTCTTGGTCCAGCATAAGCCTATGTGAATGTTTCTAAAACATTAAAAAATTAATTTCAAAGAAACTTGGGTAGGCCTATAAAACACAAAGCAATTGATGGACAAATTTGGGGATTTTATTATTGCAAATGTGTTTGTTTCATTAGCTCAAACTTATATCATATTCTTTTTATAATATCAAATAATCCTAAAGTGAGGTTATGTGCCCATCTTTCCAGCCAATGTTGTGGGTGGACCTCCAGTCTTACTGTTACTAAGTTATTCTTTGGTTAGGACTGTGAAAGATTAAAACGTTTTATAAGTGACTATGTGTGCATGTATGTTCTTGTGTTTGCAATTTTGTGTGCAGGGTTGTATATATGGGTGTGTGTGTGTGTGTGTGTGTGTGTGTGTGTGTGTGTGTGTTTGCATACATATAGAAGCTAGAGGTCAATGTGAATGTCTTCCTTCATCTCTTTCTCAGTTGCTCATGATTGAATATTTTGAGACAGCTTTTGGCTAGTTCTGAAAGTCACCAATTCATCTGGGCTGGATGGGGCCCTCCTTGGTGCTGGGATCACATGTGCAGACTGTTTCCATGGGTGCTGAGGATCTGGACTCAGGCCCTCATACTTGTGCAGCAAGCACTGTAGTGCCTAAGCTACTCCCAGCCCAGGCTCTTATTTTTTAAAACACGTTTTGCATTCTTAAGACTTAATTTAGGAATCATTTGCAAAAAGCTTAAAATGCAAATAAGTAATTTTTTTATTTAAAAATTATGCAACTTGTCAGAAATATCTTACTTTTCTTATAGCTAATCCAACATATCTAATTATTGTCATAACTAAATCATAAATTTAAAAGCTAGACAAATAGCAAAGCCAAGTGAAAAGCAAATTGAAGCAAAGCAAACACAAATACATCATTTGAAGCCACAAAATTACCTGCAATGAGACAGAGCCACACGCATGTGCTTTATTTTCTCTTGCCATTGCACCAATGGTAACGAGCCTAGCAGGGGATGTGAACAACTATGGGGAGGTTAGCTAGCCCAACACTGACAGAGGAATGCCCACATTAGGCTGTAGCAATGACAGTACACACCTGGATCTCAGATAGCACGCCTTCTAGAGCCCTGACTTTCTGAAGGTGATTAGAGCTAGAATCTTCCTCGGCAGGAGACATCCAATGTGAATTTGGTATGTTCATGGCAAGGCACTTGAACAATGGTGTCATCTATTCTACAACAGGTGAGCCCCATAGTACAAACATATTCATTGGTCAGTCTAGTGTACTGGGATTTGGTACAGAAGTCAACATTTCAATCCTTCAGTATGTGTGTTCAAAACAAATTCTGAGCTACCATTTGCAAAAGGAGACCAATCCCTTATGGTGTCTGCCCTGCTTGAAAATAATTCTGAAAAAATTTCATCTATATAGCACTTGTCTTAAATTGACTATTCGATTTATTTGTGTATTTATTCCTTGTTTGGTACACGGAATTGAACCAAGGATCTGTTCATGCAGTGCAAGTAGTCTACCCACTGAGTTATGTCTCCAACATGAAAGCTACGTTTTAAAGGAAAAACAGATTTTAGTGCACAGAGAAGACTAGTAATCAATAGAATTTGTCCACAGCAATGGCTTAGGCGCTACTCCTTTAGGTTCTTTTATGCCTTGTTATGATGGTGATCAGGCTTTCCCTTACCAAATGAGGTGGCTCCACAAATCTTCCCTGACCTGCATTTTAGTGAGAGTGATGATGGAAGAAATCCCCAAATCTGTAGCAAGAGCAAAGACAGCAGCCTTGTAAACAGGTCTGCGACTTTGTGGCCTCATGGGAAAACACACTCTCCATTCTGGAAAGAAGTTCAATTATAAGACAGCATCCATGATCTGGCTATTATGAATAAGGCTGCTATGAACATGGTTGAGCAAATTTTCTTGTTGTGTGCTGGTGCATCTTCTGGGTATATTCCAAGGAGTGGAATAGCTGGGTCTTGAGGAAGCCCTATTCCCAGTTTTCTGAGATAGCATCAGATAGATTTCCAAAGTGGTTGTACTAGTTTGCATTCCCACCATCAATGAAGGAGTGTTCCTCTCTCCCCACATCCTCTCCAGCATGTGGTGTCACCTGAGTTTTTGATCTTAGCCATTCTGATGGGTGTAAGATGGAATCTCAGAGTTGTTTTGATTTGCATTTCCCTGATGACTAAGGAGATTGAGCATTTCTTTAAGTGTTTCTCAGCCATTTGATATTCTTCTGTTGAGAATGTCCCTCAGTAGAAGAATGGATAAAGAAACTGTGGTACATATACACTATGGAATACTACTCAGCTATTAAAAACAGGGAATTCCCGAAATTTGTGGATAAATGGATTGAGCTAGAAATGATCATAATGAGTGAGTTAACCCAGAAGCAGAAAGACTCAAATGGTATATACTCACTTATATCTGCATACTAGCCCAAGGGGCATGTCTCACGAAAGCCTTCCCTTACCAGGAAACTGGGATAGAGGGGAGGACATCCTATTGGGACTCTAGATGAGAGAATCATGTGAGAATAGCAATGTAAAAGGATCCAGTGGGTCCAAGAAACCTACAAGAAGAACATTATGATAGGCAGATTTGGGCCAAGGGGTCCCGCTCAAACTAAGGCACTAGCCAAGGACAATACAGGTGGTAAAATTTAAACCCCCACCTAGATCTAGCCAATGGACAGGACAGTCTCCACACTTGAGTGGAGAGTGGGATATGACTTTCTCATGTACTCTGGTGCCTCACATTTGACTATGTCCCCTGGAGTGGGAGACCTAGTGGCACTCAGAGGAAGGACAGCAGGTCACCGAGAAGAGACTTGATACCCTATGAGCATATACAGGGGGAGGTAATCCCTCTCAGGAACAATCATAGAGGAGGGGAATAAGGGGAAAATGAGAGGGAGGGGAGAATGGGAGGATACAAGGGATGGGATAACCATAGAGATATAACAAGAATAAATTAATATTTAAAAAAAAGACAGCATCCATAATACACCTCTAGTTATTTTTAAGGCTATTAGTGACTTGCCCAAAGAACATCAAGTAGTACTTCCAAAGCCAGTTATTCCCTAAGGAAAAGGAGACTATCACTGTCCCCACAGTGGCTCAGAGGTGACCCATGTGAACAATTTGAGTATCTCTCCAGCCTGCTTGTGTTTTTCATTTGTACACTTACTCCAAACCATAGCCGTGTGGGGTTTTTGTGTGTGTGTGTGTATGTGTGTGTGTGTGATTTTTTTATTTTACTATTTTATGGTCATGTTGTACCAAATATTTTCCCCCACAGAACTGTAGATTTTTATAACTCTGACTTCAGAGTAAACAACACTCTGTCTTGCAGACAACATATCTGACTTTTGTCTCTACCTTTGCCCTTCTCCAACTGTCTCGGGCTGTTTATACAATTCAAGTTTAAAAATAAGGAATGGTGGCTTGCTGGAAAAGAAAACCTTTGAGAGCAGCCAATAACTGTTTATACAATTGCCAAGTATATGGTGAGAATTTCTGGGGCATATTAAGCTGCCTCATCAATTATATCCGGTGCCTGTAGATCCATATAGGATGACCATAGCCAATTGGAGGGAACGGATGTGGAAGAGTGGTTGCTGTGGGCTGCATTATGTCTTTTCAAACTCAAGTTATGTGTCCTCAAACTCTGAGCTCCCAGGATAAGTTTATGACACTATTTAAGGACTGAGGGTTAAATCCTCTTCTCTGAGACAAGGTTTTCCTTAGAGCCCTGGCTGGGCTTGAACTCACCATGTTGTCCAAGCTAGCCACAAATATGTAATCCTATTGCCTCAATCTCCTGAGTGCTAGGATTACAGACATGTGCCACCACACCTACCTGGTCTTTAGAGGAGTAATTAAGGTAATTGTAAGGACACAGGTAGAATGCGACAGCTACAAGCTTCAGAGTGAAGTTTTACCAATACTTTGGCCTCACCCACCCTTAAACCTCCAGCACTGTGAGTCGGCACTTATGTTTAAGCCACCCAGTTTATAGGGCTACGGGAGCTGAGTACATTCTCGCCATCTCGATTACCTAGGACACAGATAATTGGGGGCCTGCAGATTCACCCAGCAAAAGTACTTATGCAAACTGCACATCTTTCTGCTTTAACATCTGCAGAGTGGAGACTAACCACCCACATCCACCACCATAAGGGGTTCTACAAAGACGTGGTCAGGGCATCTAGCATGTGTGGAATCCTGGGTGAACTATAGTTAATGCCATTAGCTATATTACTTACTGTGAGCAAATACTCCAGGCAAAGCATCTTAAGGAAGCCCATTTGGTGGGGAAGGCATTGTAGCAGAAGAGTGAAGTAACTGGATACATTGTGTCATCGTTAGGAGGCAGAGATTGACAATGGTGTTCCGCCCTCTAGTCCTTTATCCCATGGTACGAAGATGTATCTCCCTGCCCTGAATAGGACCCTCTTACAGACACAGACACAGATTTGTGTTTGATCTAGATCATTCTAGATCTTGTCAAGGTGACAATCGACACGTCGTACCATCAAGGTATGCGTTAGTGCTTGTTAACTGTGAATATTAAGTTGTGATAGTTAATAATAACTATCAGCTCGGTAGGCTCTAGAATTACCTAGGAGGCAAACTTCCGGAAATGTGTCATGTTTCTAGATTGTATTAACTGAGGTGGGGCAGCCTAACATCCTATGGGGGTCCTTGACAGAGTAAAAAGGAGAAAGTAATCTAAGCCCCTGTGTTCTTGGAATGAAATGTGATTAGCTCCCTCACCCGGATACCACAAATCCCCCCACCAAGACTGATTGTATCCTCGAACTGGGAGCCAGGATGAACCTTTCCTTTCTTAAGTTTTTCATTTCAGGAATTTTATCATGGTAGTGAGAATAGTAGCTAATGCATAACTATAATGCAAGGAACGTTGCCTTACGTAAGCCAAAGTCCAGACTTTAATCATGCTACTACCTCGCTAGAGCTGTAGAGGATACTCCGTGAGATGCTTGCTATTTGAGTTGAGTGCTGATAATTTGCCGTTGTGGGTGTTGGGAGAGTTAAGGGTGCAGTGGACATGAAGAGCAGGGTACTGCAGACCAGGAAACACAGCTGTCTCCACCCAGCCCTTCAGGTCATCTCAGACCTGCCAACAGGCCTCAGGGATGAAGACAAGGCAGCAAGGATTTGTCAGTTGTTTTGCTTTCTAACCACAGACCGTAGTCCCTACCATCATCCCTTTTATTACTTTCAAGTGTTTGTGCTAGGGTGTCGCTGTGCTATCCTCCATTTTTCTTTCTTCCATCCCACTGTCTCAGCTCCTTGGGGAGTCTGTCCCATTATTGAGATCTTCTGTGGAGGAAACGGTGTGTATCTGCCGTTATTGCTGCCCAGATGAGGATGGAAACTTTTCTTGACTTCTTCCCAGGGGTGGTACTGGCCAGGGGGCGCATTCTGTTGCTGGTGCTGATATGAGTGATAACATCTTTGACTTAGAATGTCCCTCACACTAGGATCCTGAGAATTAGGGTTCAGAAGATAGGCACAAAGATGTAGCCATAGATTGGAGGCCATTCACTTTCCTCAGGGGAAGTGGTCCCTGGAGCAGACATCTATACTGAAAGGCTGTGCTGAGGCCAAAGCCTCTTCCCCTGCCTGGCCCAGGTAGTCCACAGAAAGAAACAGAGTATCCATAGGTCAAGCTAAGACTTCCTCCTTGGCCCCATAGCTCCATGGGAAGTGAGCTTCCTACCAGCTCTGTGATTAGAAGGACAGGGCTCAGCCTCAGAGGCCTTAGTCATGCCATCTTCAGGGTAGAGTGGTGGCAGTCCTGCTGGTGGGCCAGACGGCAGCCTGCAGAATCAAAGGGTCAGTGGCGCTCTGCTTCCCAACATGTTAGACAGTGGCTCTGCGTAGAGATAAAGCTGTTTGCGGATTGAAAGGAGGCCGTGGGAAGGGTGGGGAACACGGCTAATTTACTGTCTTAGAGAAAAGCATGGGCCCAGGTTTCAGAAGACAGCCATCTCCTTGCCAGAGAGGGGCCTGTAAGAGATATTTTGCAGCATAGAGCAGCCTGCCAACACCTCCGTCTTGGCACTCCGGCCCAGAGCTCTGAAGCAGCGCACGAAGCCCTCTTATTCACACCACCTCAGCCATGGTGCTTCCTTACAGCAGCTCAGCCAGCAAATGCACATGTTTATTAGCTTAAGACAGAACACGATTAGAGAGGTCACCTGGGACACATTTGGAAACCATCGCCACAGTGTCAGTGACGTAACGACTCTGCTCCAGAGGAGCCTATGTCCTGCACTGTAGCTAATCCAGAGCCCTGGATGAGTCTCTGTCTAAGAGAAGGGTACTTGCATGTGTGCAGACATGTGTATGTGTTTGTGTGTGTGTGTGTACATATATGTATGATAAAGGAATGTATATAAATTTGTGTACATACAAGGGCATGCTATATAGGCATATGTATATATGTATGCATGTATATGTGTATGTGTTATGTTTTTATTTGTGTACATGTGTAAAGTGTATACAAATGTGTGCATATATATGAGCATGTTTGCATGTCTATAAGTGTGTGTATGTGTTTCATGTGTGTGCATGTGTGTGCCCATGTGTACAAGTGTGTGTATATGTATATATATACATATATATAGTTCAAGTGCATGTATATGTATGTTTGTATACATACATACAGGTGTAAGAAAGAGTATATGAACACGTTTGTATAACTGCATATATGTGTATAGGGGTATATGTGTAATCTGTAGGAAGGAATATGGTGCACATATAAATGTATGTGCACACATATGAATGTTTACATGTATTGTATACATGTGTGTTTGCATGTGTATACTTGTGTGTACATATGCATATACGTGCTTACATATGTACAAGTATATGTATGTTTACATGTATATGTGTGTATATGGGTTTGGGTATATAGATGTGTATGGGTGCATGCATGTATACATGTGTATATGTTTGTGCATATGTATGAATATGTGTGTGCATGTGTATGTGTGTACCCATGTACACCTGTATGGTCAAGTGTAGGAGTGTGTGGACATGTCTGTGTGTTGCATGTTACCTTTCCATTTCATAGTGCTCTGGTGGATTAGTGAGCGCTTACTTCTGTTCTAGTTGCACACTTGTGCAGGGCTGTCTCAGCTCTGGCAACGTGTCTAGGACTGTGTGACTATTAGACAGAGTTTGCCCACTCTCACAGGACTGTGTTCTCTTCCAGTGGTGGCAGCAGCAGACACTTAACGTAGCATAGAAACCCAGCATTCCAGGACTGGAGCTCTCCTCAAGTAGGAGGCTTTTTCTAGGCCTCTGCACAGCTGGGGGTTGCAGAGCAGAGCCCAGGTCATGAGACACCCTCTAAGGACAGATGAGGTGCTGATGGCCTAGTGTATGTGGCACATCTTGCTGAACAGTGCACTGTATCTCTTAGAGAAAAAGTTTTTAATGTCGTTTAATCATCCACTGCCATACAATTAGCATTTTCAAGTGGATCCGAGTTAGCAGAAGCAGATGGTTCATCTTCTCTAGCGTCTGATGTGGACATTCTATCATCTCTGCATCTCGCTCTGTCCTTGCAGCGCTCAAGGAATCGCTCCAGTGCCGCGCACCATGTTTTGACTTATTTAATGAGGACGTTCTTTCCCGCAGTAAACATGATTACCAAATACTTTAACTCGAGAGCTTCTGCTTCTTCTCTGGTGTAATCAGTCACACTGAACTGTCTGTGCAGTTAGGGGGAAAGGGAGAATGAAACCTCCACATGCAGCATCTTGCAAGCGTGGCTTTACAACTCTCCAGCCGCAAGCTTCCCTCCCCTTCAAACAAAGGCAGAGATGAGTGCAGTTCCCCATGCTACGTAATATGACACAGTCTGCCACACGGAGACTGCCACCACAGGCACAGACTGACCTGGTCAAGACAGAGGCTTTGGATCCGCCTCTGGGTGAAGGACGAAGCTGTCTCCACGACTAGCGCTGAGGACTACCTGCACCTGGCCAACTCTCTGCCCACTCTTCTGCTCCCCTTTCTCAATCGCTTTTATGGGACCACTGTTGTGGGAGTCTCAGCAATCCTTGCAGAGAGCCAGATCCCATAAATGTTCAGTCTAATCTATGGGACAGCACTGAACCACCCCGCTTCTTAGCCTGGCCAGCTCACTGCAGCTTTCTGCCTGAGCTGTGGCTCCTGTGCTGCGTAGATTTCTTGTGTCCCCCAGGGATGTGATGTCCTTGGAGACACCCACCTTCAATGCTTAGTTTTCCTCCAGTGAAGTGAGTAGTTCCCTTCTGTCAAGAAGGGAACATTGCTTTTCCACATGCCACTGCCCACTCTCTAGTGCTTCCAAATAAGCATTCATACTTACTCAACACACATCCCCACACACATCCCCACTCACAGAGCATGTGCATGGACACACACAGGTGCATTCACAGCTAGCACACACACACACACACACACACATATATATGACATCCACACACCACATAACATACTACACATATATGCATACACATATAGCATATACTATATACACATATATGGCATCTGCACCAAAGACAACACAGTACACACACATATGCATTCACATACATAGGCATGCTATATACACATATGTATAAGACGTCTTTACCCCTCATAGCTCACCACATCTCTCTCTCTCTCTCTCTCTCTCTCTCTCTCTCTCTCTCTCTCTCT
>OU015742.1:124128983-124161535 GCA_907169655.1 Acomys percivali
CTCTCTCTCTCTCTCTCTCTCTCTCTCTCTCTCTCTCTCTCTCTCTCACACACACACACACACACACACACAAACATACATGTGCATTCACACACAGCACATACATAGGCATGTACATGCACACACAACACACATTGCATTAGGACATATTTGTCACTTATACCCCTGCACATACATAAGCACACATGCATATATACACAACACATCCACATATTGGTATATGTACACCCTATACACACATCCCTCTCAATCTGGGGCTACCATATTAGGCCCTGTCTTTGCGTTAACCTCAAAACTGAGCAAACCATGAGAGTTTTAGCTGCCTTGTCCAGAACTCAAGTCTAAGATAACCCTTGCTATTTTCCTGGAGGGCAGGACCTGTGTGAAGAGACATCAGAAAAAGCCTGGCAGAGAGAGACCTGCCAAGCTCCAGACAGCAGGACTCATAGCTTAGTCTAGTCTGTATTTGACCCTCCTATATTTGCTTTGCTGTGGACTCTTTCCTTTACCTTAGGTGCCGATTTCTTAGAACGTTATTTATCTTAACACCATAGTTTAGCACCCTTTGATTGGCATCTAGCACAAGTGACCTATTGTCACTTCCTTCATCCTCTACCAGTTTTGCTTTCCAGTTCACATAGAACCAGTGTCCTCATGTGCATGGAGTCTATGATAATTAAAAATTCACTGTCCCTCCCAACCTCAGCCTTATGCCTTTATGGTGAACAATAAACTACTGGAAAGACTTGCTTATTCACTGTGTCTACTTCTTCATTTAATTCCACATCCTCAGTGTACTCAACTAGTATCCATACTGAGCATCTTAAATAACTTTTTCCTTCTTAAACTATGTTCCTATTTGGTGTCAAGGTTGTATCCACATTTCTCTTCATTCTTCTCACTGCCCTTCCTTACAGACCATCTTTTTTCCCCTGATTCTTCTTCTGTTCTGCTTCCTAGTCATGGGAAGGCAATGGCTCCCATCTTAGCAGCTGACGCTTGGACCACTTCTGTTCTCTATCCTCGCTCAAGGATGACTTCATCCCATCTTCTCCCTTTAAACACGTTGTTTCAAGGATAATCCTAAATGTCTGTGCCTAGCCCAACCACTTCCTGTCCTGAACCACACATTCTTGACACATCTCTCTCAGAACTAAGAAGATCTGGATGTAGTGTGCTTTGGCCCCACTTACCCCTCCCACCATCCTATCCTAGGCTTCTTCTATCTGATCCATCTCAGGCAAGGGCACTTTCATTCTTCCATTTTACAGGCTGTGCCAAAGGACTTTAGTCCTCTTTTTTTCTTTCATATCTTCCTTTTAACATATCAGTACATTGAGTTGCATCCTCCTTCAAAATACTGCCCCCATCTGATCATCCGTGACCATATTCTGTCACTTGTCCACTATGAGTTGCCATCATCACTCTTAGGCTCTATGTTGAAATCCCTGGTTCCTGCCATCAGTTGTTACTGGCTGCAGAAGTAATCCTTTCTAACACAGCAAGGCAGTTTATGCTTAGGTTTCTCTGAAAGGTTCCTAGTTTCTTTTGGGGTAAAAGCCCCAATGGCCTCAATTGTCCACTGCTCTACACGGTTGGCCTCATCCTCTACTGGCTTCACTCCTGATCTCCTCCCTCCAGTTAAACCAGTTTAGCTCCACCAACCCTCAATATATCAAGCTTGTGTCCACACTGTAACTTAAGATGTTTACTCAGCAAGCTTGTATCCTTGAGGTGCCTTATTGGATCCCCTAGGTCTCTAATAGAAGGTTGTGTTTTTTCTTTTGTCACCTCATTTTAGTTTAATTTTACATCATTTGACACTAGAAAAGGCAACAGGATATGAAGAAACACAAGAAAAGGGATTCCCAGACACTGGGGGCTAGTTTGGAGTAGCCTCATATTTTTTGATGTCTTTATTTAGCTTAATAAGTTGCATTGCATGGGTCCTCTGATCTTCATTCAAGTCTTAGTACTAATCTTTTTTATTATATTTGATTGTATTTGATGTGTGTCTTCCCTGGTCTGAAAATCCAGAAGGCAGGTCTAGCTGTTAGTTGGTGTTTAATTTCCAGCATTTAAAACCATGTCTGGCATCTAGCAGACAGTCATTAAAGCTTCCTGGAACAAATGAGTGAGTGAGCAAGCAAATTAATTGATGAGGATGATGACTTAAGAATAAAAAAACAGGCTCATATTCCAAGTTTGAAATATATAACATAAATCTTTTAAAATTATTTAAACTTAGACATTTGATTAATATAGAAGCACAGTAGGAAGAATTAAAACCAGATAGCATCCCTTCATTTTGGTCTTCTTTTCTAAAATCTCTTGTTCTTGGATCATATAACATATCTACAAACTAGAAAATCTGGTATCATAGAGGTTTGGGAGGTAAGATGCGCTAAGATGGTGGGGGAAGAGCACGTGGAGATACCAGAAAAGGTGGCAGGGTAGGAAGGGCTCTCGGATCTCTGGGACAGATTTGCAAAGCAAGTGGTTTCTGCTTGTGACTTTTCTTCAGTTTGAATAAACTGAAGCTTCAGATGAGAGAAATCCCTCTTCCTGCCGCCCCTACAGGCAGCACAGGTGGTGTTAATACATGGGACAGCCACGTAGTGCAGGAAGATTAGGTAAGGGGAGCTGTGAAACTGAGTCTCCCTGGCTTATTTCAACATGGTGAGACTTCTTTAAGACACTGCAACCCAGTGAGATCTGTGCATGAAGGAGCTGAGACCCTTAACCAAGGCAAATGAGATGATAGATGGAAAGAAGGGGGCTATGGAAGATCAGAGCTTGGCAGCCACCAGTGATTGTCTAGTGGGGGAGAGCCTGTAGTGAGTCATGGGGAATGTAAGTACTGAGTGACAAGCCAGGATGAATCATACTCCTTGAGTAGATTATGGTATAGAAGATGGAGCGGCTCAATCATAGGAGTAGATGTTTTGGTTGGGGACATGAAATTTCCCCTAAAAAGCTCATGTACTACAGACTTGGTCTACAGTTGGAAGACCCAATAATGGAGAGGTGGTTAGTTTATCAATGAATTCGTCCATCAATGTATTTATAATTTAACATTGTGACTGAGTGGCATTGAAGAGTAAGAGGCCTTGGCAGGAGAATAAAGTTAGTGGGACTTTGCCTTTGAAATGTGTGTTTGGGTTCCTTGTCTTATTGCTCTGTTTCCTGTCTGCTCTGAAGCAGGAAGCCCTGAGACACCAAGCCCTTTCTACCATGATGCTTTCTTTCTACCTTCCACAGCCCAAAGCAGTGCGATGGGCTGAGGAAGGCCTAAAATCTTTGAAACCATAGTGACGAAAAGCTAACAGAACAGATGGCAGACAGCACACCATTCTGGAAAGTCACAGAGAATTCTGTGAAGGTATTATGTTTAAGGTTTAAGGAGTGTTTGGGAATCCTGAGTGTCCTAGTTAGGGTGATGTGATGAAACACCATGACCAAAAAGCAAGTTGGGGAGGAAATGGTTCATTTGACTTACACTTCCATCACATTACATTTCATCACTGAAGGAAGTCAGGACAGGAACTTAAACAGGGCAGGACCTAGAGGCAGGCATTCATGTGAAAGCCATGGAGTGGTGCTGTTTACTGGCTTGCTCTCCATGGCTTGCTCAGCCTGCTTTATAGAAACCAGTTTAGGGATGGCACTACCCATAGTGACACCTTCAACCATCAATTAAGAAAATGCCCCACAGGCTGATCTTATGGAGACATTTTCTTAACTGAGGTTCCCTCCTCTCAGATGACTTTGGTTTGTGTCAAGTTAACATAAAACTATCCAGCACACCATGAAAAGGATGGGAATCTAATGGTACACGAAGCGAAGACTACAAGCCTGGGTGGAGGCTCTGTGGCTAGAAAACTAGGACACATCCACACCACAAAAGCAATTAACAATATTTGGGTAGGGGAGCATTCCTTAGTAACTCGAGATGCACAGAGATGGTGTGTGAGCACAAGTCTGACTGGATCTAAAGTTGGACTGCATCCTTTGGGATGTGAGAACGTGAGGTGCCTGGCACTGGCCACTGTGGACTTCATGCTCCACAGATACTGTAACATTTCTCCTTCTGTTTGCATGTGATGGTCTATGTGCAAAGGAAGTTGTCTGATGACTTTGACACTCACCCAAGAAAGGAAAAATGAGAGTAAGAAGAGACATGTGAATTCAATTCTAGTTCTCACTGGGATTTCTCCGTAACATCCACAGGAGCCTCCCTCTCCACTGAAGAAACAGTCCAGTATGAAGACTTCATGGGGAAATGAGTATTATGGAGAGCTGGCCCAGGCACAGGAATTGACCTGTTCTCACTTCTGTTCCTGAGTTTAAGGCAGAAGATGAGCTGAAGCCAGCAGGGCAGGCAGTACTTGGGCATCACATCTGAAGACACACGTGAATATCCAGGGAAGCTCAGAAGGGCTCAGTCATCTCTAGGACCTATTTGAAGTAACAGGAAGGGTTCCTTTGTCAATGGCCAGCTATGCCCAAAGAAATATGCATGGGTTAACTGTCTCTAGGATGTAGCTGGGGACATCTACAGTCAACTTGAAGTTTGGTTCCCTGGAACATGGTTGGAAACCAGATGTCTCCCTACCAAGTTTCTGTCATCTATGTAGGTCTGTCATTGAGATGTCTGGGTTTTTATTTGAAGTGTTGCTGTTTACTGAGGAGTCACCTTGAGATGATCCTCTTCTTTATCATGACTTATTGGATGTAACAGAAGAAGAGAATAATAAAATGAAATAATACAAGAAAAATGGAAGGAGGGAATGAAGAAAAGGTGAGAGAGAGGGGGAGAGACATGGAGACACACATGCACAGAAAGAGAAAGAGACAGAGACACACAGAGAAAAAAAGTAGTAGACTATATGCCAAGGACCACCAAGATCTAGAATTAAAAACAAGAAAAGCAATGCACAGATTGTGATTGGGTTTGAGAGGTGATCCACCTTGGTGAGGGAACTTGCCACTTTCTACATAAAGTCTGGAATCTGACTCAAGTAATTTCTGGCTGTGAAGCGGTCATCCACACATAGATCCTGTCATTATTTCTCATAGAAAATATTGAAATTAATGGTTGAGTGACATTTCTAACTGGTTTGGGTCAGACTTGAAACTCACCTCTTGTGATTTCAAACTTTGCTTTCCACATGGTTCCTGATCTTTTTGTAATATGCTTCAAGGGGATACTTTTTTTTGTAAATGCAAAGGTTCCCTTGTGCCATGGATCCCATGTAGGAGAAAGGCTTTTTGTAGGACTCAGATAGAAAAAGCAACATCTGGTATACTTTAGCATCCTATGTGTTCTCTCTCTCTCTCTCTCTCTCTCTCTCTCTCTCTCTCTCTCTCTCTCACTCTCTCTCGCTCTCTCTCGCTCTCTCTTGCTCTCTCTCTGTCCCATATTTATCTTCTATCTATCATCTATTCATCATCTATCTTCTATCTATCATCTATGTATCATCTAACTATCTATCTTTCTTTCTCATTCTTTTAGAAGCAATTAGACTATGGAGAGTGGTGGGTAGCATAGTGAGAGGAGACAAGGGTGGAAAGATGAGGAGAGGGTATCACACACTATATGTGACCTGTGCTGTCAATGCTCTGCAAATGTTGCAGAGCTTTCAGTAAGGATGGAACAAATCCTGACTATGAGAACAATAGACTATGCCAGAAGGCCACATCTTTGCCCCTCTTTATACTTTTACTCTCAGCACTAGTTGAAAGTTCTTTTTCTTCTCTTGTCAGTTGCAGGCATCAAATTCCTAAGCAGAAAAAATGTTTTGGAAAAAAAATCCAGGTCCTCACATTTCTTAAAGAAGAGACTGTTCACTCCTCCAGAGGTACACACCAGAAATGTCGGTTATATATGTAGAGGGTGGGGAAAGGGTTTCCTTGTTTGCCACAGTGGACTGACACATAAACAAACATAGGTAAATAATTTAATGGAAATGGAAAGTCCTCACACCACTCTGGAGATCAGGGTGAGATGCAAGACCGTCTTTGCCCCAGGTGACCATGTGTGGGTTAAAGGTTTCCCTCCTTAACTTACTCCCCTGCAAGAGTGCTTAAGATACCCACTCAAACTTCCCTGGGTCTGATTCTAAACACTGTCTCCAAACAGAGCAGAAGAGGAGACAGACAACTTAAAGCTCAGAAGTAGGAGGGAGGACAAAGAAATAAAAATGGGACTTGATGAAGTCTATGACGAGCAACCACAGACAGACAGACCTAGGGGCTCAAAAGGTTCCATTGTGACTATCCCCCAAGTGCATTGCATTGTGTCTTTTCATTGTGACCGTGCTAAAACAGCCATCATGAAGTCAGAACCAGGAGTCAGCTTCAGTTCTTGTACAACATCTGTGCATCCCAAGGGAACCCCTCACGTGATCTGCATGGCTTGCAAAGTTCCCTAAGACCAGCGGTAGACATCTTACATTGAATAGCTCTTGAGATGCCTTCCTCCAGAAGAGCCACATGACCTTGGCTTTCAAAAGGCCTCTGTGGGCTTTTCAGTCAGAACCTCGGGGATTCTCACTTTCCCACAAGTGGTCTTCACAGAGCAGTTATCTGTGTCTTCTAGGTAACAGGTCCTCCCTTGTTTAAAATTCGCCAGTGACATTTCAGATTTGTCAGGGTAAAATTCAAAGTCCTTGTCTCCTCTGTCACTGTGATCCTCTGCAGACCTCTCACACCTGTCCTCAGGCCACTCACTATGTGAAATGTTTTCATTCTAGCATTTTCATGGATGAACCAATTTTCTTTTTTTTTTCTTTCTTTGTGTGTGTGTGTGTGTGTGTGTGTGTGTGTGTGTGTGTGTGTGTGTGTGTGTGTATGTGTCTGTCTGTCTGTCTGTCTGTCTGTCTGTCTGTCTGTCTGTGGTCGTGTGAGTGCCTATCTGTATCAAGACCAGAAGACACCCTATGTGTCCTTCATCAAGTGTCCTGCAATATCTCTCCCTGACCCTTTTTGAAACAGGTTCTCTCTCAGTCGGCAAGTAGGCTAGGATGGCTGGCCTGTGAGCCTTGGGGGTCAGCCAGACTACCTCCCCTCTCCAAGTCTGGGGTTCTAAGTGCTCACCACTCTCAGCTTTTGAATTCAGGTTCCTATGATTGCAAGATAAGCACTTTGTAGCCTAAACTGATCTCCCAACTTCTCTTCCTGTTACTATTATCATCATTATTATTTTAGACAAGATCTCACTATGTAGCTCTTTCTGGTTTGAAGCACATGATGAACACCAAGTTTGCCCCAAACACACAGAAATTCTCCTGCTTCTTCTGGACAAGGCAGGAATTAAAAGTGTATGCCACTATTCTTTGTCTTCTTTCTTTCTTTCTTTCTTTCTTTCTTTCTTTCTTTCTTTCTTTTTTTATTTTTGAAGACAGGGTTTCTCTGTGTAGCCTTGGCTGTCCTGGAACTTACTCTGTAGACCAGACTGGACTCAAGCTCATGGAGATCACCTGCCTCTGCCTCCGGAGTGCTGGGATTAAAGACATGCGCCACCACGCCCAGTTCTTTGTCTTAGTCTCAATCCCCCTTTATGCTATATTCTTCCTGTTTAAAAAGCGTCTCGTGCCACTCTCCCATCATTTCCCTTGTTCTATCTTGTTATTTCTTTACAACCCTCGACATCATTGGGACATTGTTGACAACTAGAAGCTGCTCCTGGTGAGACCACCCCCGGGAGTGAGACATGCTGCTGCCCCTGTTCTCATAGAAGCCTAAGCTAGGCTGTCACTATTCTGAGTTCTGGACATTTCTTGTTTATTGGTCTTCCCCCCGCCTACCCCCAACTTCCCCACTCCCCTTCACAACTTAGACTTGTGTGTGTAGCCTGTGGATCTAAACCCAGGGCACAGCTGGTGACATGAAGAAGATGGCCAATGCCTGTTACAAAGAGACAAGAAAAAGATAAAACAGATAGAAGTAGGAAAAAGAAATAAAAGTAAACTAGGTGTGCTGCCATTTTAATAAAGAGATCTCTGCGTTCTCCCACTTAGATTTTAGTGTGGAGTGCACAGGAGAGGCCTAGAATGCTACTCTGACCTCTTGCCTCCTCAGGCTGCGTAGGACCCGTGTTAACCTCAGCCTCGGCAATGTGACAGATCTTCCTGGAATAACCAGAATCAGTGGGGTGGGGTGTCTCTTGCCCACACCCAGTGCTGTGTTCGCTTTCTGTGTTTCCTGTCTGCCCACTCACGTTTGATTTGGTCTCTTTCTCATCAGTGAGGCTATTTTTTTTCACGACATATGCTTATTTTTTATTTTACCCATCCTTCTGAGATGCTCATGTCTCTCTGACATTTGTCAAAATGGTTTAATGTCTTTTATTTTATAAATTCACTCACTTCTTGAGAGGCTAATTGTGCAGAAAGAGCTGCTGCCCTTGCAATTTAGGGATACAACCACCAGGTGGCATGATGGTGTTCAAACTATGAGGCTCAGCCTATTGGCTGAACTCTGTAGAAGGCAGGAGTCTAAACCTATGCAAGAAAGACACCTGCCACAGGGCACTTCTAGGGTGAGAGGCTCAGGGAGAGGAGACATCTTACTCCACCAACCATTTAATTATGAAAATGAAGCAAAAAAATATCCTCTGTGCAAACACCGAGGGTCAGCATTCTGGGATAACTGACTCCCATCAATGGTGGCCCCTCTTCTTCAGTGCTCAGGTCACCTAATAAGTTGTCCTTCAACCAAGTTCGATACTGCTTTGATCTCACTTGCTTCAGATGCTCCATCTCCAAAATAGCCCTTTCTAAGCAGCCTTTAGCACTGGCGTGTCATTGAAGGCTAACTGGCTGGTCTTAAAGTTACTCTCTCCTATTTGCCCCTTTCTCCAAGAAACCTGTCAGAAGAAATCAAAAGAAAATTTTAAAAAAGGCTATGGTGGCTGTGTTCCATGCAATGTTTTGTTCTGTTTCCACCAGAAGGGAAAGATTCGAAATGTCCCACCACCTGGGTCCACTTGGTTTGCCTGAAGTTAATTCACTCACCAGCTGTCAGGGCTGCTTCTGTCCTTGGGTGAGATTTGGCTTCCTCACCCACTCTTCTGAGCTGCAACTGGGCCTGGCCTCATTAGAAGCCATGTGGCCTCCATAGCTGGCACCACTGCTGTCCCTGGAGTCAACACGGATTACATCAGCTTCCTCTGATGGCCCACACCAGATTTCACACTTTTTCCTCTTGCAAATTTGTGCTGTTCGGTTGCTGAGGCGCATCCCTGGGAGCTGCTTCGTGGCCCTGCAGGCGGAGGTGCTTGTCCAGAGTCTCAGTTCTCCGGTGGACTCACCATTGCAGCTCAGCTCCAGTTCTCCATCTCAATGCCTCAGGGGCTTCCAGCCTTGGGGGATGTGCTTGCAGAATGCTATCTCTCTGCTTTAAGTTTTTGCCGGGTAACTCAGGCAGATACCGTGGCTGATGGGGCTTTTTGGCAAACTTATGCTCTTTTCTAACAGATGCATGGGAGAATCCCGGGAGTGCACACAGGATCATTTCTGTGTTCAGACGGCTGGGCAGCCTTCTATTGACTTGCCTGGCACCAGGTGGAGGACACACAAAGAGGCTTTCTCACGGAGTTAATGAAGCAGGACAAGGACTTGCGTGGGTCCTCTTTCTCATTCCTGGGTACCATTTAGATGGAGAGCTGGAGAGAGAAGTCGGCTTGAGTGAAGCATGAGAAATGCTGCTCCAGTCTTCCTCAGACCCCTGTAAATACCTGTCCTGTTTAAGAGATATGAAAGTGCATACTGCAGAACACGTAGCCATCACCCCACAGGTTATAGAGACCCAGAATAGTATTGTTCTAGGTCTTTCTAGATCCCAAACTTGCTTGCTTTTTAAAGCACTTTATGTCTTTCTTAGGTCTGATTTTTTCTCTGTTTATAAAAGCAAAAGTTGCTTAGTATAGAAAATGCAAAGATGTAGACAGACACAGGTGCTCTGAATTATCTTTGGTCCGTTAGTCAGTGTTAACCTCCATGAATGTTTTGATGTGTCTCCTTCCTGTGATGGTTACCAGAGATATTTCCAATAGAAAGGCAAATAGATTAATAGATGGACCAAGACTTGATTTATTCTTTTTTCCACTATTGTAAATATAAGAGTCTTTTCTCACACAGAAAAAGACAGCCATAGGGTAGAGCTTGGATTCTCCCTTGCAGGACGACCAGAATGCAGAACATCTCTGTGCCGTTGGCCTCACTGTGTGTTAAACTGATTTGCACACTGGCAGCTTGCTTCACCCATTTCCCTGCAAAGACAATGAGAGGAAACAAGCTTCCATGTTTGCACAGTCTCAGAAGAGAAGATGCCACCTTGCTGCCTTCATCTTTTTCCTCACAAGACTGAACAGCTTCCCATGTTTGCCATTTGGGGACAGTTTTTTCCATTCTTACTTCTTCAAGCAGTTATATATTTTATTTCCACCATTAGAGATTTGACACTGCTATTTTCCAACCTACTTTTTCAGGGTTTGTAAGTAGCCTACGTATTTCATACAGAGCATGAGAAGGCGAGTTCTTTCTTTTCCTGGTTTCTGTGAAGAGAAGTCCCCACCCACCCTTCACCACACATGCACATGGAGAGAGGTTGGTCAATCAGGGAAGTCAGGCAAGTGCCAGCTTACAAAGGAAGTGAACTGTAACCAAGTTGTTAAGAGTCTTGACCTCTGGTGTGCCTCCTCCTATCCTCTCTCTCTTTAAAACCCAAATTCAGAAGAATAGGCCAGGTTTTCATCTGTATCTACACTCATTTCTGAAGATTCACTTATTTGCCTATTATTTATATGCATATGTGTATACAAAAGACACAGTGATTTCCTATGAGTATATGTGCACATGTGTGTGCAGGAGCACAAGAAGGCCAGACAAAGGCATTGGGATTCCTGGAACCAAGGTTTGAACAATTTTGAGCCACCCACTATGTGGGTGCTAGGAACTGGACTCGCGTCTTCTTCAAGACCAGTAAGTGCTCTTAACGCTGAGTCATCTCTCCAGCTCCTACTGTCTCCACAATCTTATAAACAAAAATTTGATTATTCAAAAACCTTATTGTTCTTAATTTATGAAATAGACAAAAACATAGTATATAAAGAAAATGCTTTTTGCTTCCTTTTGAGTGTGTTTTTTTCAAAAATTTGTATTATTGTGTTCTTTTGCACATTCACATACATACATCATGTATACTAATCGCCCTTACACTCAATCCTTCCCATGTCTCTATCATGCTTGTACATCCCCCTTTTCATTATAAATCTCTTTCTCACATTGATGTGTATTATGTTTTTGTTTGTTTGTTTGTTTGTGGCCCACTGAGGTTAGCCAGGGTAGGGTCATCTGTGTGACCACATGTCTGGAATTATCCACCGGAACCTGGAGCGCTTAGCAGTGAGCAGACAACTGAATATAACAGTTTCACCTCTCCCAGGATCTATCATGACCAACAGTTAATCAGTAACTGATGGCTGACAGGTCTTGTAATGGTCCTGCGTGGGTAACTGAAATTGTTCCGAGTGCATGATTGCGACGGTTGTGTGGCATCTACAAGATGGAATTTTGAAGCCTCTCATCATATTTTTCTACTCTTACAAACTTCCTGTTCCAACTTCCACAGTATTTCTCCAGCCTTAGAGTGGCAGGGGTAAGCATCTTGTTTAAGGGGAGGATTTAGCTGACACTAATTACCAGCACCCTTGGGGCATCTGAGTTCACTGCCCTTCACTGCAATGAGAGGCTCCTGTGGGTAAGGATAGGAGCCACTTTAGCCTATGTGGAGACTTATAAAATGGCTTGATGCCATGTCAACTTAGATAAAGGAGAACTGTAAGTTCTTTACCTGGATCTACAGCCTTCTCAGACATGAGTTGTTAACTAGGCTTATAGTACCAGGCCTGAGTTCCCTCCTATGGAATGAGCCTCAAATCCATTTGCAAAGTGACTGGGTGCCACACAGCAGCAGTGCCAACATTACACAGGCTGGTCTTCTGGTGTGTAGGGTTCACAACTGTGTAACACAGTTGAGGTCGTTTCTCCTCTGAGAGGCTTCACAGCACCTACCAGGGCCCTGAAAGCCAACCAGCAGAGAAGAAGCTTTCTGCTCCGTTCCAGCTTGCTCTCTCTGCATTTTGCAGCTGAGGTACGTGATGTCTTTGGCAATGGGGGCTTTATCCTCTAGTCTAGTGGGCAACGAAGAGAACTGACCAGAACCTATGTTATTTCAGAAGCCTTTGGAGTGTACCAGACCAAGAAGGGTTAGTTGTTCAGATCTGTTTTAGAATGAAATAATTTAAAGCCACTAAGTAATGTAGTTTTAGATTTATTTGGCCCTGTCCAGTTGCTTAGAAGATGAACGCCTTCCTTGGCATAACTTTTCATCTTTCAAAAGATTACTGTTTGGTGATTAGCCATCAATCCATCAGTGTTCCTTTCACCAATAATGAAATGAAATGACCCCTTTTCTATCCAAATGCCCCCTCTTCGTCTAGCTACATCTTACCCTAAGTCTAAGATCAGGCCTAGCCTCTTGCTTTGCTCTAATTAGCCTAACAACAAGAGATTTTGCTCTTCTTATAGGCCATGTTATCCTACTAAATCTCACTTGGCATAAATCAAAAAAACAGCCCAAATGTCACTGAGCTGTCCTTGGGCCAGTATTTCACTTTTTCTATTAGCTTTATTCAGTACGTGTCCATCCAGCTCAATTGTTCAATGTTTTATTAAGCTCCTTGTAAGTCAGACATGTGGCTTTGAGTATTTATAGATACACAGCTGAGATGTGATATATACGCCTTTGAAAAGAGAGAAGTGAAGACTGTGAAACAATCAGGTGTAAACAGAGCTTGACTCACCTTCCACCAGCCTACAAAAGCTCTTTGTTCAACTTTCAGGATCTTGCAAGTTGGTTGCTAAACATGGCCATTATTAAAAAGTCAAATGTGGTTTTGTTCATCTCCTTCCAAGTTTGTATTCACTGACATGCTATCCCATGGTTCGAATATTTCTCCTGTGTAACTTGGCAGCCACCATAAAACACAGCTCATCTTATTTCACTGTTGATTTACTTGACTTAAAGAGAGGATGGAGAAAATATTAATAATACAGATTAAATCTAAGCACATATTACATGTGTAGGCCCCACATTCTGAATAGTAAGACCTATTTTAAAAATTAGATTCCCATATTTAATACTTTTATCCAAATAGGCAAAGAAGTCACTAACATCACTGAATAGCGAATGACAGTCTGACATGCATAGAGATGAGATCCTGATGTACGTATAGATAAGACTAAAAGGTTTTGATTTATTGGCTATAATTTTATATGAAAGTAGGAGACAGCTTAATGGTAGATAACAGATCACATGGAATAAGTTTAATGAGAAAGGGCTAGTCGAAAGAAGTGCAATTGCACTTCCAAATCAACTTTAAGTTGGCTACAGATAGAAAAGTTAGCCTAAAACCAATGAGATCATCCCATAAGAATCAGTTATATGAAATCATTGAAGCATACAACATATTTTATTCTTTGTCAATGGTGCACCATTCATCCTTTATTACGCATGAACTTCACAATGAACTGACCTGCATTGCGTGTGTAAGTACTACCATTGTTCCTCTTTAGTGAGCTGCTCTGGAACATCTACCTGCTCCTAAGTACTCGTACTGCTTACAAGAGGCAGCTGTGAATTTGGAGCATGAGAATGGATGGCTCTGGCTGTACCTGCCGGCTCAGATGCCCCACCTTCCCTTCCTAGGACCTGGAGTACTTGTTTGTCCTACTGTTTTCCGTTTTTCAGAAAGAAGGGACATTCATGGTGACCTAATTTCTCTCTCTCTGTAAGACACCTAAGCATGCTTTTCTTTCCTTGTGTTCATGAACATACAGGAAAAACAGTCACTTCTTAATACTGAGTTAGGACAGAAGACATATGCTTTATAGATGCCCCTGGAAGGCCTACACAGAACTTTTCGACTAAACCTGCTACAGTATCCAGCCTGGAGTTTCTTCATGACACACTCCAACCTCTCCTCCCACCAGGAAGCCCAGAATGTGGAGCTTTGTCCCCAAGCAGAAGATACTTAAAGAAAACATTAATTCACAGTTCATAAGCAAATAAAAGCACTTCAGAAAGTTATTTCTCAGCTCTCCCTGTGATGGACCACCCTACCATCCCATTGTGTCTTCCAGAAGTCAGCTTCCATTGGAAACCTTCTTGCCTGTGTTAGGGGCAACACCAGCTCCATGATCCCTGTTTTTGGATGAAGTCACAGAGAATGGAAGCTCAGCTAAGCAGAGTCCTGGGCTGTGACAATATTCCATATTGCCACATGTGGCCTTACTCCAAAAACCGCATCTCTGAGAAGATGACAATTAAGGAAAAATTATCTGAATTCCTGTCCATCAAGTGCTGGAGGGACCTTGTCTCCTTAAACCTAAGCCCTGCCACAATCCTCTACACAAGAGAAGGCGCCCATTTTTGATGGCCAAAGAGTTTTCCACAGAGAGCAAGATAGTTTGTGTAATGAGTAAAGAATGGCCCCAATGAAATACATTTATCTTTATTTAGTAGGTTTAAATACAAAGAAAGATGAAGGAATTCATACAGGTTATGTGTGTGCTAATGAGATAATCAAGCTTTAATGAAAACCGAGTTATTAGTTAATCAGTTTAGCTTGATAACTACTGGTGTGCTGTGGAAGAACAAGAATAATTAAGTGACACTTAAAGGTACGAGAAGAGTGTTAGTCGGAAATTGATGTGCCTACATAAGGCTCCAAATGGACTACTTTCATGGTCCTCTCTATGTTGCCATGGCAACTTACTTTGGTAACTTGCGTATCCTCGGTGTAGGAAAACAAGGGGCAGAGTGTTCTGAGGAAGGTGCAATCCCCTTTAAGCAGATCTATAAGCATCACAGATGAACAGAACTTTCAACATTCCGCCATGAATATTCATGAAGTAAGTTGTTTTTTGTTGCCTGCCTAGTCAGCAGTCAGAAAACACATGGTGTGTGTTGGCAGCATCTTTCCTAGGTAGAGGGCTATGGACTGAGGCAATGGCAGGAACCGGGACCTGTGAGGCTGACTGACATTTCCATCTGCAGAGAAGGCTGGTAATTAACAGGAAGGAGTGTGCCTGCAGCATTACACCATCTGCTAGGGAAACGGCTCAATAAGAAAGGCGCTGGATACCATCTCAGCAGTGGCGCGATCTGGTTCCGACATGAGGCCGGGCATCTGTTAGCGGAGGAGACAGACTATTAGGAAATTCGACTGGGAATGAACAACATGGAAAGAGTACTCTGACCTAGCCCATAAAAGCAACTCTGTAGAAACGGCGTCTTTTTATCTTACTTACACAAGTCTTCTGAAAATGGTTTGCTGAGGGGCCATTACAGATCTGTTTGAACTAACACAATGGATTCAGAAATGCTGTTTGATTCCAACGTGAAATTCTGGGAATCAGGATACAGCTGTCATCTTTTGACAATAGAACTAATTTCAGAGCGAGGATATGAGGTTAAATTCCTTCTTTTGTTGTTTGGATTGGGGAGCGGGGGAGGGGTTGTCAGGGTGGGTGAGGGAACAAAATGATCATTTGAATGTCATGCTATTAAAAAAAAAAGAAGAGGCAAAAACCCACGATGCCTGACAGAAAGTGAGCAGGTCAGAAATCACTCACATTCCTGTACTTCTTATTGCTTTTCTTATACTGTCTACTCAGGGCAAGCCTTCCCGGTGGTGGGAAGTCACACCTCTCACTATAGCATTGCCAAACTCTGCACATACCAGCACTAGCACTTTTAAACAGGAGAAGTTAGTGTGTGGATTCTGGACCTATATGTATGTATGTATGTATATATATATATGTATATGTATATATATGTATATATGTATGTATATGTATACATATGTATATGTATGTATATATGTATATATATATGTATATATAGATATAGATAGATAGATAGATAGATAGATAGATAGATAGATAGATACATATATATATATATATGTTCATGATTGAAGTAGCAAGGTGATGCCGCCTTGGCTCCCATATCACCTCCTATAAGTCCCAGAGTATATCAAATTCTCTTCTGTAAGGACACTCAATTTTGTGAGGGGTCAGCGTAGAAAAGTCACTTATATCATCAGCTTGTAGATTGATGTCATTTTCAGCCTGCTAATGTGTTACTAACCTTTCGATGACCATGGAGGAACTTTTGACTAACTCTCTCAGTCAGGTGACAGCTCAGACCTTGTCAGACCTTCTAAGCATCTTTGCATTGACCAGGACCACAGACTCTCTGCCAAGGTCCAGCAGATGGTAGATGACTGGAAGATGTGTCTTTCCATGTGAGTGTGGCTGTTACTAAATCAGAGCCATCCGATGAGATGCGCTGAGACCTCGTGGCACCATATGGGAGTGAAGAACACAGAGACCTTGGAATTTAAATTCATCTGAGAAAGACGGACACATGCTTCACATTTAGAGCATTAGTTCTTTACGGGGTCCTCTTGTGAATACCGATTATCTGGCTAATGCATACTGCTGCGTAAAGGGACTGGTGACAAACTTTTAAAATGTCACTGGTATTAGAAGAAAGAAACAGATTAGCATTAAATGTAATAAAATGAAAATATTGTAGAGATTTAGCACCGAGCTCTCCAGGGAGATAGGGAGAGGAACCGATTGGTAGCACATGTCAAGTTCCATGGTATAAACAATTTCACTGTGGCCAAGTAAAAGCAGAAGGTGGCTGCAGAAGAGAGACTTGAGAATAGATGCTTTTTGAACTAGAATGAGGATATATAAAACCCAAGATTTTATCTCTAAGGGCCTTAACAGGCATGACTTAGTAGCATCATTTACCCTCTTCTAAGCACTAAGAACATGTCTAGGCACTTATAGCCAACAGCAGCCATCCATATGCACTGACTCATGTGATCTCCTTTGTAACCCAACTGGTACAGGCAGAAATTGAGATCGATTATATAATGTGATGTAGGTCACAGCATTTAGTGTGTGGGAATTGTGTTCCAAGTTTCATGCTAGTAGGTCACTCACATTACAGGACTTTGTTTCTTGATGGGACCTTGTTTATCCTAGGTGTGGAACCAGCCCTGGAGAGCCAGGCATCTGTTTGAATTTCTGTTTTCTATTCTGTGCTGCCAACTGCACATCTGCCTTCCACCCATCTCTACCCCATAGAACTGTTTCAGTCTTCACTCAGAATTCCTCCTGACCAGACCACAGTTGCTCAGACTGCATCCCCAAACATCCCTCTTTTCAGTGAGGCCTTGGGATTGGGTTTGGCCTTTGTAGCATCAATACAGGACTCTGGACAAGATCACTTAATGGTCACAGCATATGCTGGCAAACTAAAGGAGTCGTTTCAATGGCCTAAGCAATTCAATGTGACTTAGCCATATGGGGAGCTAGGTGGCATCGTAGAAAGCTTGAAAAGGGCAAACTCCATTTCTAGAACCCCCATTCAGTCATCAAGCCATGTGAGACTTGAGTTGTATTTGGTTTTGCTATCTAGAGGAGACACATCCCCACTCTCAGTGGGCTCACAGTAGTGTTTGTGTAGCACAAATAATTTTGGTTACAAATTCTGCATTTTCTTTTTTTGTCTTTTTAAAATGTATTTTATTAATTTATTCATATTACATCTAAATTGTTATCCCATCTCTTGTATCCTCCCATTCCTCCCTCCCTCTCATTTTCCCCTTACTCCCTTCTCCTATGACTGTGACTGAGGGGAACCTCCTCCCTCTGTATATGCTCATAGGGTATCAAGTCTTTTCTTGGTAGCCTGCTGTCCTTCCTCTGAGTGCCACCAGGCCTCCCCATGGCACCAGCCAAGGACAAATTCTGTATTTTCTATGCTCCACCACACAACAAGGACATATGCTCAACCATGTTCATAGTAGCCTTATTCTGGAACCTGGAAACAGCCTAAATGTCCCTCAGTTGAAGATGGATAAAGAAACTGTGGTACATTTACACTATGGAATAATACTCAGCTATTAAAAAAAAACTAACAAGGAAATCTTGAAATTTGTGGACAAATGGATGGAACTAGAAATTATCATACTGAGCAAGTTAACCCAGAAGCAGAAAGACTCACATGGTATATACTCACTATAATTGGGCACTAGCCCAAAAGGCACGTCCCACAAAAATCTTCACTTACCAGGAGATTGGGATGATGTGAGGATATTCTACTGAGACTCTAGGTAAGAGAAATATAGGCGATGGGGAAATAGAAGCATCCAGAGGGTCTTAGAAACCTACAAGAAGAACATTGTGACAGGTGGATCAGGGCCCATGGGGGTCTACTCAAACTATTGCACTAAGGACAATACAAGTAGTAAACATCAATCCCCTACTCTGATTTCCCAATGGACAGGACATTCTCCACAGTTGAGAGCAGGAACTGACTCTGACATGAACTCTGGTGCCCGATATTTGACCACCTCCTCTTGGTGGCACTCAAAGAAAGAATAAACCAAGATGAGACTTGATAGCCTATGACCATAGAGTGTGGGAGGAGGTCCCCCTCGGTCACAGACCGAGGAGAGGGGAATAAGATGAAAGTGGGAGGGAGGGAGGAATGCGAGGATACAAGTGATGGGATAACAATTGAGTTGTAATCTGAATAAATTAATTAAATAAAAAATCTAAAAATCCAGACTCAAAACCAAATGCAAAACCAAAGCAAACAAACAAACAAACAAAACTAACAAAAGAACAAATTATTTTTTAAACAGCCACAACTGTGAAATTCACCTAGCAAACCAGTAAGTAAGGACTGTTGTTTCTTGGGGACAGTCACTTACAGGTTTCTTGAAAAGTAATAGTCTAATGTTCAACCCGGAAATAACCTACTTGACTTGGAGTCGGGGTGGACCACATAATGGTATGTGGGTGAGATGGAACCCAAGGTTACAAAGGACTTTCTGTGAGGAGGAAACTGAGGCTTGCTGTTGTATTCATGTTCTTTCTGTCCCTGTAAGAAAACATTGTGACCAGAGCAAGTCAGGAGAAGGACAAGTTTATTTGGGCATATGATTCCAGAAGGCTAGGAGTCCATTATGGTGTGAAAGCAAAACAACAAGCAGCAGACATGGAGACAGGAACCGGAAGTTGAGAGCTAACATCTTGAACCATAAAGGTGAAACAGAGAGTGTGGACTAGAGAGGGCATGAGGCCTTTATCTACAAGTGCACCCTCAGTGACATACTTCCTGCATCAGGCTGCACCTTTTAAATCTCCACAAACATTCACTACCAACTGGAGACTAAATGTTGAGATGTCTGAGACTTTGGGAGGCACTCTCACTAAAGTTACCACAGCTGTGTTACTGAAATCCATCATTCCAGAGGGGCCTGTTCCCTCCCCTGTGTGGAGGTAAAACTCTGAAAAAAATCAGTAATACTCACACCCAAACATTGGGTGGAATACAGAGAGCCTTGAGGAAGAGTGGGAAGAAGGATAAATGGACCCAGAGCGAATAGGAGCTCCACAAGACGACCAACAGAACAAACAAACCTGGGCCTGGGCTTGGGGGAGGGTGGGGGAGAGACTGCAGAGACTGAAACACCAACCAAGGACCATGTATGGACTAGACCTAGGCCCCCTACACATGTACCCGATGGGCAGCTTGCTCTTCATGTGGGTCCCCTAGTAGGGGAAGTGGGGGTTGTGTCTGACAAGAACTTTCTTGCATGCTTTTAGAACACTTGCCTCTGGTGGAGCTCCCTTGCAACGCCATCTTGCTAGAGAATGTACTCAGTCCTGATGTGATTTGATGTGCTGGATGGGTAGGTGACAGGGGGGCTCCCCTTTTCTGAGGGGTAGGGAAGGGGGATCTGGGGAAGAGAGAGGGTGGGGGGAATCAGTAGGATAGGAGGGAGGACACTACAATTGGGATGTAAAGTGAATAGTAAATTAATTTTTTTAAAAAGGAAAAATCAGTAATTTATATTAATTTGGTTGTTGGATTAAGGGTTTATAGTGACCACCACAACTCTCCTCCCTGTGTATATTTACCATCTGAGCCTGAAGCTAAACATCCTTGGTGGTCATGAGACAAAAGGAGAGGAATTCACTATGACAATAACAGAAATGGTACTTTCGTACCCCTCACCCCCAGCTCAGCAAACATGACGTGCCGATTATGCACCAAAACTGAACTCAAAGCCATCCGCGGACACTGCTGGATGCTTCCTGGATTTCTTCTCTCTCTCTGTATCCTCCTCAGCACTATAGGCAAAACCAGAAAGCGACTTTGATGTTAAGCTGTATGGGCGTCTTAGGGGCTAGGGAGATGGCTCAGGGGTTAAGAACACTGGCCATTCTTGCAGACGACATGAGTCCCATCCCAAGGATTGCCACAGCAGCTCACAACCATCTGTAACCCAGTTCTGGGGGATCCAATGCCCATTTCTGACTTCCACAGGCATTGCATGAATGTGGTGCACATACACCAACATGCGCAAAAGACCCGTAAGCATAAAATAAATACGTATTATAAAAAGTAACAATGTATACCTCACTGCTTCACTTTTGATAAATCAGGGCCATTCTGTAATTCACCAAAGTGTACATAAGTACTTAAAATACGATTGCCACCATTGTCACTATCTAAGCTGAGGCAGTAGAGTAAAGCTTTCACACACACACACACACACACACACACACACACACGCATGCATGCACACATGTGGAGAATGTTGTATTTTAGACACTGGTCAGAGAGGGTCTCACCTTATTGCTATTTGACTAGAGACCTAGATGAGAACCAATGGAAATATTTACTCAGCTGTTTGGAGGAGGGGCACCCTGGACAGAAGGATTCAAAGCTGTCTTAAGGTGGTTTTGTAGAAGGACCTCAGCTAATGGCATATAGCTCATGATATAATGACACAATGACATATGACACACTGGCACTATCTTGGTCAGTACATAGTGGGAGCTGAGAAATCCTTGCCTAGAAAGAGTCCTAGGCTGTTCATCAATCCAACCCTGGGATGTCAGCTGCAAGGAAAGACATAGTCTTGGGACACTTGGTGCTGCCTCTTCCCTTGCCTACTCCCAGTCTAACCTGATCTAATGCATCTCTCAGAATCCCTAGTCCTCAGATGTGTGGGAATGAGCTAGCCTTCCAGACTCAGGCGTGTGGGAATGAGCGAGCCCTCCGGCCTCCCACTCTGATGGCTTGATTCCGGCCTTGGTAGGTAGTGGCTCTGGTATTTCTTTTTCTTATATTACATCTAATTTACACCAGCTTTTCTCATTCTAGAGTTTCTTTCTTTGCTGCCAACTACATGGTTGACATGAGTTTAAGAGAAGGGTGGAGTTTATATGGAAAGGCAATGCAAAAAGATCTCTTGCTTTATTCAAAACTATAGTCAAGTGATTGAACTATTTCCGTCACCCCTGAAGTTAGTGTGTGCACCTGCTTAGCTGTTGAGGACCCATGATTATAAATGTACAGTTTTTAATCTATATTTTATTTTTACCACTAGATATTCTAAAACTCTTCCTGTGTGGATAGTCGCCCTTCTCCAATGTCATTTTTTATACCCTCAAAGTATTCCATTATGAAGCTAATCAGATTTTTAAAATTAGACCCCTGGTTCTAAACTTTCTTTTAGAAAAAGAAGGTTGATAAATGTGACTTTAGTAAAATTTGCTGGCGATTGCATGCTTCCTTTATAATTCTCTCCTAAGAGAAGAATTGATGACTCTGAGCCTTTGATATCAATACTCCCACTCCTCGGAAAGTTATCTAATTATGAGATTATCAGTCTTTCAGCTGCTCATCAGTGGTGTGAAGGGACACAGTGCTTCTGCAGCAGGCAATGAGGGCTCCTGTCATAAGGGCCTGTCAGTACATCTTCATGTATTGACTCCACTTCACCTGTGACTCCCCTAACACAAAGCTGCAATCTCATGGACCGCCACCCTCCTGACTAACAGACCTGCATATCAGAAAGACACGGGTCCACATGTATCACTTTGCATACCAGCTCCTCCCATTGCTCCCACATTACGTGATGGAAGCTGTCCACACCCAGCTTACAGCAGTGAGAGTATTGTCTCTGGCCCTCTTAGCCTTTGTCACCAATGTGGAGATTTGAGAAGTGGGTTGTAGAATGACTGTTAAAAATCTGGTCTTCATAGTCTTCACTCAGGCAGGAGATTCGTGCACTGGAACTTTACCCCATCACCCCCAAAACTGGGCAACCCTCATACTTCATTGGGCTCCATCTGTCTGCTTCACACCACAGTTCAGCTTCTGATTAAATGAACACTGTGGTGTGAAGTCTGGCCAGATGGTCCACTGGGTCTTGAGGTCATGTTCTGTGACTCAGTGGGACCGAAGTCTTGATTGGTACGAAGGGGATCTTTAGGAAGAAGGTAATGTCAGTGAAAAAGGAAAACTGCCATAGGGTAAGTCTTACTTCTCTCTCTGCAGAGGGAGATCCGAAGAACAGCCACTTGAAAAGTCATTGCCTCTCTGACTATGGGGAGGAAGAGAAAACACTACTGTTTTCTGGGCCCCAGCCAGATCTCCCACAAGGATAAAGAATGAAATAGCTGTTAGCAACTCAGAAGGTAATCACTTGTATCTTTAAGCCCCAAAGCTTGGGTGCACAAGGTTGTGAATGCACGTCTTTCCTTTTCCTGGCCTGCGCTCTGGAGTTTGAAGCCATACTCCACAGTGATGACTGTAGTGGGAGCTTATTGCAAAGGCTTTTTGGTATAGATATGTGTATGGTGCCTAGTACTGGACAGCCATAAAGCAAATGTGGCGAGATCCCCTATAGACTCGTAGGACCGCATTTCCAATAGACAACACAAACTCATACTGGAAATGCTGTTCGCTGTGGATGGACCAGGAGAGAGTTCTCCACAGCTGGCAAGATAGACAGATGTAACTTACTCTGACCCCTTCTTTTTCCCCTCTCTCTTTCTCATTTCTATTTTTCTGCCAGCAGGTTCCCTTCAGCATTCAATCAAGGGCAATATGTCCTCAATCAACGTTTTTCATTTTTTATGCAACGGTGTCCTTTAAAGCTCTTTGCAGCTGGTTGGCAACTGAATTGCTGCCAGCATCCTCAGAGAGCTTCTCCCCATGTGCACGCATGCCCACTGCCTTCCCAGGGCTTTCCAAGCGCCCTGGAGGTGACTTGAGTGGCGTACATCTGAGCCTCTCCCTGGGTTGTGAGGGCTCAGAGTTGCCTGTTTCCCAGAGCCCCATCCATCTGTGAGGCAAACACAGAGCACCCAGCACGTAGCAGGATAAAGCCAGGGAATGAGAACCATTTCTGCAGAAAACGAGAAATCTATGGTCTCATTTTGCATCCACCAAACATTCTAGAGGCTACAGATAACTGGGGAGAGAGTCAGGAGATCTCTGTATCCGCCTGTGGAGTGAGTTGGTATGAGCTGATGTAGTAGCCAGGGTTCTATAGAGAAAGATACTTATATTAAAGCCGTCAGTAGATTGGCTTTCACAACTTGGTCAGGGTAATCTCATAATGGCTGTCTTCATTGCTGAAGAAGCTGAGAATCCAGGCCATAAAAAAAAGCCTGGCTGCCCCAACAGTCCCGACCAGGAGCTAAAGGCTGGAGGATTCCAGGTGAGCCACTTTTGGAGCTGTAGGAAGCAATGTTCCTGAGAGAAGCAGTGAAGATAGATGAACTCCCTAACGGGGCACTCACCTGAGAGACATGAAGGCAAGCAGGCAAAGGGGGATGCTTTTCTCTCAGACCTCCTTTTGTCAGAGCTGCACTGGAAGGTGACACCCATACTTAGGGTGGGCCTTGCTACTCAACCAGATGAAGACAAGCCCTCCTAAGTGTGCCCATCAGCTTGCTTCTTTGTTAACATCGTATCCCACCAGCACAGCTGATTTTATCTTTTTTCAGGCAATGAACAGCTAATAACTATAGTCATTTTTTTAATAAATAGGAATTTGGATAGATGTCTCCATATGTGCTTTCTACCGCATATCTCGAACGTTCCCACCATATGCTTTGGAGTAGGATTATGGCATTCTACAAGGCAAAGGTTGACCGTCCTATGACGTTTGTGACTCTTTCCTGTTTTCAGTGGCCAGAGCCCTGGTTAGTAAGTTCTAGCCTTGTGTGTTTGGGAGGCCCCTGGGAGCCCTCTATACTGAAAGCATGTTTCCCCCTACCCACACCCACACCCCGAGACGGGATTTCTCTCTGTAGCCTTGGTTGTCCTGGATTTGCTTTGTAGGCCAGGCTAGGCTCGAACTCACAGAGATACACTTGTCTCTGCCTCCCTGAGTGACTGCTGGGATTACAGGTGTGCACCACCCACTGCATGCGGCTTGAAAGCACTCTTGATCCCCTTGTTCAGCTCAGATTCTGAGCATGAGGCCCCTTGGGGAATGGGTGCAGATCCAGTGAGCACCAATGAACCCACGCACTTTCTCAGACAAAGGCTGTGTGCAGGAGGCTTTGCAACTCTCCTAACTCTGAATCTTGAGGAGGACTAGCTCCCCATGCCCCTCTTACCCTGATTCAGCTTCCCCTAAAGCACCATAGTCAGATGCACATCTTCACACAGCCAGGCATCACAGGAAGCCAGAGGCTAACAGGACCAAAAGACTTGTAGCAACCGTAGGACCTGACTGTTAGAGCTCATGCAGACCCTTAGCTGTGCCTCTCCAAACTTCCTGACTTTAGCAACGACACTCCTGGCCACAATATATGATCCTGACCACATCAAGGGTTACACAATCGCCAAATCTGTACTTTCCACTTCAAATTTTTACTGCATAGTTTTTTTAAAAACTCAATTTCCAGTAGAATATTTAAAATTAGGAGAACATCCACACAAATAAAAATGGAGAAATAAATAAATAAATAAATTAGGTACTTCCATTCCTACTTTGTTCTTCTCCCTGGCCTGCTGTTTCTCCATCTCAACACATAGGAGCAAGCTGAGCCCGTGGTCATTGGTGAATGCTGACACTTGCCACTCACCCATCTTAAGAAAAGGTCCAACTGCTTAAACAAACCACCAATCACTGACTGCATCAAGAATCACTTGGAATTTTCTAAAATGATAATGCTTAAGGGATCACCAAAGACTCTCACTGCAATTGACTAAGAAAGTCACTGGGGAGTGAAGACATGAAATGTTCTGTTCAAAAGACAATCAGTCCAGGCCAGAGTGCATCTAAGGGTTTCAAAGGCTGATAATGCGAGAGGTAGAAAAGTGCTCTAGAAAAGTCACAGTTCATTGTTGGTCTCTTCTGAACCTGTGCATTGCTCTGTAGAATAGATTGAAATAATTAAAACTCAGTGTTGATGAAAATTACACTGAATTGAGGGCCCAAAGGTCTTTCTCACCAACTGTGAGAACCACAGCAGTATTTAACTCTCTGGTCTCCAGATTTCCCATCCACTGATGGTGCAAGTAACTCCAGACTCAGTGGCCAGCATCTTCAGCCAAAAATAATTGCATTTTATTTAAGGCATTTTAAAAATGATACATAAAAATAGAAACTAATAACAGTAGTGATTGGATTTAAAGACATAGAGCAGTGTTCTTTTGGGGTTGTCAGTGTCGTATTTGGTATATTATAAACTATGCAAACAGATGGAACAAATACATAAAGGTAAGGCACAGTTAAGCCAGGATGGCATGACCCAGAGGTGTTATGAGTGTATTCTTAGAAAGCCAGAAAAGTCTTTAAGCAAAAAGTAAATAAAATAAGAGGCCACTTAACAAAAAAAATCATTTGAGTCTCTAACAATACCTCTATATATTAATTTTCTAGCAAAAATTTCACTTACCTGGGGGCTTTCCTCTGAAATATATATTAACTATACAATAATTATAACTATAACACTGTACTTTTATTTAATTTTTGTGAGAAGTCTATAGCTCTTTTTTTTTCATTATTTCACATTTATTTTTGCTATTTTTAATTCTTCAGTGATAGCCAACAGACTGGGAAGAATCAAGCTATCCCTGTCCACGAGACTCTTCTCACCAAGCACTTCCTTGAGCATGGACACCTCTCTGAATGCACACATAGAACATGTGGGTTTCCTGTTCTTAACTCCAGTGTGTTTTCCATCCACCACATGCCCAACTTGAGACATAGGGCCACATTTACTCCTGTAGATGTTGGAACACCATTACCGCCATCACTGCCATGTACTTCTCTCATCTCTAACAAGTTTATCTCTGACAAAATAGCATCATCACAGAGGCTGGTCCTTCATGGGTTCTTGTGGCCTGTCCCATTTTCCATTCCTAGCTCTCATATCACCTCTTTTGTCCCTTTAGAGAATTTATAATATATAATTCTCTCAAAGTGTTTACTTATCCTCTTCCCTCTTGATGCCATGCTCCAGAAAGGTAGGAGTCATAGTTGCCTCAGGTTCTTGAATGCTCTCAGGCTGGCAAGTGTCATGCAGTGGTTGTAAGGTAAGTATTAAATTACTGTCCAAGCAGGACTTTAAAGCACATGTAAATGAGCTCACAAACTTGTCTGCTACCGATGTGGCGTTTCTGACGATCTGTGACCACGCACACAAAAACACAGAGCAAGCTTGTTGTTTGTCCTGTTGCTATGATAAAAGACTGTGATGGAGGCAACTTACTAATGAAAGGCTTCATTTTGTCTGATGGTTCCAGAGGTTTAGAGTCTGCCCACATGGCAGGGAAAGCATGGTGACAGGCATGGCCATTGGAGCAGGAAGCTGAAAACTGAGAGCTGTCATCTTGATCCTTAAGTAGGAAGCAGAGAACACATACTGGGAATGAATAGCACAAAGTTTTGAATGTCAAAGCCTTCCCAGTGACTCTTTCCTCTAGCAAGGCCACACCTCCTAGACTTTTTCAAACAGCACCACCAACTGAACATTATTGAGCATCATCATTGAACTGAACATATTTGAACATCATCAAGTATGCCAATGCCCAAGATATCTCTTTCAAGCTAAGATGGTAACTCCCCCACATCTTTCTGATGAGAAGAATGAAGCTGGCCCACTGGGGCTCTCCACACATTTCAATGAGATCAATGAACTTGAAATCTGTAGGGGGAAAAGTTTAAATCGTATCCCAAAATATCTTTCTTCATTCCTTTATTTTGCTATAATTTACCTGAGCAGTTATCCTGGAAAACATTTGGGATATAGTTCATCCATAGAAAGCTAGCAAGTTATGAAATTGAGTTCATTTTTATATACACACAGGCACATAAAAGCCATTGGAAACTTTCACAAGTTTTCTTACATTAGCTAATTAATTTATTCACTTCACACCAATGTGTGTGTGGTGTGTGTAGTCAGATGTGTGTAGGTGCATGATTGCATGTGTCCTTGTGGATACAAGAGGTTGGCATCAGGTATCTTGATCACTCTCTGGTTTATTTACCTAGACTGGGCCTCTCTCTGGACCCAGAGCTTGCATATGTGTCTGGTTGAGATAGATAACTTGCTCTGGGGTCCCCTGTCTCCACCTCTTGAGCTCTGAGGTTACAGGCAGGCTACCACGCCAACTTGGCTTTTATGTGGATTCTAGGAATCTGAATGCCAGTGCTCAGGCTTATGCAGCAAGTGCTTTGTCCATCTCCCCAGCTCTCTCCTGCATTTATTTTAGCAGCATCAGCACCATATTTGCCCTTGCCTTTGAATAGATGGCAGAGTGTGGGCATTCTATGGCACATCTACCCAATCTTAGTTGCATTTTATAATGATACCTTTCCACCATCCACACAGCTGTGATTGGCATCACACCTCTCTCCTAGTTGGGCCCCTACATTGTTTATCCACCCTACAGCAAAACTTTAGCTGAAGCTGCCTGACTTCTGCGATTTTGAATTCATAATCCATTCTGAATTTAAATTCTTTACTGCTGTCTCAGGGTCCCAACATATTTTCTTTGTGTAGATTTTAGGTAGGAGGTGTTCACATTGTTATTTGATTCCAAAGATGGTGTCTGTTCAACAACAAAAAAAACCCATCTAGGGAAGCAGCAAGCTGGTATGGCTGCCTGCTGCAACCTCGACTGGCTCAGCACCTGGCTTACTGCAGGAAAAATTAGAACCAAGAAAGTCTTTCCTGCCCATCTGTGAGAAGAAAGGGGTCCTACTCAAGGATTGGTTGTTCCCTATAAAGAGGCACCCGAGGGCTCAGTTCTTTGGGGGCACAGTCAGGTGTGGCTTTCAAATTTCCACTTGGGACACTGTAGCCTTGAAATGATGGAATTCCATCTGTGACCTACATTCAATGTTGTAGTTTTCTTGGCAAGTGCATGTGACTGGCTGTGGTCGCTGCTTGTTTTCCTCCTTGGTAGATATCTCTGAAAGCTGTCATCTGAGGACCGTTAGTGAGTTCTGCACTTAAGGTTTCAAATCTAAAAGTCACAAGCTCATTATAGACATATTTATTCCCTACGCGTGGTTTTTGGACCTAAACAGATGGTTTGGACGCCGCCCAGGCCAGTTTAGTCAGATCTTTTTTATATCCAAACAATATTTTATTATCATGATGAAATTGTAGAGCACAACAAATAATGTAAATGCTGTTTTTTGGCACTTAGAAAATTTCCATTTAAAAAAATATCACCAGAATTAAATTTTCCAAGCATTTTCATATAAATATCTACTGCTTTTTTATGTGTCTTGGTAAATATAAAAGTCAATAACTTGCTAAGATATATTCAAGAGAATGGATTGTAGATTTCTATTGGCTGATGACATCATTGTATATTGATCATTTTTTAGTCATATTTTAAATACTGAAGACATGAATGCAATTTTCATAATGATTCCTTCCATCAGAGAATGCCAGTTAGCATAAGAAGCAGAAGATGAACCCATTTGGGGTTATGGTTCTGAGCAGAAAGGCATGAAGACCATTAGAGGGGCACAGAGAGAGAAAGGAACAAACATGTCAAACTGACATGGATTTCTATGGCACCATCATTTTAAGGGTTCTTAGTTTCTTCCAGCATCTGAAGAGACTTTAGTTTCTCCCTTTGAATAAACCATAACTGGTTAACATCCACAAAAAAAAATACAACCAAAGATGCATAGACAATACAAAGCAGCCACTCATGCATCTAACATTGTCTCCTTTTCCAGATGCCACAGTTCAATCCATCCCAGGGCAAATTCAACACCATTGCCAGTTTCAAAGGGAGACATCTTTATGTCAAGATTGTTCTATTTTATTTTTTCTTCCTTGGTTGGACTTGATATAAGGTTTTAAAGTTTGTGTTTTTTTTTTTTTTTCTTTTCACTCAGAGAAGAAAAGAACTCTAGACATTACCATAGTGGTATGGTTCTTTTCCCATTAAGCTCAGGGTACCTGTACATTGTGGAAACATAACACCTTGAGGAACAAGGGTAAACAGCACATACCTCATGCAAAGCAAAGGCAACCCTACCCCTTTTTCTACGTTGTAAAATATTATGAGGTAGTCAATTGGGCTATTTTTATTGAGTTGCTTTGACGCATGTCACAGGTCATCATCTTCTAAGGCTGTCTGTGACCTGTAGTGGAAGTTTTGGTTTCTTAAAAAAAACAAAAAAACAAAACTCAGTTATGTTATGTAAATATGCTTTTGTTTTAATCTCAAGTGTGTATATAGGGCTGCTTTTAGTTTGTCCATAACTGATAATTGCCTCGTGTGGCTCAGAGTGGGGCATGGTCCTTACGAGCTGCAGATAGTTGAATTCTGAGAAATCAGAGAGGGTATAAATATCAGAGCCCAGAGAGAAGAAGAGGCTTTGAGGTTCACTCCAAGAGAGAGGAAGAGGATTCTCCAAGAAAGGGGGACAGGGACTCTGAAAAGGAAGAAGGCGGAGGCTGCTCCCTTCTGCTGCTCCTGGTTGCTGCTGTTGCAGTTTGAGAAGAAGTTGTAGATATGCCAACAACTAAGATTGGTATTGCCCCAAATAACTGAATACCCCAAACAGTCAGAAGTAGCTAAAGAGAACTCTGCACCATTTCCCCACTAACCTTTCTTTCCTACCTGATGTTGGGGTGTTGGAAGGGATAAGGGAGATGGAGGAATAAAAAACCCAAATACAATATTTTTTAAAGGCACAACAGTGACCTGTACACAGTACCCTCCATAGCACTCTGCACCTCTAAACTGTGTCTGCATAGCCCTCCCCTGTCTCAGGCAGGCAACTCCATAGGTGGAGATACGGCTTCAGTCCCCACACAGTTCATGATGGAGTTATGCCTTTCAGTGCTCTCCAGATTTGCTCATTATGCTCTTTCTTCCCAGCATGCCCCCATGTCTTAGGATCTGCACATTACTAGAAATATCATTCTTTTAAAAATTTAAAGTATCTTTCTTCTTTCAAGAAAGATCTCCCTGAAACCCATGCAAACTCACAAATGATGAAAAGCTTAAATTCTTGACTTCGATGCAGACTCTCATTTCTTTGTGCTATTTTTTTTCACTCAAAATGTTTGTGAACATAGGAAGTGTTGATGATTCTCAGACAACCACAGCTTTGGGTAATGGTATAAGGCCAATATTAAAGTTCTATAATACTCCTTAGATGAATGTATTTATGTAATTGTGAGAAAAAGACATAATGGGGAACACGTTTTCCTTTTTCAAAGGCATCATAAAGATTGTTAGTGTGGCCAACTGCAACTTCATTTTCTGTTATTATGTACCACATTAGTTTGAAAGATTACAGAAAAACATATCATAAAGGAGTTGGGAACTAACTCAATACTCAGATCCAAAGCAAAACGGGTAGAGTAGCACTCGTGTGTAATTCTAGTGTTGTGAAGGAGAGACAAGCAGATTTATGGGTCTTTCTGTCCAGACTTCCTAGCCTACTTGATGAGCTCCAGGCTTATGAGAGATCCTGCCTTATATACAAGTAGATAGCGCACAAGGAAAGACACCTGAAGATGGCCCTGGTCCTCCACAGTCAAGGGTACACATGTGAACACTTGTTTACAAGAAGATTATAAACACTCACTCAGAAATGCCAGATTCTGAAATGTTAACATCACAAACTCAATCCAGGGAGTGGTATCCCATGAAGTGCACTGATCCATGAAGAAATGTTTGCTGGAATAACATTGTTCCCTTCTTGGCACAAAGTGCAGACTAACTGTCACTCAGCTGTGGAGGCTTGATGGTGCAGTGAGTTTAGCATTGTTCCTAAGAAGCATATCTCAGCTCTATGGCTTTGGCAGCTTTTCATGGTCATTAAGAAACGCATATATATTAAGAACATGTCAGTAGCCCGATTTATCTTCTGAGCATGCAAGCATTAATCTACTTTCGAGTAAATGCCCTTGGCCAAATTGTATTATTTCAAGGGCACTAATTGGTAAATGAAAAATGAATCGACTCCTATGTTTCTTGAAGTTCTGAGCAGAGGCAGACCCTGCTGCACACTTAAGCACCCATCTACCCACTGGCTTACTATGCAGTTTCTATTAGTTCTTCTTTTAAATTTATAGTCCTACCCCTGTAGTCATAATGTCCTTACTCGATGCTGTGGCAAGATGTGGAGTTGTTCTTACCATATGTCAATCCTGTTTCCTTGATATGTGTGTGGCCAGAGAGTATACAGATAGATAATTTGCTAGAGGACCCCACGTACCCTCTTGGGCTGAGTGATGTGCTAGAAAGACTCACAGAACTCAGAAATCTGCTATCCTTGTGACTACAGTTTATGACATAGACTGAATTCAGTAAAGGGAAAGATACATGGAGTTCAGAACCAGTGTCTTTGGGTTTAGTGCTGTTGCTTAGAGAACACCAAGTCTTTCAGTAGTAACGTGTAACAACACAGCAGAGCGTTGTCAGTCTGGGATATTCAGCTATGCTGCCTATTCAAGGTCCTTGAGTGGGGTCATTCTCTAAGTTGTTCGATATGCATCATTCATCTTAGTTACTCAGGCTCCATCCCATCTAGAGCACAAATCAATTTAGCATGACACAGGTCTAAAGCATACCAAACCAAGAAATTCACCACAAACTCAATTGTTAGCTTTAACTATTTGCCATGACTCCAAACCTCAAGCACACAATGATGCTCTTATGAAGAAGGTCATCCCAGGCTCTCTATCAGATCTGGTCAAGGCCTCGTCAAAGGCTAGTACTGAAAGCCTCTGGTGTGAGTGGGGCTTGGGCTACAGTGAGCTGCCTAGTAAACTACTGCACCAATTAGATTTAAAACCTCTGTCTTTCACCATAATTTTCAGGTGTATGTGCACAGTGTGCACATGCATATGCTCATGTTTCCACGTGTTTAGGTACAGATGAGTGTGTAAGTATGCACATACATGGGTTCCCATGCATGTGCAGACCCAAGGTGGAGGTTCTGAATCAACTGCTACCATTCTCCCATGTTGTTCAAAGAGTCTCTCAGTCAGAGCTCACCCGTAAGGCTAGTCTATCTAGCCAGCCTGCTCCTGAGATGCCCTATGTCTGCATTACAAGGCTAGAGTTACAGCTGGATCCCTTGCCTTCCC
>OU015742.1:124161545-124205707 GCA_907169655.1 Acomys percivali
GTTTCTGCCTTATTAATTGTGTGATTTGAGAGTAAAAGCCATTCTTAAGACCGTCCCCATTCTAAACTATTAAGCAGATTTAACAGATCTTCTGTGATAACAAAAACCAACTATGTGTGTGTGTGCGTGTGCGCGCACGCGCACATGTGTGCATGTGGTGTGTTGAGTGTGTGTGTGCGTGTGTATGTGTGCGTGCACACATGTAGATTTTTCCAGAGTACTTATATTAAAAGGATAACATGAATGGAAGAGGAAAGATACCAAGATGGAAACTAGAGGAATTTAGGATGCGAGTGCTGAGTTTTGAGTTCGCAGGAAATTCTAAGTATAAAATCATTAGGGCTTTGGAACATAGTGAGAAATAATTCTTGGTGGAAGAGGTGTTGCCAGTCCATAGTCAGCTAGTCAGACAAACACTCAGCAACATAGCTAAGGAGAATAAACCCACCCATGGGGAAATACAGCAACCACCCCACTTTATCTGTGACCGTGCCAGTTTAATCATGCCTTGAATGCTTTCAAGTTTCAGGCCATTGTCCCTCAGGTGAGTGAATATGCTATTGTTTTCCTAGAATATACGATTATACTTAATATTACTGGGAGACTTTCGGCTGGATTGATGTGTGTATGGTAACAGGAACACATAGCAGATGGCTGCCTGTAGTGGTCTTGAATTAATCAACTGACTTCTTCTAAATTTATTTTTAATTTTTAAAACGTATGTATTTCTGTGTGGGGGTGCAAATAAATGCACTTTCCTTGGAGGACAGAAGAGGGAGTCAGATCTTATGGAGCTGAAGATACAGAAGGTTATAAACCACCCAACATGGGTGCTGGGAACTGAACTCGGGTCTTCTGAGAGCAGTATGTGATCTTAACCGCTGAGCCATCTCCCTAGCCTCTTAAATGACTTCATAAGCATAATGACATAGATGAGTAAATAGAAACAACAAGACCTCTCTGTGCACTTGGCCTTTCAAGTATGGATTGACTACTGTCATTCATTGATTACAATGAATTAGTAGCTGCAGTTTCACTGTTGCATTCCATGACTAGGAGCCATAGCATGTCTCTGTACCTCACAATATCAAAGCTACTTCTCTGTGTCACTGTAGTTAAGAAAAACTTGCCTTGGTGGTAAGTGATCACCTGGTGCTTTCTGTGTAGATGAAGGATTTATAATGCAACAACCACCTCGCCTTGGTTTTTGTTCCATGTTTATTGATGGCAGTCTGTTGCTGCTCTCTTTTTTGAACAGAGTTCCAGGTCAGTTAAAAATGTACACTTTGAGTAACATTGGTGCAGAAGCAGCCAGTGGCTTCAAGACTAGCCCAGCATATTTGACAGCTCTCTCTGGATTTTGTTGAACTGATGACAGAATGCAGCAGCTGCTTACAAAAAACCACGCCATACATCATGGCCTAGAGGTGACCATGACTTACTAGCTGCTCAGATCCTCATGTCCTCTTACTGGGGGACCAAGACTCAGAGATCAATCTCACAGGAACCAGAGCATGTAACAGACAATGGAATGGTGGACAGTGTGTCACAGAGTAGATGTCTTAGTTGGGGTTTCTACTGCTGCCATGAAACACCATGATCAAAGCAAATTGGAGAGGAAAGGGTTTACTTAGCTTAACTTCCACATCACTGTTCACCACCAAAGAAAGTCAGGACAGGAACTCAAACAGGGCAGGGACCTAGATGCAGGAGCTGATGCAGAGGCCATGGAGGGGTGCTGCTTACTATCCTGTTCCTCACAGCATCCTCAGTCTGCTTCCCTATAGAACCCAGGACTGCCTGCCTAGGGAGGACACCATCCAAAATGGGCTGGCCCACACCCCACCATCAATAATGAATTTTTAAAAATGTTCTACAGCTGGATCTTATGGAGGCATTTTCTCAACTGACCCTACCTCCTTTCAGATTTATTCTAGCTTGTGTGAAGCTGACATAAAAGTAGTCAGTGCTGGCCTCATTTCCCAGTGCCCAGAGGCAGTTACGTGGGCCCATGCAATGAAAGAGGATAGGGATACCACTGATCTTTGAGGAGGTGCTACAAGTCACATGACTATAAGCTGGAAAACAAACACTTTCACACAGGAGGCAGAAGCCTCAGTCTTACACAACAGCACTGAGTTTGGTTCGCAGAACCCACCCCTAGGTGTCTCACAACCACCTGTAACCCCAGCTCCATGGTGTCAAATGCCCCCTTGTGGCCTCCACAGGTATTTGCAGGCACACACACAGACACACACACACACACACACAAATAAAGGTAAAATAATTTTTAAAAAACTAGTTCATGTGGGAACTGTAAGACCTAAGGATTTGTGTAAGATAGGCTTCAAGAATGGTGTTTGAATGTGTATTCATTCCCTTTCTCTCCCAGTAGGTTTTTCCAAAGTACTCAGGCATCTGTAAGTTTTTGTGGGTATTGAGAAATACCTCCTTGGCAGACAATTTAACCTGGATTAGCTAAGCACTAGTTACCTACAGGTGGTGAATGAACAGGGGATGCAATTTAGAAGTAAGAGTAAAATTCCTACTTGCCGGTTGAGGGGGATGGGTTGAACAAACGGAGTGTTTCTTAGTAACTGAGTTAAAAGAGTTTGACAGGGCTGCTCAGGTGTTCATGGCTCAGTGGGGTCCATGTTGCATGGGTAGGTGCCATGTTCTTCTTAGCTTAGGCACACTGCTGCCATCTGCTGAGCCTCGATGCCCCCAACTGTCAAAAGGGAATGACTAGGAGCCCACTGTAGAACACGGGAAGGAAGCAACTGGGTCTTTCCTCTATATTTCTGAACCCTGAGACAGATTGTCTCTGCATAGAATTCTGTATGGAGTCCTTTTGAGCTGGGTCTCAAATGGCTTTCAGAAATCCTGCTGCAAAAGATTCTAGAAGCCCTCTCCTTAAATCCATTCATGTTACAGAATGACTGAGATGCACACAGGGGAAGGTTTTTTTTTTTTTTTTTTTGCTTGTTTGTTTTTGTTTTAAGTTTATGTGGCTAATGGGGAAAACTATTTCTAGGACAACTCTAGAACAATTCATGCTGCCTAGAATACCCCTTCAAGTCCCAGTGGTTCCCCCAGGGTGGATTATTCCCTGCTGCCTTGGTCTTACTAAGGTAGCGGCCTATACAGGGCCTGAAAACTCCCTAGAGTCTTAAGAGATGTAAGGAAGTTTTCATTCAGGGTGCACACGGACATCACAATGAAATATATTTTCAGAGGAGGAGCCACACATTATTTTCTACTTCTGACTAATGGACAGTACTAGGAATAGCAAAAAAGTATATGCATTAGGGTGATTGAAAACACTTCTATAGACAAAGCAAGGGAAGAAGATAATGTGTGTCCTAAAGGGGGCGACACTGAGCCCCAGTATTAGGACAAACTAAACTTGGGGTGATTTCCAATTTTGAGCTCAAGTGGGGGTTTCTTTTTAAAATCTTATTGTGTGTGTGTGTGTGTGTGTTGTGTGTGTATATATATATATATACATATATATATATATATACACACACATATTCTTTGCCTCAGTCATACCACTAATTATTTAGTGGTCTTTCAAACCTTTTGTAATCCCTACTGGAGAAAGCCCTGAAAGATATTAATTCCTAGCCATGTGCTTCATAAATGAAGGCCATTCTGCTATACTTAATGACAAGGCTGAGGCAGCAAGATGTCATTTGCTTTTTTCTCGGTTTTTAAATTGCTTTCTAAATGAACTACAGCTGTGAGGGCCAGGTGCTGTGATCCCTTTAGAAAGATCAGGAAATGATGAAATCCAAAATTTCAAAGTGTGATGGATGTCAGCTCCCGATTTGGTGTGTGTGAGGTCACCCCGTGCACCTGGTCCCTTCTGCACAACAGAATTACTTTTCTGTGGAGGAAAAAAAAAAAAAAAGAAAAGAAAGAAAGAAAGAAAAGAGGGAAAGAGGGAGGGGTAAGAGAGAGGAGAGAGAGCAAGCTCTGGCGAGGGAGAGAGAAGCACATGTCGAATGAGAGTGTGACAATAAGAGAAACCATTTATAATTATCTCTTTGTTTGTGTCACATGTAAATGGGGAGGGCACGAAATGTGCCTCTCCCCACCCCCAGCCCTGGGCCATCATAGGTACCCACTGTGGCTGTAGTAAAGACAGGATTTTGTGAATCCTAGGGTTAGTGTGGCGACAACTCAGAAAACACTGGGAAACATATGGCATGTTGTAGTGATGAGGGGTGTGGATTAGGGTGTCAGGGCAGGGATGCTAGCTTAAGACGCATTTCCACTTAGTGAATAAAATGAATACCCTCTCCTGTCTGCAGTGCTACTTGCTCTGAGCTGTTTGAGTCAAATGTGGGGACTCACTCGAGTATACCTTTAATAATCAGCAAAGGGCAGACTCTGCTGCCTACTGTGGCCCAAGGGCCGTGAAGACTGTGGCTCAGTTGCTTCAGCCATCACTAGGCATGCAATTTTGGGCCCAACCTGAGGCACTAGATGAAATCTCTGAGCCTGTTTCTAGCACTCACTCACAGAGGAGATGAGAAGGATTGTAGTTACCATCTCTGTGTGCTGTCCCTTCCCCCAACACTAACCCAGCTGGACACTTGTCAGACCCAGGCTTAGCTTCTCTGGGATGTATGCCCAGTGTGTTCTCAGGAAGAATGGTGACTCCTCCCACTCCCTCAGCACCCTCCTTTCCAGGACTTTGAACTTGACTGCTGTGTGGGGCAAATGAGGAATCTCCACTCCTCGAAGATAGCCTGGGGAAGGATGTGTTCAGCCTCTTTGAACACTGACTCCCTTCATCTCTAAAACGGAGATACAGGCAGGGAGATGGCTCAGCAGATAAAAGTATTTGCCGCCAAACGGGAGAACCCCAACTTAATTCCCAGAATCCACATGGTGGGATAGAACTGACTGTCATAGTTAGGATCTCTATTGCTTGATGAAACACCATGACCAAAAAGCAAGTTTTGGAGAAAACACTTCCACATTGTTGATCATTATTGAAGGAAGTCAGGACAGGAATTCAAACAGGGCAGGATCCTAGAGGCAAGAGCTGTACAGAAGCCATGGCTTGCTTCATGTAGCTTGCTCACTGTGATGGTCTGAATAGGAATGGCTTCCATAGACTCATGTGTTTGGATGCTTGGCCCATAAAGAGTGACACTATTAGGAGGTGTGGTCTTGTTGGAGGAAGTGTGTCAGCATGGAGGCAGGCTTTGAGGTCATACATGCTCAAGCTATGCCCAGTATGGCACACAGTCTCCTGATGCCTGCAGATCAAGATGTTGACCCCTCAGCTCCTTCTCCAGCACCATGTCTGCTTGGACGCTGCCATACCTCCCACCATGATGATAATGGACTAAGCCTCCAAAGCTGTAAGCCGGCCCCCCAATTAAATGTTTTCCTTCTTAAGAGTTGCCTTGGTCATGGTGTCTCTTCACAGCGATAAAAATCTAACTAGGACACTCGGCCTGCAGTCTTTCTTTCTTTTTATCTTTTCCCACAAACAGGATTTTATTTCCTCTTGTCTTCTGGTTTCTTTCCCATAATCATTTTTAGTCTGTGACCTTTTGTTTTGTTTTGTTTTGTTTAAAATTTATTATAATTTATTGAGATTACATCCTGAATGTTATCCCCTGGCTTGTATCTTCCCATTTCCACCCTCCCTCCCTCCCTCTTCCACCCTATTCCCTTCCCCTAGAACTCTGACTGAAGGGGACCTCCTCCCACAGATATGGCAACAGCATATCAGGTCTCATCTGGATAGCCTGCTTCCCATTCCTCTGTGTGCCAACGAGCCTCCTCACCAAGGGAGAGTGATCAAATCAAAGGCACCAGAGTTCATGTCAGAGGCAGTCCTCTAGAACGGAGGAACACAGCCCGGTAATGGCCCCACCCACAATGGGCTGGGCCCTCCCTCATTGGTTACTGATTGAGAAAATGCCTTACAGCTGGATCTCATGGAGGCATTTTCTCAACTGAGACTCCTCTCTGATAACTCTAGCTTGTGCCAAGTTGACACACAAAGCCAGCCAGTACACTGGCATTTTGAAAGTTGTCCTTTGACTTCCATTGCATGTGCATGCATACAGGCATATACACTAAATAAACAAAATAGGGATAAATTAGCCTAGTGGTGTATGAAAAACAGCTGACGGTGTATAGGGGATTCCTAGTACCAGGTTTTGTATCGACCTGATGCTGATGCAAGACATATCTCCTCCGGAGTCCCTGACTGCCATCCTCAACACTCCAGGCTGCAAAGTGGAGAAAAAGCTGCAGCGAGTTGGACTCTAGAGACAATGTCTAATCCCAGTTCTGGCATTTTCTAGATAGTTTTCTTTCAGTAACTACCTTGACTCCTGTTGGCCTTGGCTTCCTCAGCTGTACAATGTAGCCAATAGTCCACCTCACATTCCCTTACAAGGACAAAATGCTTTGCATCTTGTGAATGGAAGAGTGGTGTTTGGAAGATCATTGCCATGGATGCTAGTGACTTTTCTTTGGTAATGTTGGCTATTGTAAAGCTCTATTTCTCCATCAATGCTCAGGACCACCCTATGAAGAATTATGGGTCAGTGGCCTCATGAGTGCTGGGGAGGATGCTGGTCTGATGTGTGCTGAAGATTTGGAAAGAAGAATGATCTCAATGAGAACGTAAGGTTGCGAACCCTAAAGAGGTACCCAAGATCAATTCCATTCATGCAGTTTCAAAGGAAAACAAAGGCAGCTTATGACCACAAACTGTAGCCCAGATGAGACAAAACGTGCTGCTTTGAGTAGACTGTCTAAAGTACCTTGGTCACTGACTGCTATTTCAGGAAGGCTTCGTGTTCAATCACCATAAATGTACAATCAACTCTGAGAATGACACAAGAATTTCCCCATGGCATTCTGTAGAGTAGGTGTAGAGACACCTAATCCCCTTCCAGCCTCCCAAAGGGCCAGATATCCAATGGACATAAAATCTTGTAGTTTGTATAGACTGAGCACAAAATTACCTTCCTCCCAGCATGCCATGGCTCTTGGATGTGTAAGGAACACTCCATTCTTTTGGACCAACCAAGGAGAAAAACACATATAACTTTAATATTGTTTGTTTTAGACTTGTAGTTGCCTAAGAGTGATTGTGTGGCCGAAAATGCAAGCATATGTCCAAGACAGGAAGAAATAAAAACCAATTGAATTTATTATGGTTAGTTTTAGCTTTGTTAGACAACTTTTAGGCCAGATCACTGTATTTACCATCAGCACTGTACCCGGGAGCTTGGAGACCTATTTACAGGACCTGGCCTTGGCCATAGCCTTACAAAAAGTGGTAGGAAGCCTATGCATTGTACTTACCAAAAGGATGGCACTTCTTTATTCTTGAACTGACTATGAAAGGCTGGTGCTCAGATATGAATTGACCACCAACCTGGAGACTCTATTTTACCCTTGAAATCGTCCTCCTTTTACATCTTCCTAGTCTCCACTATCCTAATAGGCCCTGGAATAAAAGTCTACAGACAGCTGCCCTCAGGGTTTGGGATGTACAAAGCATGACTCTTTTTATGGTACATTTACTATTTTTGTTTCTTACCCATCCTTCAGGCTCAATACATTTCTTTAGCCTTCTTTTGGCTGTGGTTGGTAGCTCTCTCTATGTATATAGCCTGATAGGTTTGTGTTAGGAGCTGTCTACATCTACTTTCGTCTCAAGAGGGCATTGGAGGCACCCACTGTCTATGTCAGAAAGGATATTTCACGTGCCAGTCTTGCTACCTGTGCCAGAGGATGCTGACTTAGCAAAAATTCACTTGCCCCAATCAAGCCTGAGAAGCAGGTGCTGTAAAAGGCCCTCTTCCCTCTTCCCACGAAGAACTTCCTCTTCCCATCAGCTCCAGATCTGTGATATCATCCTCAAGTCTGTAAACAGCCCCGTTAGCCCCATATCTTAGGGATCACAAACCCAAATATAAGAATGGCCAGGAGGGAAGAGTGGAGACAAGACATTGTCTGGGGGTGGGGGGTGGGGGTGGGGTAAGTATGACAGCTGTTTACAGAGCAGGAGGACTTGATTCTTGGAGTCTCAACACAGTCCTACGAGGGTGAGCACAGTGCTGAGCATGCTCAGTTTAAGATCATAGCTCATGAAGGGAAGGATGAGAACACACATTTGAGCATGCTTTACCCAAGACGATGGGCACAATGCTCAAAATGTTAGGATGGCCAGCAGCAACACTTCTGGGCATGCTCAAAACAACATGACAGCCAGGAATGCCTCTGCTCCTACTTCCCTAGCAGCTGACAGTTCCAGCCACTTTCCACTTTTCCTTGTCCTCAAACATCAATTCCGACACAACCTGGAGCAGGAATCTTCAAGTCTATCCATCTTCAAAGGCACCTGCACATACCTCCTCCTCTACAGACCAAGCTGTCAGTCTAACTTGGGGAATAGAATGAGATAGTGCTGAGCCACTGTGGGGACCCACAGCCCCTCCACACTGTGGACAGATAGCCAGGTGGCCCGGGATAGCCTTTGAAATGACTAATAAAAACTGGATTTAAAATTTACAAGCCAGTTTAAGCTTCCAAGCAGCCAAAGCATCTCTGCTTGTCTGAGATGCAGGCGTTCTCTGCTCTCAGAAAACTACCCAAAGGGCCTTTAGATATGCAAATGCAGATCAAAGACTCTCTTCCAGAATGTGTTTAAATTGCTGTGGATAACTCCTTGGTTGCCCCTGTAGAGGGGCGCGGGGTTACTTTTCTGTGGGTTATTTTCTACTTAAAATAACACTTCTTTCCAGAGTCCAGAGTAAGGTGGACCTTTGACCTACTGCTGAATTTTGAGCATGGTATGTTGGGGTGTGTGTGTTTGTGTGTGTGTGTGTGTGTGTGTGTGTGTGTGTGTGTGTGTGTGTGTATGTGGTGTTTATGTGAAAGAGAGAGCATATGTGTGTATCATGTGTGCCTGTGTGTGCACTTATGGGTGTGTAAGTATATGCATGTGGGTTTGTGTATATGTGTGTGCATATGCATGTGTATATGTGTGTGTATGTGTGTTTATACAGGTATAGGTCTATATGTGTATGTGTGTGCCTATATGTATGTATGTGAATATGTGTATATATGTGTGTGCAGGTGTATGTGAATGAGTGCATGTGTATTGGTATACATGCTTATGTGTATGCATATGTGTTTTTGTGTGCATGTGTATATGCCCCTAACACTCTCCTAAAAGACATGAGTTTCCAGAGAGCATTCTGGAAACAGACAGGGATGAATGCTGATTAACATGGACACAGAGCTGAGGTGCTCCTGCAGCTTTTTACCTCTGGGATGTTCTTTCGGATAACTGGCCTCCCTAGCCCCACATGTCACATGAGTGGTTGTTGTGCTGGGCTGGGCTGAGCATGCTTCCTACTACTCAGTTTTAAAACCATTTAAAGTGGAGTGCACAGTCCAGACAAAACTCAATTATAATCTTTATACTCAGATCTATTTACTATTTTTTAAATACTGTTAAGTCTGGAAGAGTAAGGGTGAAAGTGGAGAGAGGGGTGAAAATGGATCATCCTTCAGGCAAAGGTCTTGAGCAACACAGGCCTTATAGAAGTTGAGAATTTAGGGCCTGAAGTGAGTAGGCAAAGGTATGTTTTTAAGGTTTCTTAGGGGAAGGAGAAGGTATTAGACGGAAAGGAAGCAGGCTCTGCTAATTTATGGGGTATGCTATGTGACCAAGATAGATGTACATGACTTAGGCTATGTGACATGGCTTCTTCATTCTTTGGATAGAGAACTGGGGCCTGTTTAATGTGTGAGGTAAGATGTGAAGGTAGTCATATGACTACCTATGACCCCAACCTCCAGGCAGTGGGGAGTGGAGGAACAGGAAGGATGTATATTGTGGGTTAGAGCACTGTGTATGAGATTTTCCTAGGGCAATGTCAACAGGCATTGGTGACAAACCAAAGTAACAATTTTACCAAAGTCCAACTTGGAAAGCTGATGAGTTTCCTGGGGTCCCTTACAAGAGTTTAGGTAAGAGGTTACTCAAAGAAGCCGGGGCTACTCAAAGACTTATGTACCTCTGAAAAGCTCACCCTGGGATGGGTCTACTGGTGTAAGCTGCAAACTCAGAGCTCTCTATGTGACTTGTACGCAGACCCACAGGTCAGAGTATCTCTTCCCCAGGCCAGTTACTGCTTCAGTAACCTTGAGGAGGGGCTTCCTGCATCTCTAGTTTCACAGACCTTCTGAGACATGAGAGTTATTTTATTCCACGAGTCTCATGAGCTTCTGTCTTCCCACCAGGATGCATTGCCTCAATTTTGAGGAAATTCCTACACAATGTGGGATGGAGAGGTAGAGAGATGATCTCTGCCTTGTCCTCAGCCATCTCCTCTTAGGGTCCAAAGGACAGGCAGTTGGGGGGGGGGGCGTCTAACATCATCTAATGGAGCTGATAAAGACATTGTCTTCCCTGAGTTTCACAGGGATGCTGGGCTCAGGAGAGACTCTGAGCTTATAGTAACTTTCATAGAATCAAGGGTAGGACTGTATTTCTCCCATTGTGGACTTAATATCCATCTGTTCCGATCATTCCATGACCCAGAGCAAGGCTTGAGGACAAAGCTTTGTAATTAGCAACCTTACCAGCGTTGACATTGATCTATATATCTGTACCTTTGAGGCCAGGATCCTTCATCCAGTGATAAATCCTTTCAAGTTTCCCATCACCCACAGACTGTGTGGATACTAAACACCACTGGAGATCTTCAAACTCCCTTACTAAAGTTCACATCCATCTTTGTCCTTGGAAGACCTGCCTGAAACTCTAGCAAAATTAGAAGTGCAGTGACTTTGCCTGTAGATTATAGATAGATAGATAGATAGATAGATAGATAGATAGATAGATAAATAGATAGATAGACAGACAGATAGGCAGACAAGCAGATGGATAGATAGATGATATATAGATAGATAATAGACTGAAAGATTAATGACATAATCTCTCTATTCTCTCTACCCTCTTAAGGCCCTGGTATACATGTGTTCTCATTCAGAATGCAGAGTAACTCCAAAAAGGTAAGGAAGATTGTCTTACTTACTACCGTTCCATTGCTGTGATGAAACAGCATGACCAAGACAACTTATAAAAGAAAGCATTTAATTGGGACCTTGCTTACATTTTCAGAAAGTTAGTCCATGATTATCATGGCTGGAAGCACAGTGGTAAGAAGACAGGCATGGCAGTAGAGCAGTAGCTGAGAGCTCACATCTGATCTGCAAGCTGCAGGCAGAGAGAGAACAAGACTGGGACTGGTATGGGCTTTTGAAATTCCAAATTCCACCTCCTAGTGAAACACAACCTAATTCTCCTAAACAGCTCACCAACTGGGAATGAAGTAGTCAAATATATGAGCCTTTGGGGGTCATTCCAGTTCAAACCACCACAAAGACATCCCCTCCCATTTTACATGTGAGAGTCTTGTCTTACACTCTGATTAATTTTGAGAAGATTCAAGGTTGTGAGATGGATACAGAACCCGCTTGTGGTCCCATCATCAACAAATTCTTTTTTAATGTTTCCAATTTGTATTCTACCTGGCCTGTGGCTCTCACCTAAAGTCAGTCTTCATCTTGGCTTGCACTAAATAGTCCCATCTTGTGATCTCAGTGTTGAAAAAGACCCAAGATTCCAACTCCCTCAGTACCTACCACTCAACAGAAACCTCAACTTCAGATCAACACGAGAGCGCCAGTCCCATTGTTCTCTGAATCTACCTAAACTTTTGAAGGTCTCATATCTAAAAGATAACCAGTCCACAAGGATGGCAAGTTGGTGGTATCTCTGTGTAGCAGCAGGTGACCACAGCTGCTTCCACCTCTGTAGGGTTCTAGATTTCCCCCTGATAGATAATCCAGATTCTATTTTTTTGTCCTTCAGAGGTGTAAACAGTTGCCTTTCTCTTTCCTCTCCAGGCATGCCCCCGATAGCGTATTTCACCAGGGTACCAGCAGTCACATTTGCACATGGCAACACAGCTCCCTGTCCCTCCCTCCTGTGCTCCAGTTTTCAACATCTTAACATGTGACACCCATAATTAAGCAGAATGCTCCAGATGTGGTTTGACTGGCACAAAATTATTTCGCTTTTTGTTCTGGACCATGCTGTTTACTAGCTTGTTTACTGCTTTTTCTGTACGACTTATTTCCTCCTGGAGATACTTCTGATCCCCAAAGCCCCAAAACAGACCTTCTTATTTCCTACACGGAGTTAACAGCCCATTTACCTTTGATTTTATCTCTGTGATATTGATTGCACTGCGTAGAATTTCATATTTATCCTTAGATGCCATCTGCAATTTGTCACAAAATTGACTCTATTGAATTCTCTTTACTTCAATGTATCCGTTGTTTAAGATTTATTTATCAGATGAACATAGTTCTATGCCAACAAAATTCTGTCTGTCTCTTGGTGGGTAAGTAATGAACACAGACCCTCACACGAACCAGGCGATTGCTATACCATTAATATCCCATTGTCTTTGTCTTTTGTAACGAGGCCTTACTAAATTGTGCAGGCAAGCACTGACCAACTTCCATCTTACTGACTCTGGGACTCAAGGTCTATGTCACCAATTCTAACTTCCAACAAAGCTCTTACTGAGAACAGGGATGATTGCCTGTGACTTCCTAATTGCCACCAACTGCTCTCTCCTGTCTTTCTACCTTTCGGGACAAGACCTAGTGACATCAGGCCATTCTGCTGGTTCAGGCCCGTGAGACATAGAAACAACACCAGGCCCTTTGTTTCTAATGAATGAAGCAAGTCTCCACAATTGGAAACACCAGTAGAGAAAAACTGGATAAAGCATTGCTTCAAACTCAGCCAAGGGTGAGGGAAATAAGGATTTTTTTCCTTTCATTTATTTTATTTTTTCTTTTTGGAAAGTAGGTAAAAGTTGAGCTTGAAGTTGCATATAATTACAATGTGATGCATTACGTATCAGAGAAGACTGACGTATGGAACTCCAATGACTGAGGAGCCAAGAGTATCACTGTAATTAAGAAAATGAAAGTAAAAGAAGGCACCAAATAAATGGCCTCTGGGGGATGGAGAATGAAGATAGGATAGAGCAGGGCACTACAAGTGTGCATCGGGCAGTTTTGTACTCACACATCAATCAGTTCACTCATTCATTTAACAAACACTTGCGGTCCCTCTACTATGTGTCAGGTGGTTTTGTGAGGAGAACAACATACAAAAATTCTTATATCATCGGAATTTACAGGAAGGTACTGAGTGTGGCAAATAAGAGTAAGTATCAATCAAGCATGAAGTTAGTTAAGATGCTTATGATCATTGAGGAAGGATGTTTTGAGGGCTCTTCTTGGTTGTCAACTTGACTACATCTGGAATGAACTACAATCCAGAAATGGAGGGCTCACCTGTATGAGCTATTCTGCTTGGTTTGAAGTGGTGAATCCACTTCTAGCCCAGACCTTTGAGGTGGGAAGACATATCTCTGATCCTGATCTTTGATCTACGTAGTGAGGTGGAAAGACACAGGCTTTTGTTCCAGATCTTAAGGCAGAAAGACACACCTCTAATCTGGGATACCCTTTCTGCTGGGAGCGTATACGAGGACATGGAAGAAGGGAGGTTTTGTTCTTTGCCGGCTTGCTCTCACCAGGCTATCACCACCATCTCTTCATTGGCATTGAAGGTTTGTGAGACTGAGCAATGACTAGATCCTTGGACTTTCTGTTCACAGTGAGCCATTGTTGGAGTGGTTGGACTGCAGCCTGTGAGTCATTCTAATAAATTCCATATATGGAGCTAAGAGGGATGGTGTGATTTGTGTTTTAATAAAATTAATCTGGTTATTAGAAAAGCAAGAGCAGAAGTAAGAGCAGTTGTGTGTGTGTGTGTGTGTGTGTGTGTGTGTGTTTGTGTGTGTTGTGTGCATAGCTATCCTAAAATTCTATGGCATATAACATTAGACATTGGCTACTACACGTCAAGTCAGCTACACAGTTCTGGCTTGGTGAGGCTCACTCTGTTAGCTGTATATGCCAAGTGGGCACTTGTGAAGTCTTTAGCAGGTTTCTCATATGTGTTTTTATTTGAAAGCAGTAAATAGGCCTAGAATGGCCCTCGTTAGAAGCACTAGGCTTTGCTCTAGCAGGATATCTTTGTCTAACTCAATTGCAATTATAGGACTTTCAACAAAGCTAGCAGTTAATTATAGATTCGGAGTTTATGCTGAAGTCATTTTAAGAGCACTGCATACCTAGGTTTGTTTCAGAGGGTGATAAATTTTACCTCTTTGTGAGGTATGAAAAGTTGTGTCACTTCCAAATTCATTTGTTCAAACATGTCTCCCAATGTGATGGAACTGAGAGGTGAGATCTTTGAGAAGTGATAAGAAATTAGTTTCTATATGAGAGCTCAAGGGCATCTGGTTGCTCCTTCTGCTTCTTTGCCATGCAGGGACACAGATCAAAGATACCACATAGGAGGAGCAAAGCCCTCATGACATCTCGTCTGACTGTTCTTCATCTCATATACTCCAGTCTCAAGAACCTTAAGAAATACATTTATATTGTTCTCTCCCTTGGGAGAGTGAGAAGGAGGGAACGCAGTCTGAGTGGACTTCGGTTTAATTATTACGGTGTTTAGAATCAGAGCTCTAGGTCTGTTTGTTTAATCTTATTTCCTGATTTGGTATAGGATTTTTTTCTTACTACCTTGACTGTCCTATACCTACTGTAAAGATAAAGTAAGCAGCAGGCTTATGTTACAACTAAAAAAAAAAAAAAACAACAATTATACTCTTCGTAAATAACAAAGATTAATATATCTTGTTGTAGCAGCTGAGCAGAGCAGGACACCTATCTGGAGCACGTGAAAGATGCTGTGACATCCACAAGTTCAACTGGAGATGTTTACTATTTTCATACTCACTCTAACAGAAGTTGTAGGCTTTATTGATATCCCACTAGGTTGAGAGAGGTTTTGACAAGAATGATGTCAATAGAAGGGATTAACTAAGGTCACTGGGCTCTGGCCATTACCTGAAGGTAATAAGTGTGTTGGGAGAGTTCTTAAGGATGATGTTAGGCGAATTTTTGTCTGAATGATTACAAAGATGAGCTACTGTCTAAAAAAACAGAAACCGACAATAACAAAAAGAATCCACTTGCAAAAGACAGTCAAAGCTCAGATTTGTACTTATGGAGACTGGAGGTCTATCAAGTATCCCAGAGTAGTTTTAGTAGGATGTCTAGGAGATTGGTATGGAATTGAGGGAAGGAAGGCCTGTGCACTGTTGGTTTAGTTTGTAGATCCACCTTGTGTAGAGGATATACAATGTGAGGTACTTCTGGAGACCCACAAACAGAAAACAATGGTAAAACTAAGGTTACTTTCAAGCATGGGATCCTGAACTTTCCAAAACACAATGAGAAGGAGGACAGGAAATGAAGACTCGGTGAAGCATCTAGAGATGATTGTAGGCTGGAAGCATCTGGGTAGGAAATTAGAAGAATGTGCTTTATGAGGCTGGACCACAAGTTTAGAGGGAGACAGGAGATGACACTCAAAGAAGAGAGAGAATCATCCTCCACGGAAGAATCTTAAATTCTCAGATGTGTCTGTAAGGATGGATGGATTCTTTTGGAGGGAAAACTGTTGTCTATCCATGATGTTCTAAGTGCAGTATGCTTTAAATTCTTGCTCTCATTAATCCAAAAATGAGGCTCCATCTTCCATCCACAGTCCTTTCCAACAGAAACATCCTGAGCAATGTGCTGGAACGGAAGGTTTCACAAGCATCCTGGACTCTTATTGTGCCAACTCCAGGAACCCTATGGCATCTGGTTTTAAAGAATCTGTGCTCATCAGCAAATAACCAACTGCCAAGAAACTGTGCCTGGGCCTTGATTTGCTGACACATGAGTTTCTGCAGATCTTCGAGGATTGCCACAGTTGAATGGCACGTCTCATGGCTTCTAAGATGGGGTCATATGCAGAGGCAAGGCCACTCCAGTGGAACACTCTTTTCTCTTCTATAGTGGAACAACAGCAGCTAAGATCCTGAGCTGGAGAACTGAACAAATGAGGGTTGGAGAAATGAATTTTCTGTAAAGGACCAGCTATTTAATTTTATTCATCCTGTATCAAGTTTCTGCATCTCACAGTTTGGGCACAACAGGAGGTGACACTGTTAACTGTTGCTCTTTTCACTTCCTTTTTTTCCCCCTCACTGAACATAAACATATCATTACACAGTTACACTCCACTATATTTAGAGTTGATTTTTAACTATCTATTAAATCAAACAGGGAAGCTTGGCTGCTCTACCTGGAGCCAGTGGAGCTGCTGGGAGATGGACTCACTCACTGAAGAGGGGAGGAAGAGACTGGGAGGTATTTTGCCAACCACCATAGACTGCTTGGTGCTCCTAGGCAGAGCACATCAACTGGGGAGGGCCAGTGTCCTAACTAGGAGCTATCCTGATCAACTCTCAGTTACCCATGAGATGGGCCTCAGCTTTAGTTGGCTGTATAGATAGAGAGAACTTATAGGGTATCTATCTATAGTGTCTATTGTAAGCACTCCACTCGTTAGAACTATGACTGAAAGTTACATACGATGCCAGGGACCAGAGTGCTCTGCAAAATTGCAAGTTTGCTTATTAAATAACTTTGGTCAGTGCCACCTGGCAGGCCTTCAGCTCAGGTGCTGATGGGCATGTCATCCTGGAAGGAACTGAGGATCGTCGTCACAGCCTTGGCCCATTTCAACCACAGGGTCTTTTATTGTTGACAATACCTGTTACCGTGAATAGAATGACAAGAACAGGGCACACATAAAAACAATCAAGATGATCCACTGTAGTAGGGATAGCTTTCCACACACCAACTTCAATACCATGATATAAGAAACTGAAAATTGGGGAGAATTGGCTTCAGTGTTAAAGATATAAAAGAGAGAGAATGCTTGGCCAATGAGCCATCTTTGGAGAATCAAGGCCACAGACCAGAGATACCCTGAAGGCTTTTACCCAGTGTGAGGATCACGGATTGGAACTGGACCAATTAAGTACAGCTGATGAGGTGCTTTAGGTGGATAGAGAATAATTTGGAGGAGATTGGGACCTGTGAGGGTGCAGGAGGCACATCACTAAGTTGCCACACACCATCTGTTCTTCAAATTCTTCATTATGCGCTTTGATGAAATTTAAATACAACGGGATTCTTGGAACTATGGCTGGGAGGCCACAGTGAACTCATATTATCAATGCCATGGGGACATGGTTATAACCTGATTTCTATCCTTTCCTTATTAATTTCTCTTCCCCTCTTTCTCTCCCTCCCTCCCTTCCTCTTTTCCTTCCTTCTATCATTTCTCTGTGTAACCTGACCAACCTCAACCTCACAGTCCTCCTCCCTCAGTTCTTTGGGTGTTGAGTATTTTTTCCCTATTTAAAAATTAATATTCTATCATTCCATTCTTCTGTACATTTGCCTCTTATAGCCTTAGAACGACATGCTAGAAACTTCAAGTAGTGGCAAAGACCTAAAAAAGACTCAGAGAGGAACGACACTCTTATTTAGAAAGATATGTTTATACACCAGACTTTTTACGAAATGTTCTGGTCTAGAATGGAATCATGTCAAGTTGGTGAAATAGCTCCAGAACTCCAGATCCTCTGAGATTTCTTCCGGGAAAAAGCAGAGCATCTGCATGAGTGGAGAGAGACAGGATGGCAGCAGGGTTTGTGGAACTTAGCTCCTGGTTCTCGGTGGTAGTAAGCACATCTATTTTAACTTGATGGGCTGTGGGCTAAAATTTGCATCCTTTCTTCAGAGTGCATTTTTTTGCAATCTTTTTTAATTGCTTTATGTGTTTTTTATACTTTTTGATAATTTTGGGGAGGGTATACGTACGATTTATAAACTTTATTTTTAATATGTGTTTAGTTGAAATAGAATTGCATCGTTCTTCCCCTCCCTTGAACTTCTCATATGTCCCCAGACATTTTTAAGTTGATAGCCTCTTTTTCTTTGATATGTTACATATATATATACATACATAGATATGCATTTATGTATGTATGTCTGTGTACTCTCTCTCTCTCTCTCTCTCTCTCTCTCTCTCTCTCTCTCTCTCTCATTTTTGTTGTTTGGTGCCTATGGTGACAAGGCTGACCATCCTGTAATAGACAACCAATATTAGACTCATCCCTGGGAGTGAGGCTAAGTCTCCTGCTCCTAGGAGTCATCGTCTAGGGGTGAAATCTCACAAAAACTTTCCCCTCCATATGAATAGGTCCACTGATATCACTCTGGCCGTGTTTCATAGCCATTTCTAGGAGAGACTGTCTCACAGCTGACTTCCTGGTCCTCTGGCTCTTACCATCTTCCCACTGCCTCTTCCATGATGTTCCCTGAACCATAGATGCAGGAGCCATGATACAGATGCACCCTTTGGGGTTGGGCTTCCCATCATCTGTTATATCTACATTGTGTCCAGTTGCAGTTCTCGGTGGTGGTCTTCGTTTGCTGTAAAGAGAGGCTTCTTTGACGAGGGGTGGGAGCTGCACTTGTCTGTGGGTATAAGACTAAGATTTAGGATGTAGTGAGGAACTATGCTGGTCTAGCCAAGTGGTGGTAGTATATTCTTTTCTAAGGACCAGGACCACACAGGTCTCAGGAAGCTGGCTAGGTTTTTAGTTTCAAGCATAATTTTCTCCTCTAAAATGGGCCTTAAGTTGAATTAGACAATTAGCTGTCAGGTGCCACTGGCATGTGCATGCTCCTTGCTGCACCCTATGCATATCTTGCCATGCTGATAATTGTCATTACGTTGAAGCTGGGTAGAACTATTTACATGCTTCCCTCCTTTGACACCCTGCATGGTATCTTCTGGAGACAGGAAAACTACACTACAGGAAAGAGCCTCTCAGGTCAGATCCAGCTTGAATTATCCTGATTCTGTGGCCTAAGTGTGCAGTATCTTCAAAAATAGAGGCCACCCTGTGCTCCTGAGAGGCAACCAAGGGCTACATTTACATTGCTTTGGGAATCACTTGGACTACCCTGACCAACCATTCAGGAGGTTTCTAGTGCCTGGTACTGGGGTTTTTGTCTATCTTAGGTTCTTGTTGAGAGCATTGTCAGCCCAAGTAATTTAATTTCCCTTAATATTCAGATATATGTATCATTTATCTATCATCTACCTATCTCCCAATCTACCATCTGTGTGTATACCCATATGCTTATATGTATTCTATATAATTTAAAGTAAATATAAAATAATATGATTGTTTGAGGCTTTATCAAACAACCTTGGTGTTATTTATCCCTTCTGTGTTGACCTCCTTCCCTCCTCCCCGTAGAAGCCCCTTCCCTGTTATTTCATTTCCCACTTCACATCACCTATATCCTGCTACTCCCCTCCCTGCCCCACCACCACCACTTATAGTACCTTTAACCTTTCCTGGTTTCTGCAGTTACTCTGTGTTGTATACTCACATCTGAAGATTTGGAGCTAGGAACTGCAGATAAAAGATGATAGGTGGCATTGGTCTTTTGAGGTTGAGGTTATCTTTCTTAATAACCTTTTCTAGTTCTATCCATTTATCTGCAAAGGTTATGATTTCATTTGCTTTAAAGATGAATCGTATTCAATGGTGTATATGTACCACGTTTTCACTACCCATTCATCAGTTGAAGGATCCTTAGCTATCCTGGATTTTGTGAATAGGTCAGCTATGAACATTGCTGAGCAAGTATCAATAGAGTATGATATCAAGTCATTTGGACAAATGCCAAGGGATTAAATATAGCTGAGAAATGTGATAGATTTATTTTTAGTTTAGTTTAGTTAGTTTCTTTGATTCTCCATCTTGATTTCCAGAATAATTGCAAAAATTTGCACTCCCACCAACAACGAATGAAGGTTCCTCTACCTCTGTGATCTTGCCAGCATTTGCATTCAGGTTTTTTTTTTTTTTTCATCTTAGCCCTTCTGCTGGGGTAAGATGAAATCTCAATGTTGTTTCAATTTGCATTTTTCTAATTACTAATGATGAGGGATACTTTTTGCGACATTTCTTCCCTAGTTTTTATTTCTTCTATTAAGAGCATTCTGTTGAGCCTTATTCCATTTTTTAACTGTGTCATTGTTTCCTCAATCCATTATTTCTTAGTTGCTTGTATATTCTGGATAGTAATCCTCCATTGGAGGATGCTTTTCTACTCTGTGAGTTTTTTCTTCACCAGATTGATTGTTTCCTTGGTTGTTCAGTGCTGTATTAGTTTTATGAGTTTCCAGTTGTCAATTGTTGAGCTTTATTCCTGGACCAATGGAATTCTGTTCAGAAAGTGCTTTCCTATACCTATATCTTACAGAGTAATGCCTGTTTTCTGATAGCAGCTTTAATGTTTCAGGTTTCAAATAGAGGTCTTTGATTCACTTCGATCTAATTTTCATTCAGGGTGATAAATACGTATCTAATCTCATTCCTGCATGTGGACATCTAGGTTTTCCAGAACCATTTGTTGAAGACGGTGTCTTTTCTCCATTAATATATTGTTTATTTGTCAAATATCAGACAACTGTAGTTTACGTTTGGTCTTCTACTTTATTTCACTTATCTACACATCTGTTTTTATGCCAGTATCATCTTGCTTATAGACCTATAATATATCTTGAGCTCTGGAATATCAATCTTCCAAACTTCTTCCCTACCCAAGGATTGCTTTAGATATCCATGGTCTCTCTTGTTAAAAAAAATCAGTAATGTTTCTATATATCAGCAACAAACACACTGAAAAAGAGATCATGGGCATATTTTCATTTACTATAACATAAAAGACAATAAAATCTCTTGCAATAGTCCTAACTAAAGAGGAGATGAAAATTCAAATAAAAACACTATAAAATGGAAGGGTACCCCATATTCATGGATTGATAGATTTAATATTGGAAATGTTGAAAATGACCACTATACCAAAGCAATGAACAGAATCAGTGTAATCCAACCAAGATGCCCTCAGCATTCTTTACAGAAGCACTGCATTTTAAAAAAGACTTGTTTTGTTATGGTTAAGTTATATGTATTTGCAGGAGTGGGTGTTGGTGTGTGTGAACACATGAACGCAGGGGCCTAGTGAGGTCCTTCTGGCTCTTCCTGCTCTCCTGGAGTGGGAGTTGTGAGACACCTGATGTGGGTACACGGATCTAAACTCAGATTCTCTGGAGGGCAGGAAGTGCTTTTTCTCCTGCCCCCAGAGTACATTTTTAAAATGTCTCACCTGACGTTGTTGCGAAAATATTAACTGTTTAGTGCCTGAGGACTCAAAGCACTGAGGATTCAAACAGGAGTTCTGATTCCTAGCTTCATGCTTCTCAAAGTTTTTCAGGAGAGCACAAAAATTTGGGTCTTACAAACTTAAGATAAATGTGAGCCTTGGTCAGTCACACTTATAAATAAATGATGGTCAGTGTCAAAGACACATTCATTCTAAGCTAATAGCCAATCAATGTGTCTAATGTGGAACATGACCACATTGGAGAATCTTTTGAGCAATAGTTTCAGTCCGAAGATGCTTACATTTTCTTGGTTAAAAAGAAACCCCTATTACAGAACAATCAAACCAAATGAAATTAAATAATATGACAGCAGATAGGAAAAGAATAAACAGATTTATCTTTGCTCTGTAGTATCTCAGAAAACAAGGCTTATGCACTTGAAGAAAAAGTTCCCTTCCCTTATTTTAAACAAAGGAGGGCCATGGAGAAAATGAATATGTCGTGAAAGGAGAGAGTGAAAAGAATGGGAAGAGAAGGCATTGTTTGCAAAGTTGAGATTTGTCCAGTTGATGGCTGAGAGGGGCTCCCTACTTTCCACAGTCTTTAAAGCTCCAGAACAGTGCATAGATCCTCTCTCACTTGTATTCTTTGCTCAGCAACACTCCTTTTCCACTTTGCCAAGCTTCGTCCTTCTCTGGAACTATCTACACATTCTCTGGTATCCTCATGGCCAGCTTTTATTTTCATTTGTATCTGGCGCATCTGAAGATGCTTCTCTGCAGGCCACCCCTTCCACGGCTTTGATATTTATATCTCAACATGAATTCTACCTGAAGTCCACCTGAAGTCCACCTGAAGTCTCCACCTGAAGTCTTCCTCAGAGTCTTATGTTTGTATCTTGTTTACTTCTCATTGGGAATATCTGCTTTCTTCCTATAGAAGTATAGGTAACATTAGAAAAAACAACAAATGTGTCTAGAGACATGACTTAGCAATTAAGAGCACTGGCGGCTCTCCCAAGGATCCAAGTTCAATTTCCAGCACCCACATGGTGGCTCATAAACATCTGTGACTCCGGTCACATGGGATCTGTCATCTTTTTTCTGGTTTCCTTGGGCATTGCACACAGGTGGCACATAGACATACATGCAAGCAAGCACAGGACTCATACACTTGAATAAATAAAAAATTTTAAACCCAACCATTTATACTGATATTTGCAATAGCAAGACTTAACTAAAACAAAAACTTTCTATCTAAATTCATATGTTCAAGGACTCTGTACTTAGTGATTATACTAGACACTGGAGATGCAAAGCATTTTCATCATTCTAGAATGTTCTATTATGTACTCTGCCTCATGAAAACCATGTCTGTTTGTTTGCTTGTTTTTTTTTTTTTTTTTTTTTTTTTGAGTCTAGCTAGCCCGAATTTTCAGGGCTCCAGAGGAAAACTGGAAACTGGATATTTACTTTGTGAATGGTTTAGCTTCATGAAGCAGATGGATTATATAAAGTAGGAGAAATAATTAGATTGAATCAACTACTGGAGCCAAATATTGAAAGAGCTGATGTCCATGAAAAGCAGGATGACACTGGCCAAGTATATTTCTGATACGGAATGGTGTGACTAAGTTTCAACTTCCACATGATTCTCCCAATAGCAGGAACCAAATGATGGTAGCAGGTGAGCTGGAGAAGGAGAGAGCTTCAGGCTACCCTCATAAGTCAGGAGACAGACAACCTAAGGGTCTCAATGGTGTCAGATACCACTTCGCACAGCAACAGGTTTGATTTGGGCCCCCATTGCAAACTCTTCTCAGTGTAGTCACACAGGATCCCAGGGAACTGGAGGTTCCTTGTCTTGTGACCACACAATCTGTAACATGTGACTGCCTCTGGAAAAGGCAGAGGAAGAAAAGCTGGCTGGTATAGGTTCCTGGGTTTTTTTTTCGTTGCATTTTCTTTTTCTTTTTCCTTTTTTTCTATATTTCTATGAAATATCACCCCCTAGTCACATAGATTTACTAAATTCAAGGAGTTCAGGATATTGTGAGTAGCAACAATATTTCTTTATTTACTTATATGATTTCAGACTTAGTCTTTATACAACTCTGAAAATTGAACTTGGAAAATATGTAAAGAGTGAATCACAGACATCTCAGGACTTTCCTGCTCTTATACAACTACATTCTCTATATAAGTAGAATTTCCAGAGATCCTGGTGTTGACTTAGAAAGAAGATAACCCACAGAAGCACTCAAAGGACTGTATAGCATCCATGGGCATGAAAAATAAGAAAACTATGTCAGTGTTGAGTCTAAAATGAGCATGTGCTAAATAGCCTGTGCCAAGGTAAGAAGGGTGGATTTCATTTCTGCTCTAAACACCTATTGCATTTCCTTTTGTATAAACTGATGACATGACTACTCCATGGTATGGCTGAGGGGAAGGTTTTTATTGTAGCTATGAAGGAGGGGGCTGGGAAATCTGGAACAGTGCAGAGAAAGAAATATAGTGAGTATGACCAGCAGACTGAACACAGCCGGGGCTATTTATGAGAACGGAGAGAATAGCAGGGAATAGAGAATAGAGAAAACACAGTGAGAGAAGCAGGAGCAGAGCACAGAGAGAACATAGAAAGAATAGCAGGGTTATAAAGAGAATAAGTAGCTTTGGGAGAGGGAGGCCCTTGACCTGGAGGGAGTTTAAGGTGGAGGAGGGGGTAAGAAGAGCTAGGATACTTGCATGAAATGTATAACTGATACTTGTGACACTAAGGGACCCTGGAGGCCAGGAAGGGGCTTTGTTATGCTGATAGGTGCCACAGGTAGCCATATGTCCCTTCTGCCAGAAGTAAGGAAAATAATTCCTTTTGGTAGATGGGAACCAGTTTCACAAGTTCCCAACCAGTGCTGGCTTTTGTCTAACTGCCAGAAATGGCCCTATAGTCCAGGTTGAGCCTTTTGGGATTTGGGGAATTAGAGTTTCCTTTGAATCTGATGTCTTTACTCTGTCTCTGAGATTTCAAATCACTCACTACTGGAAGGGGGCATGGAAATTGCTAACTTGTTGGTTACATTTCTGTTGCTATGATAAACTATCCCAACTAGAACATCTTAAGAAAGATAGAGTATATCTTGGCTTATGTTCTGGAGGACAGAATCCATTTTGATGAAGAAGACACGGCAGCTGGAGCAGGGTGATCACTTTTCATCTGTGCGCTGGAAGCAGTGGGAAAGAACATCAAGAGGGGCTACCATCCCATGAAGCCCACCCCAAGTGATGGTCTTCAGCAACGCCTCAACTCTGTTGTAGGGTCCATGACTTTCCCACACAATACCACCAGCCGAGGACCAAGTGTTCAAACGCACAAGGGCAATCTCATTCATACCACCACAGAGGATATGGTAAAAGGCACAGACTATTTCTTCCAATAACCTTCAAAGCTAGTTATATACACACTGCCATTGAATTTATTACGGTTTTAAATTTCCTTCATTTAATTAAAGGCCCGCGAGGGTAGGGTTCACGATTCGCCCATGTTTTGCAAAATGATGGCAGTAATATTAACATTTAAAAGCAGGCTACAAATTGCATCACAAAGTGTCCTAAGGAATCTGTGCTGAACACATTAAGAGTAGCACACTCTTGAGTTTACATGCCTCTGGACTTTGAATTTGTAGAGCACTCTTTCTGGTAACCAAATACCAGACTCTATGTAGAAGTGAGCCTCATCTTTGCCTGTGACTATAAGAATTAGGCCACTCACTTGTCAAGGGATGGAGAGGTCACCATAAAGGCTCCTCTAGGAGTGGCTAATGTGGAGATGGCAGCACTCAGATATTATTCTTGTTGCCTTAGTTATTCAGAGCTAATGACATGGGCCAGGGCTCACCAGCCCCAAAGTGCACTCTCTGCTCCTCTGAGATTGAGCCTGCTTTCTCTTTTCTTCTATCCTTTGCTTGTGAAGCTATTCTCTGATTAATCCATTGGTGGTAAATGTCACTGGAGGCACAAAAAGTATCCTGCATTATCTGTGGGCAGTCTTGTCTTTAGCTCTGTATCTTTCCTCCAAGGGGCTATAAGCCCAGATGCTGTCCAGCTCCTATAAATGCCTCCCAAGTCAGAGGTAATGAAGTCAACGACACTGCCAACATTCACAGAGCTTAGTCTCCTCCCTTGTGTCCTGTCTTGTGCTCTATAGACTCTACACTGCCTCAGGCTTGCATGATCCACTGAAATTGGAAGAGCATAACATGCTTGCTCATCTCCCATAACCACAGAGAAGAAATGGCCCTCACAGCACTGCTGCCATTCCCACTTCCCAGTTAATGCTGTCGCTCTTCCAGAGCAGGCACATTGGAGCCCTGTGTTGGATCTGGCTTCCATGAGAGGGTGTGCTGTGGCCAGCCCACTGCCGAAGCTGCAACAGCAATTCCATGATACATAATGTATTACACAGCAGTTGGGGCATGCCTGGCTTCTACCAGCGTGCCAGGGAGTCCAGGATGAGTTTTCTCTTTCTCATTTTAAATCTCCTCCTAATACAAAACCATAAATATCACGAACATGGTTTTCATGCCATGGCTATGGCCTTCCCACCAGTCATCATTCACATGAAAATGGAACTCTGATGATGTTAGGGGTGTGGCAGGGAAGTCAATGGGCTGTTCAGTCACTCAGGCGGTGTTCAGAAGCTCTGGGTTGGAACTGTAATGAGATAGAGCTTTGCTATAAGATGAGCTGCCCAGATTTCCAGTTTTCGCCGTAATGGCTGATTTGATGACTGTTTTACTTATTTTCAAAGACAATTTGGACTCTGTGCTCTCAAAAGGTCATCACTGAGTGTCCATTTCATATGGTGGGGAGCCATTCTTGGCTCTACTGTGTGGATGAGCCTGTGTGGATGTTGCATTGGAAAAATTAAAAAGTAGAATACATGATTCTCTTCCTGTCTTAGATCGGGGAGGGGGAGTAGGGGTTGAAATTCTTTTTGAGTGTAAGACTTGATGATGATGGGACTTTGTTTCTCAACAGAGCTACAGAATTGCCACTTACAGAACTGGAGCTTGCAGAAGAGTAAGGTTTCCGGGTCACCTTTGCAGCCAGGAGCACAGGGATGCATGCCAAATCTGTCAAGTTCAAGTAAAGTGACCACCCAGCTATCAGGTCAGATCAGCCCAGTATATGCTGCTAAGAATCATGACAAATATCAAACTCATCTTCAAGTCTTTCAAGATCAGACATCTGAAATATATAAAAAAATTATTTTTTATTAATTAAATTTGTCCTTTGACAGTTTCATGCATGTATATAATGTATTCTTATTAGTCTCACCTCCAACTCTCCCCTATGTCCTTTCCACCTCATCAGCCCCGCCCACCTCGTCAGCCCCGCCCACCCCTATCAACTCCTCCTGTTGCCTACAAATTCCTTTCTCACATTCATGTCTTTTGGTTTGATTTTGTGATCTGCCTGTGTCCATAGGTTTGAAATTATTCATTGAAGCTGGTGGGTTCTCCAGTGGGCACATAGCTGAAGACTCTCAGTAGCCAACAGTTCAGCGAGGAGTGGTTAATTATTTAAAATTCTTATCTACCATCAATTATACTGTTTACCATGCAAGAGCTTTGCAGCTAGATAGGGCTTGTGTTTTACAAACAACTTGATTCATATTTTGTCCTTGCTTTAGCATCCTCAGCCACTCCTAGCATCTTCCTTCCTTCTTTCCTCTTTTCTTTTTCTTTCTTTCTCTTGTCCTCCTTCTCCTCCTCCTCCCCCTTTCCTTTTCCTCCTCCTCCTCCATGCTGTGGCTTGAACCCCGGACCTTCCCATGCTAGGTAAATACTTTACCAAGAGCTATGTTCAACCCCTTTTGTTTGGAGACCTCTCTCACTAAGTTTCCCTGCCTGACCTTGATCTCTATAGCTCATGCAGGCTTTGAACTTCTACCCTCAGTAATTGGAATCACAAGCCTGTGCGACCAGGCCCAGCTTTCTTCTTTACTCATTCATTAAGGGCACGGGTGTCAGTGCTGTCCCTGCCTCCAGAGTGAGATGGGGCCTGCTTCCTCTCAGGAAGCATCTGCTGTGACTGAAGGAGAGAGGGACAACTGAGTGTCAATAAGGTAAGGTAAGGGGCGTCTGAGGAGGTATGTAACTGCAGGGCTACACTCCTCTTATCTGCAGGGGCTGTAGTTCCTCATTGCCTGGAGCCTCGTGACTGAGCCACAGGAAGGAGACCCCCTTGACTGTCTTCCACACCCTTCCTTGTTCAAACAAACACAAAAGCACATGAGATAGTGAACATTTCCACAAGTGAACTAATATGGAATCCTGGAGTGCTGTGTAGACTAAATATTTATGTCCAAATATGCACCTATGAAGAAGCTTCACTTACGAATTAGGCACACACAGAGAAAAACCAATGATAGGCATTAATGAAATAGCATGGTTCTCATCCTATGCCATAATAAAAGTTATTTTAAAACCACTAGGACTTTTTAAAATTCCTAGACTTTTCCATCTTTAATTCAAGCTGTGCAAAGTAAAACTGAAACTAAAGTGGGGGTGCTGGACCCATCACATGATAATGGGGGTCTCAGCTGATAAACTGGCTGGCCTGGCAAAGGCAAACCCCCTTATTGCTGCTCAGTGGAGAGGAGAGAGCAGAGTACTTCCTCCTCTCTGGAAGCTCTTCACTCTTCCTTCTCCCTCTACTCTTCTGTGCCCACTCAGAAGTCAAGGTAGACAAAAGGCTTTAAGTGGTCACTGCAGTGGCCTCCTGCCTCTAGTGTCCTTTGCTTCACTCTCAACAGTGAAAGCAGGATGGACTCCTGGGGAAGCGAGCTTCTCCTATCTCTTACACACTCACTTCTTATCTGTTTTGTTGTTAGCCATCTCAGCATGGAGCAGGTAAGGCAGCGGTTGAACTCAGCCCCCCAGTGCCATGTGGCTTTCCTACTTGCCCATGGGAGGGTATGTCTCAGTCTTGACTGATAGAAGATGCAAGAGAGATGACAGTCCTTTCCAGAAAAAAAACTTAATTTACTATAGCTGTTTTTTAACTGTAGGAGAGAGGGGGGAGGGTGAGGACAGAGAGAGAGAGAGAGAGAGAGAGAGAGAGAGAGAGAGAGAGAGAGAGAGAGAGAGAGAGAGAGAGAGAGAGAGAGAGAGGGGGGGGGGGGGGGAGAGAGAGAGAGAGGGGGAGAGAGGGAGGGAGGGAGGGAGGGAGGGAGAGCGGGAGAGAGAGAGAATTATGAGTTATGTTTATATTGCCAATGGTAGCCATACAAATGTGAGAAGACATTGCACTTTCATTTTATAGATGAGGAAATGCTGGTCCTGCCCTAGGCCACAGCGCTGGTGAGAAACAAGTACAGAGTGAAATCAAGTGTTCTCATGCCTCAGGTTCTGTCATACACAAATCCCAGAGAAGGAGCTTCCTCCATGGTCCCAGGCAGTTGGACCCCAGTTGGTAGAGCAGCTTGGAGAGGGTTAGAAGATATTGCCTTGCTGAAGAAAGTGTGCCCCCAGGGGAGGCTTGGGGAGGTTAAAGCTCACCTTTCTTCCATTCACGGTCTCTGCTTTGTGCATTCTAAGTTGGGAGCTCTCAGTTTCTGGCTCCTGCTGCTGTGTTTGCCTCTTGCTGTCAGGCCTCCACACCAGGATGAACTCTTCCCGCTGGACCCATCAGTCAAGCGAACTCCTTCTCTTCTAAGTTGCCTTGGTTGTGGCATTTTATCACAGCATCAGGAAAGTCACTAAGACACCACAGCCCACACAAAGAACAGTGTCCCACAGCTATTAATATTGATGATCAGGTGCAAAAAAAGTGGTATTGATTTTTCACTCTGGCAGTGTTGCCATCAATTGTTAACTTGCAGTGTGCAGTGATGCTTCCTGATCCAGCCACACCCATGTGGAAGATCCCTCAAATGATTGGTTAATTGTTAGGGCTTCATTTCTCTAGAGCATTGCCATGCTGCAGATCAAGAGCTGGTCTTGTGTTATCTTTAGTTCCCTTATCAAGTAAACCTTGGAAGTAGATTAGGTTAGCAGATTATCAACCTCTACCAAGGCCACAGCTAAGGACATTATCAGAAAACATTTAAGGTCTATATCGAAGATTTCCTTGCTTTGCTGTTACATAGCTACCTGGTGTTTTACACCAAAGTATTTGGCAAATACCTTGAATTATGACTTTTCTTTGTTCTGTGAATATAAAATTGCTTGTAACTGCTTCTGTGGTAGAATACTTTGTTTGGAGGATCCTAGCCTATAGCTACTCATACATCTCTCAGAATATAGTTTCTCTTACTCTTGGAGAAAGGATTGTGTTTTATATTAACTCAGGAAAAGGGGCTTGGCCACTTTTCAGTTCTATATAGAATAAGTAAACTTTTTGTGTTATGGTCATTCTAAGAATCCACTAGATCACAGAGTGGTTTCTTAATTTTTTTTTTTTTTTTTTTTTTTTTATTTATTTATTTATTTATTTTGCTTTTTAAAAAATATTTTATTTTATTTTTTTTCTGTCTTTTATTTATTTGTTTTTTTTATTTTTTTTATTTTTTCCTCTTTTTTTTTATTAATTTATTCTTGTTACATCTCTATGGTTATCCCATCCCTTGTATCCTCCCATTCTCCCCTCCCTCCCATTTTCCCCTTATTCCCCTCCTCTATGACTGTTCCTCAGAGGGATTACCTCCCCCTGTATATGCTCATAGGGTATCAAGTCTCTTCTCGGTGACCTGCTGTCCTTCCTCTGAGTGCCACTAGGTCTCCCCCTCCAGGGGACATAGTCAAATGTGAGGCACCAGAGTACATGAGAAAGTCATATCCATCTCTCCACTCAAGTGTGGAGACTGTCCCGTCCATGGGCTAGATTTTTAAAATGACATTTGGCCTTTCTTGCTGGAGTCTGATCATGAAAGTAATCCATGGTAGAGAGTTAATGAACATTCCTTTCTGGAATAACTTTATTTTGTTGAGGGGAAAAATCAGTTAAATTTAAAATTCTTTGGAGAAAAATTCACTTATTATGGAAAGAAGAAATCTGCTGAACTGCCCAAAAATAACTCAGGCAGTTAGCATCCTCCAGCTTGCCTGCGCTCCTGATACGCTCAGTTTACTACCCCAGCGCCATCTGCTAGAGATACCTGATCTCAGATGGGGTGGTATTTGCTAGCTGAATTAATGAAGAACATAGCGTCTTTAGAAAAGTACACTGTTTCTGATGCATTATTTAACTTAGGTTGTTCACCACAAACTTTAGAATTAAATACACCAAATAATACAGAGCTCTTAGGCAACACAAATCAACTCCACACTGCCTGATAGGACTCACCAAAACAGAATGGGGATTGTTTGAGCACTGACTTCTTTGTGAACTAAATAAGATTCATGGGGCTAGGAGCTTAGACTTAGTGAAAACTAGGGCTCTTTCCAGTATATCAGAAAGTTTCCTCATGTATCCTTTCATCAAAACTCATAGCTAGGAGAAAAAGCTAATACATTTGAATGAGTTTACAATTAAGTCTTAAGGTGTTGTTTGAATCCATGCAGTGGAACTGGTTAGTGTCCTGTTTGGGTGAAGGTGAAGATGGCACCACGTTGGATCTCCTGGACCAATCTCAGTTGTGCAATGGCCACATGTGGTAGTAGGGTGAGTGGAAGAGTTTAGGTGTGAGCATGCACCTTGTTTAGTTGGGGGAAGACAATGCCAACCTCTGTGTTCAAGTGTAAAGGGTCTCCTAAGAGTGTAGGCCATACCTGAAATGTCCACGGTGTAAGGGCCAAACAGTTAGCAGTGGCCACCCTTCCGTGTGGGAGAGCCTGGAGTTTTCTAGCTTTCTGAATTTGTGTAGGGATAACTAGGCTTTGGGAAAGACACTGCTCAAGCCCCACCTGACCTCTCCTGGATTCTGCCAGTAATTCCATCTTTCCCAAGCCAGGAAGATTACTATGCCTGCCTTGATCCAAGTTTAAGTATCTTTAGTTAACTGCTTCTACTGAAGGGATTTTTTGTCACCATTTTAGACTTATAAAGAGGACATAGCTTGGAAGGGCTCACCTTGGTTTGTGATTTTTTTATAGAGCCAGAATGGGAGGAAAGCAACTTCGTTTAACTGACACACAGAGGACAGGAGACAGATGATCATAGAGCTCCATGTAAGATCTGATCTGACACTGCTGCTGCCAGACTGAACTGGACTGCTTTCAAGTCAGGACAACCATGTCCCCCTGTCTATACATCAAGGAATCAGCAATAGCAGGAGGAAGAATTGGAAGCAAAGGTCTTCTTCATATCCACATTCAGTTCATGGAAACCCTTGTACTGCTGTTTCAATGTACCCTGGCAGGTAGATCCTGGGGAAGGGATATGGATCCAAGCAAGCCAGATTTGGTGACTTTCCAGACAAAGGCACTGATGAGAAGAACTCAGGGCCTCTCCTGGGATACAGGATAGTCCAAAATGTAGCTATCCCATATCATGAGCATTAGACATCCTGATGGACTTGGAAATGTTGCTGAGGAAAGCCACAATGTGCAGCATCTTTCTAACAAGGGTAAGCACTTTGCCCTTTTAGGACAAACTGGGAAGCAAGACTGACATGGGAACTGGAAACCATCCTCTGGCCAATTTAACTCTCTTTATTCATTTGCTTTGCTTCTGTGGGATTTTAAGATTTTGCTCTGTATCCCTGATATAATTTTTATGCCAGGAAATGATCATATTGAGTGAATAAACCCAGAAGCAGAAAGACTCACAGGGTATATACTTATTTATAATTGGACACTAGCCTAAGAGGCATGTCCCATGAAAGTCTTCACTTACTAGGAGATTGAGATAGATGTGAGTTCATCATACTGGGACTCTAGATGAGAGAAGTATGGGAGAATGGAGAAATAGAAGGATCCAGTGGGTCCTAGAAACCTACAGGAAGAACATCAGGATGGGCGGAACTGGGCCCAGCGGTTCTGCTTAAACTACTGCACTAATCATGGACAATACATGCACTAAACAGTGAACCCCTACTCAGATCTAGCCAATGGACAGGACATTCTCCATACTTGAGTGGAGAGTGGGAACTGACTTTGACACAAACTCTGGTGCCCATATTTGACCACTTCCCCTTGATGGGGAGGCCTGGTGGCATTCAGATCAAGATGAAACTTGATACCCTATGATCATATAGTGAGGGAGGAGGTCCCCCTCGGTCACTGACACAGGGGAGAGAAATTGAGTGAAAGCAGGAGGGGGGTATGGGTGGATACAAGGGATGGGATAACAATTGAGATGTAATCTGAATAAAATAATTAAATAAGAAAATAAATTGCAAAGGAACCTAAAAAAAACAGTCACTGTCTTTCTAGAACTTTCCTCCATGCAAAGGCAATAGCAGAGATGAGACTGCTGTCTGCACAGAGATTTGAAGATCTTGCCTACAGTTCTACACTAAAAACTCAAGTAACAGGCACTGCCCTGAAAGGCTGCACAGCCAGAATGGCACTGTGATGCCCGTTGGAAGTAGTATAGGAAAACCAGGAGAGTCTTTAGCACAGAGCAACCCCCCAGCAGTTATCTGCATCGTGGTCCTTTGTACAGAGACATAAATACAAACACCTAATTTTCAATTCGAGGTTTGAGCCGGCACATGGGATCATTGTGTCTCAAGTGATAAAACTGAACACCTGAGAAAACCTTTTTTTTTTTTTTTAATACAACACAAAGCTGTGTGAAATAAGTGAGTAAATGAACAAATAATCATTCATTCATTTGTCTCCTTCTGACATCTGGAGTTAGAGCAGCCATCCTGCAGCTTTAAGGCTAAAAGTCGCTCACAAGAGCACAACAAGAAAACACGAAGAGGGGTGACTGTGATCAAAATGTGTTGCGCAAGTAATATTTCCTAATAAACATCAACCACAGAGGAAAGTGTCCGGGAGTCATGAACATGGTTGTGAATATTATTCCCCGGCGATGAGTCCAGCAAGCTTTCCCTGTCCCAGGCTCAGACCCTCTGCAGGTTGGGTCCAGAGGATCTAACACTGTTAACCAACTTCTTCCTAGGCCTTGGAAGACTAGCACGTGCTTTTGTGTTTTCCTGGTCTGGCATGGAAAGTCTGTACTAGAGAGGGCTAGGGAGTTCATAACTTGCCAGTTGAGGAAACTGGGGCTTGGAGCAGGCAAACAGGAACATGACTCCATGGCTCGGTTGACTCCTGGCCCCCTTCCCCCCCCCCCCATTCCACAGGAAAAGCAGCTACAAGCTAAGTCAGAGAACGCAGCAGCTTTTTATTTGTTCCCCTAGTTCTCAGGAAAGCCACTTGCCCATAAGCAGTACTGGGGTCGCAGTCTCTGTAGCTGACACAGGGAGGCAAGCTGGGGCTGGAATGTGGGAAGGTTGAAGCAGGGGGGTGAGGGAAAATAAGGAAGGATGAGGGAGGGTGAGGGAAGCTAAGGGAGGGTGAGGGAGGGTGACAAAACCATGAGGAGGCATTGGAACACAAACACAAGGCAACCAGGGCGGTCCCTGGTAGTCAGCCAGAAGCACACTTAAGGAAGGTACACTTCTGTTACTTTTAAATGTAGGTTGTTAGTACAAGCAGGTGAGAAATGAGAGCAGTTACATGGTGTGTTGACATTCACAGGAACAATGCAGAGAACTGGGAAAAGTCTTGCCATGGGTAGAAAGAGTGAACCAAAGCACTGGACTCAGAGAGACTCTGCTCACCAGGAGAGCATATTGTGCATGAGAGACAAGTAGACTTACTTGCTCAGGTGTGGTAGGTATGGTGTGTTGGGGGGGGCATAGGGAATCAGGACAGAAACTGAGTCAAGCTTGTAAACAGTTCCTGGATCTGAGAGACCCTGGAAGTCAGGCTCCCACCTGCCTTCTATTCTTTAGAGTCTTCCCTGTGTAGAGACATTAGCCTCTGGTCATGGTTGCATGGCCTGTAGCACCTTCCAGGAGAAAGAACACAGGCCTGCACCCTATCAATAAAGTGCTGTGCCTATGGCTTAGCTGGTGGTCCACCTCTGCCAAGGAGAGCAGAACAAGCCGGGCAGTCACTAGACTCTGAGGCTGACTTGGAAGACTACATGAGAAGTGAGCCTCTGATGGTGTCGGTTGCAGAAGTGTGGGGCGCCCGGCTCTGTAAACCACAGCACATGCAGCCCTTTCAGACCCTTTTGTTCATGCTGTTGAATAGCCCACCCAACTTGATGCAGAGGTTGAACCAAATCATCCCAGTTCTAATGGGGACTAGTGTGAATCCGCAGCCTGATGGGAGAGATCTCAGGTTCTACAGGCAAGAGGCCGGGCAGGCTGGTCTGTGAGTCCCGTTCTCTATGGATGGGTGTCTGCTTCTGGCCTTCCCTCCCAGTCTTTTCTGTTTCTCTTCCCTTTCTTTCTCTCTCCCAATCTGTCCCCATGTCTAAAATGGAAGAATATCCCAAGCCAGCCATGCTGGGGAGATGAAGCAAAGCACAAGGAGCTGCCTCTCAGAGCCGGTATAAATACTGGCTCTAATTATAACATTAATATGGCTGGGATCATGAAGCCAGAGACAGCCGACATATGGCGAAAGTTGCGGGCCCCAGAACTGCAAATGAGAGATGCTTTCTGAAACAGAAAGCATGTTGCCCCGGAAACCAGGCTGCCCTGCCTCACCCACAGGAGAGATCTGGCTGGGCTCTGGAGCATAAAGTGGCCAGGCTGGATAGGGGAGCAAGGAGAATTTGGCAAGGTCGGGTCCCACCTTGTGACTCTGTAGTTGGCACCCCCACTAACGTATTCCTCAATGCAGGACTGCACACATTCCTCAATACGCCGTACTCCTGAGCAGGGAAAGCAGAAGGTGGGCTTCAGCCTCAAGGCACTCAGACACTTTTAAAAGGGATGCAGTCCGCTGAGGCAGCTGTGCAGAGGGAAAAGGGCGAGCTCTTGGCACAGTCGCCAAGGAAACCTCTTTCAGAGTGTTCCTGGGAGGGTACCAGCCTCAAGGGCCCTGGTGCTGGCAGGAAAGTAAGCTTCTTTATCTTCTGTAAGGTACTGTGGATGTGAGGCACCCAGCCCCAGGACTCCACAGTGATCATCCTGACTGCCAGCAACCTTGGCAGGAGAAGCCTCACAACCCTTCAAAGGCTTCCAACTGCTAGCAGCCCCTTCCATCCCTTATGGGATATCTCTATCCCTGCATCCCTAGGCCTTATCTAGGAAGAAGATCCACCCATGAGAACTAAAAGTTCCTACTCAAGAAGTGTCACTAGAGATAGCAAAGTTCTGCTTCATGTGATCACAGTCAGGGCTGGAAAGGCATAAGCTAGGTCTTCCACATATTTCAGACAGGATAAAGTTACATGATATTCTGGAAGGCAATGGAGTGAGCATGTGTTCATGTACATATTCAGAGAGCACACACATGTAAGCCAATAGATCATTGCTTTCTCCATAGTCAGTAGCAATGCTACAGTCATTTCGTCAAAGATGGTCACTGCCTGGGGGGAAGCCTGAGTCAACCGGAACACCCAGGTTTGTCATCAGAGGACAAGACAGACCCATCAGATTGCATGTACAGTAGAGAGTAATGGGGTGGAGATTTACTGCTACAGTGCTGCATAGGGTACACACTCTCTGGAGTCCCCTATCTGTGGCGAGCATCCGTTTTGTTATAGCAGGGCTGAAATGGCCAGGTGGTGTGTCATTTTCAATTCTCTGTCCCTTTCTCAAATTTTAACATTGAGCCTGCAGCATTGGTAGTTAGTAATAAGCAATGAGCCTTAGTTATTAGCAGGTCAGTTACTCACACATTATGCAGAGTGTCACAGTAGAATCTCCCCCAGGAACAACTGGCCATTCTTAGATGAAGATGAGGAAGAAGTGAGGGAAAGAACCATGGTGGGGCCAAGCGCATGGTCAAGCGCATCTCTTGGGGTTCCTACCAGCACTGCATAGGCTCATTATTCTTCCAGTGACTATGAACCAGCAACCTATTGTGTGCCAAGTAAAGAGTTACTCACTTTCAAATGAATTCATCCAAAGTATTGTGTCTGTGTCTAAAGTGGAGCTCCACTGTGGGATCATGGAGTGAGCCAGGCCTTCTGATCAGTTTGGTCAGGAAGTAACTTCCCACCTTCACTCCTGCCTTAGTTTCTCCAAAGCCAGAGCTACCCACTTACCTATGCATTCCCATAGACTTCTTTAGAGGCCTGTCTGTCTACCATTTCCATCAAACACATATCCCCCTCACCATACACACACATACACATGCGCGCGCACTCACTCACGCACGCACGCACACGAATGCATCTGCAAACATGCATATGCATGCACCTATGCACATGCAGGCATGCATGCACATGGCACCAGTGTCCTGAGCTGCCAACCTCTTTGGCGAAGCTCCCTCAGCCATCAGCTGCTGTTTGTTTCTTCGCCTCCTCATTTGGCTCCTGGGAGGATGTTTCAGCAGACTTCCGAGAGAAAAAGGAAAAAAAAATACAATAGCTCATTAAGCTAATGACCCTTAGCCAGCCTGGCTGCTAGCTAAAACGCAGGCAGGGACAATTGCTAGCTTTCCACTGCATCGCAATTGCCTCCACGGAGGGCTCGTTTGTTCTCCTTTCCTTTTGTTTCTCAGACTGAGAAGCTTGGGGAGGGCAGCCCTACCTGCATCGTGGAGAAGTTTGAGGCCCAGCTTGTCATCAGAGTCAGTTTCTCCTAGGAAACAATCACAACAAAGATTGGGGTAGCAGCTAGGGAGATGAGGTTCAGGCCCCATCGGCATTCCATTGCTCAAGCCTTTGTGCTTGACAGACTCAAGCTTTCATCATCACACCAACAGAGACCCTGGCGTTGACATTTCCAGAGAACAAGAGCTTGAAGAAAGAGCTCAGCTGGTAGTCTGTGTTCTAGAAAGACTGGGGTTTTGAGTACATGTGTTTGCCAGTCTAGGAGTGTGGCTTCCTAGGGACATCCCAGCGTGGCTGGTTTCTGTGCAGTCTCCAGAGACATGAACTCCCAGTCTCCTTTGATTCTTCTGGTGATTCAACCATGTGGCCTTTCTTTAATATTTCAACTTTTCATAAACTTTTCTCAAATAGTGATGCCATGGGCTTGAGGGAAGATGCTCATCTGAAGCCCGTGAGCCAACTTTGTGCCTTCCTGGGGATCTTTGGTCCTTGTCTTTCAGATTCTTCACATAAATTAAATGAGAAGACAGGGCTATGCAAATCGCCAAAAGAGTCCAAGACATTCTAGGACTAACTCATACACAGTCTGCATTCATTTCCTTCGGAAAATGTGGGAGACCTAAAGGAAATGTTTTAAAAGTTGGTAGGGTACAGCAAAGACTTGAAAACACCAAGTAGAAGAGGGTTCTGGCACAGAAACCTGTTAATATTGCTAACCTGAAGACTTGTTTGTGAGCTTCTTCTCTGCCAAACCGAACCAGGACATGCCACTCATTACATTAACCCTTTTATGTCTAATTATCATGGCTACCTGTTGAATGTCATGCTACAGGCTAGGTCTCGACCTATGCACTTTGTTCTGATTCATTTAATATTTAAGGATCTCTCTCTCTTTCTCTCTCTCTCTCTCTCTCTCTCTCTCTCTCTCTCTCTCTCTCTCTGTGAGTGTGTGTGTGTATGTGTGTGCATGTGTGTGTGTGTGTCGGGGAAGGTGATTATGCCATATGTCAAATGAGGAAACTGAGGCAGTCAAGTGACTTATTTCTGAGTAGGCTGGCACCAGCCTTCCAGCATGTATACTCAGACTCCAGAGATGAAAAGTACCTTCTGAGGAAAAAGTCCAATAGCATTTACCTGACAAATACCACTTTCTTAGAATAAACAATATACTCTTAATTATAGCACATTAAATTGGAAAATACAAGTCATGTGTATGTATGAACAAGGAGAAACTAAGTCTCTCCACCTTGAGCAACATCCAAGACAACAATTCTTTGGCAAGGCAGAACTGAATCTTTTTACCAAAATCTTAGAATGTGTCCTATTAGCTCACTGTATCTGTGGGCATGATTGGACATACCATATTTCATAACAATAATACTAGTTGTGAGGGCTAAAGGAGCATTTCTTTGAGAGCAAACATAAACTTTGCAGATACTTCATCATGTGATCCCACTCATTAACATGCTGCTAAAAGGCTTTGGGGGCCTCAAAACTGAGGGGCTGAGGGAGGCAAAGCACATGGTTCCCCACTTTGCGCCATTCACATGAGTTTGCTGTGCAGATATGCATGCTCTATGCCAAGCCAAGCTTGGACCTGACCTGCCGGAGCCATAGGGCAGCATCTACCATGTTTCACATAAAAGAGGATGCTGGAGGCATATAAGAGTTACTGTATGCTTTAATATAAGCCAAATCACCAACACTCACTTCTTGGGAAAGCACAGCAGAGGCACAAGTACCGTAAGTGGGAGCAGCTGAATCCAGTTTGAACCTTAAAGCACACACACAGAGCCTACTGAAAAGTCATCTCTAATATTGTGATGGGAGCTTTTGAAAATGGACATAGGTCTTTGTGTGTTGTAGTATTTGGCATGAGGCTGTAATAGGACTTTTATTCTGGAAAGAATACTTGTCAAAAGACTTGATTATTCATGTCCTTTATACAGAATCTCCTGCCTTCAACTTTGGGAGCCACTAGTCTTAGCCACATCATGTGACACTAGCACCGGCTTCATAGCCAGTATTACACACAATAGCTGTGCCTTTGGAGGACCTCCCCCTCCTGGACACACCAGCACAAGGCTGTCTGCTCCTCAGCACAGCTCAGCTTCCTGTACCAGCTGGCTTGTTTGCCCAGCGAAACCTAGCAAATCTGGAATGGGACTTCCATGCACGCCACACTGTTTCTTTTTCTATTAAAAAAAAATCTGAAAATGCTACAATAAATCCCTAGGTACTCAACACTGAGTAAGAACTGCTAGCTCTCAGTGCAGTCTATTTTAATTAGGAAGAGGCTTTATGGGTAGTGTCGACAGTCTTTTGTCCTTCCAATGGGTCCAAAATTCTAACTAGTTATTAGTTGCACATTGAAGAATAATTTTGAGACATTGACAGATATCTACATTAAACTTAAACAACTGTTAACATTATAACAATTTGGATATTATGTGGCATCTTTTATATGTGAAATAATTTTATTTGGAAATTACTGTAGTTCTCTGTCCTAGTAGTTTGGTTTCCCTTTCTTTGCTTATCACACTGGATAGGACTGTTGTGTGATAGTGGTACATCAGAGAGTGTTTGACTCCAAATTAAAATGCAAATTCTTCTGAAAATGTTAGCATATAACTTAACATTTGATTCATATTTTGAATAGTTACCATTTTTCAGAGTAAAAGTGACTTCCTTGATTACTATCAATACTTCTTTAAATAATTTTTTTTCTGAAATGTTTTTCCTTCTCCTACCAATTGGATTGTATTTATTTTATCACTCTGTCAAAAATGTTATGAAGTGCATTGGTAATTTTTCTGGTGTCAAATGATAATTGTATTACTGTGGGTAAGAACTTAGATGTCAAAATGAAGATGTATACACTTCTGGTTCATATTGCTGGTACTTTGAGATCTATTTTGCTTTTAATTGAGTCAGGCTCCTGGAGGTTTACCGTGGTTGTGAGCCACTCAGCACGGGTGCTGGGAACCAAACCTAGGTCCTCTGCAATGGTCCTTAACCCCTGAGTCACCTTTCCAGCTCTCTCACTAGTATTTTATATGGTGTCTTTCTGTAGCTTTTATCCAGTGTTGTGTATCATCTATCAGACGACCAATAATGGCGGTCACAAAAGTGAGTGAGGTGCTCGCCTTTTCTATTCTAGGGCAGACATGGGACTATAAAGACAACAGCACAAAATGTTTGACAAGATGAAGGCCACATACTTTGACTAATACATTCAAATATACACATAAATGAAACATTGTCTCTCCCTCTCCATTCTCCCCGACACTAAAATCTATATCAATTCTTGTCCTTGGTCAAGAACGTATGTATGCTCTATGCCCTACTGTTGTGCTCCACAAAGCTCCCGATTTTCAGTAAAGTTCTAGACATGGCTCCAATGGGACCTTCCCCTTCATACGCAGGCAGCCAACTGCCTCTTTGGTATTTTGTCTTAGGTGTCTGACAGCTATTTCAAATTACAAGTGCCTAACATTGAGCGCAAGACCTCTTACATGTAGGTATCCCGCCTCAGTAAATATCTTCACCATACAGCTAATTGCTCAAGATAGAAAACTGAGGGTAATATTGACTTCTAGGCCTCTTCTGTGGCTAACCTATCCAATTTAACAACAAAACATATTAGATAAAGCAATATATATAATATTTTACAACTCAAGAAATATGTGTATAAAGGGAAAAAAAGTAAAAGAAAACTTTTAACTACTGTGAAATTTGTAAAGTAAATGGGAAATGTATGCAGAAATCTAACTGGCTCTTTATCAAATCTACTAAAAATAGATGACTAAAAAAAAGTTTAAGGTGTCTTTAAAGCGCAGACTGGCGTACTATGTAGGCGAGTGTGGATGCAGAGCCTTGGTGCTTTGTACACAGTGGACTTTGGGGATACATTTTTGAACAAATTAATGAATGAGCTCATTCTTATACAGTGAATTGAATCTATACTCTGCTCCAGTGACCATTTGAAAAATCATTTCTAAATGACTGTCCATACTATTTTAACACACAGAGTTGGATGTTTTAGTTGTTAACCTTTTTGTCATTACAGGCAATACCATAGTAGACTCTGTGTGCAACCAGATCTTATTAGGTATTTCATGTCTGCCTTTAGAATGGATTCCTGTGACCTAAACTATTGGCTGAAAGGAGGGACAAATTCCTTAGGACTGCTCGCAGAGACCAAGGGCTCCATGAGCTGGTGGAGCCCTGAGACCTTTCTTCTTTCCACGAATGCTTATTTACCCATGACCAGGATCATATGACCTGGAAGCAGAGATAATATGAAGTGTGGGGAGAATGACTATCTGTCCCTACCACGGGGCCACTTCATACATGAGCCCTGCTGGCAGGAACCTACAGAGCACCAACGAACAGCTCACACAGAAACTTGAGCTCACTGGGCTCTCTCAGAATGCTACCCTGACTGACAAGTGCAGTATGGAAAAGCTATTATTTCAAAGACTCCTTATCAGTTATTTGTGTGTAAAATAAAAACTTAACGCCCCTTTACTGTCTTCTGTTGCTTTGTAGATAATTACAATCTGATTAATAAAAATATACCCATGAGTAAATTAGCCATCTAAATATCTTCTACCCTGGGAAGTTAGAGTCACTTAGAGAGTATGAAACAAAAATAAAAACAAAGTTAAAAAAAAAAAAACACTTATGTTCCACCTGAGACCAGTTAAGGCAGAACCACCGGAGGTGAGTCCTGAGCTTCCTTTCTCTTTTCCCTTTAAAGTTTTCCAGTCAACTCCTCTGTAGCCAGGATGGAGTGCTCATGCCATCTGCCCTGGAGTCCTTATTTATCAGGACTGCCAGGCCCTTAGTGTCTCAGGCTGCCAGGGAAGGCTTCATGGGGGCAGTGTGACTTGACTTGGACCTCAAAGGAGATGTAAGTTGGACTGAATACAGGATGATGTTATACATTACAGGCAAAAGAATGGCGCTAACCAAAGTAGGTCAGAGAGAGATAGAGAAGAGCAGATGTTGCTGTAGGCAGGAGGGCTGGAAAAGGGATGACTTCAAACCAAGTGAACTGAGGAAAAAAATGAGAAAAGACAGTGTGGGGCCCAACTTGACTTGAAATGCTGGAGTTCTCAAACTGGTGGCCCACAGCCCCCGCCAGACCCATAAACATGTTTATGTGCCTCACGTCATCATTTTTCATTCTGGGAAACATTTATATCTGAATAATTTCACATAAAAAGTAAGACCTGCCAACTCCATGCTCATGTCTTCACACAGCCATGACAGGCAGGAATCTGAGTCCTTTGGGTGACAATGCACTCCTTACTCCCACCTGGGGTGTACTGGACATACAGCATGCACACTGAATTATTCCTGAAGTCATCTGGGTTCTTTACTCCTGTTTAGCACAGACTGTGTCTGGGAGGCAGTGTAGGAATATCCAATTGCAGACTCATGACGATCATTGCAGCTTCTCATGACAGTGTCCTCAGACAGCCTCCCTGACCATCCTACTGTAGTATGGGAAGTGCGGACACCACAGAAGGCAATATTGTGCTCTGTAAAGGCCAACTGAATCTAGAGGTATGATGACTCTAAGTGGAGATGGCTCGATCCTGTCAGCAAGTTGCATGTCTTGTAAGTGTGGAATAGGTAGGTATTCCATCTCTATAGGTATAAGCCCTAAGTAGAAGACAGAGCAATAGAATGGAAAGACATCTTAAGTTATTAAATTCTACTTCTTCACTGTTACATAAATAAATAGCATATATATTAAATAAATAAATGGCATATATGTTAAATAAATAACATACGTTCATTAAATAAATGTGTGTGTGTGTGTCTTTGGCCCACTATGTAGCCACAAACAAACAAACAACCCCAACTCCTTTTCTATTCTCTCAGGGTTGAAAGAGCTACTGACTTCATCCAAGTACACCCTACAAGGAAATCAACTGAGGAGCCTGAAGTCAATCTACAAAGCATTTCTGCATCCTCCAGGCCCTGAAATGACACAGTAAGCTCCATCCAACTGGACACCTGACCTCTGACTTTCCCCCTTCCTGATACTGTAGTACTTGCAGTCCTGGGCTCTCAGGTGGTCAGCAAAACTATGATGTACTAATTACTGGCATTGTGACTCATACTCCCCAAGTTGCTATCTTGTGGTGTTAAAATTCCCATTCAGACTTGAGCAGAGTCTCTGTGAAAGCCTGAGAGATACCAGCTAATAACCTATGCTCGGCTTGGTAAGAAGGAGCAGTGAGTGGGTTTCCAGATTGATGAAGCTGCAAGTCTCAGAACCCAGAGACTGGAACACCTATGGGAGATGCGAAGACAGACACCCCTGTGTCTCATTCTTGGCATTTCTGCCCCACTTGAGGTGATTGCGTACTTTCCATGTCCAAACACTTTCCAGCTTGTGTTGATCACTTTGTCCTAGATCCATGCTTTAACAATTACTGCTCCATAGCACATTGTCCAACAACAATAAAAACTGAACCATCCAGTGAGTCAGGTAGCTCAGACCAGAGTGGGGTTCTTGCTCAGTCCCATCTCAGATCTCTGTTGCTTCCAGCCATGGGTGAGGAAGACTTGCCAACATGGCCAGCACCTGGATCTGTGCTCATCAGGCAAGAGGATCCAGATGCAATCAGTTTTGGCACACCTGCTTCTCCTCACCCATAAGTCTAAGTCTAGCTTAGACAGAAGCCTCTTCCTCTTGGGACAGTTTCCCTGGGTCTTCTCTCCAACTTGGGACTTTCCTAAACCTTATCATCAGAACAGACCCTGTTCAGCATGAATCACCACAGCAGCCACCTGCTTTTCTCATGGGCTCTATTTCTTCTTCCCTGGGCTGTAGCATCTCTGGGCATGCAGTGTATCATTTGTGTTACTCACCTGCCACACTCCAAAAGATGACAAGACTGAAAATCTGGGCTAATACAGGTCATATCAAAACCATCTAAAATCTCCTTTTTGGGCTGGGGATTTAGGTCAGTGGGGACTCTGGGTTCTATCTTCAGCAATGCAACAATAATTTGAAAGACCTACCTTAACAGTATCCTCTCACAAAGAACATCACAGTAAACTATGACCAAATCTTGCCAGCACACACACACACACACACACACACACACACACACACACACACACAC
>OU015742.1:124205717-124244872 GCA_907169655.1 Acomys percivali
ACACACACACACACACACACACACACACACACACACACACACACACATACACACACACACACACACACTCATACACACACGCGTGAACACACATGAGGGTCGGAGGTCAGGGTGGGGGTGGAGGATAATATCCATCTACAATCTAGATTCTACATAAAAGTCAAGAACCACACTCCAACAGATAATTTGAGAAAAGAGTAATCAGAGGCTTGAAACACAAAGCAGGTTTGGGAGGAACTTTGATTTAATATGGAGGAAATATTTGATGGTGTCTATGTATCATTTTGCATTTTTGTAAGACTCAAGGCATGTGTAAGTGGTGCATGTGTGTGTTTGTGTGTGTATGTGTGTGTGTGTGTGTGTGTGAGAGAGAGAGAGAGAGAGAGAGAGAGGAAAGAGACAGAGAGACAGAGAGAGACAGAGAGAGACAGGGGAGACAGGGAGAGAGAGAGAAAGAGAGATATGGACAGACAGACAGACAGACAGACAAAGATACAGAGAGATAGAGATAGAGACTGACAGAGAGAATTAATATTTTGCTTCTCACCTCGGCTCTGACTTCTGTTTTGTGCTATGTTCATCTGCATTAAGTCTGTTTGCTGTGATTCTTGTATATGGCACAAAGGGGCATTAGTGAAATGATGTTTCTCGTAGTCATCAGTGTACCAGCATCACAGGACCAAATTCTTGCCTATCATTAAGTTAGAAGATTAGTTATCTGATTCTTAGGGAGCAAGAACTTTTCTAGACCAGGGAGCCAAACATATCACATGCTTTAAGGGTACCTGACCTCCTCTGGTTTTTCAGAAACTTCTCTAAATGATAACTGCTAATGTATTAAGAGGAACTGGAATGACAGACATCTCATTGGAAGTCTTTTTTTAAATTTTTTATTTATTTATTTATTTTATTAATTTATTCTTGTTACATCTCTATGTTTATCCCATCCCTTGTATTCTCCCATTCTCCCCTCCCTCCCATTTTCCCCTTATTCCCCTCCCCTATGACTGTTCCTCAGAGGGATTACCTCCCTCTGTATATGCTCATAGGGCATCAAGTCTTGATCAATCACATCAACTGTGCTTTTTGTGAACTCTCTCTTATTTCTCTCTATTTGCCTTTGTGGGGTGTACTGCTTGCAACCTTCAGGGATAGATATAAACAGCAGAACATATGTATCAGCACTTTTAATTTTGTATTGTATTTGCAGTTGGATAAACTAATGCAAAACAGCACAACCTACCTGATAAATGAGAATTGATTGGGGATACTTGTGTACCATTAAAGATGATTTGCCACGTAATTCCTTTGGTCAAACTGAGACTGTTGGGCTCAGTGGTGAAAGAGAGCTAGATTGATATCATCAGGTTGATTAACATACTAACTGTTCAGAGGTCGGGCCAAGTTGTAGTGCACCTATCATAGCATTTGGAGACTACAGAAAGCCAGTCTACTTCCAGAATGTTCATTCCTCCTAGGAGTGAAGTTTCTTCCTGGGAAGAATCTCTTCCCATAGATCTTGTGACCTCATCCCTTTGCACATGCATAAAAGAACCTAACATGGTATTGAATAAAAAATCTACTCCGCTCCTAAGCAATGACTTGGAATTCCACAAACATTGTAGTAAGTAATGTTAAAGGTTGTATAGTCCCATAAAATTGAAATTCTGACTGTGTTTATTTGCTCCCTTTGTTAGTCGACAGTCACCTAGTTAGTTTTGTGGCTTCTCAAATTCTTTGAGAAGACAATAAACTGGGCAAGCCTCTTATTAGAGGACAATGATCTGCCTCTCCAGCCCATGACAGTCCTACCGTTACCCTAGATTACCTAGATGGCGCTGAATGTGCTCTGTTTGGCTGGAGAGGCAGCTCAGTCTACAGACTCAGTGCTTGTCCTGCAAGCCTGAGACCCTGAGTTTGACTCCCTAGAACCACATTAGAAAGCCAGCCCTGGCAGCACACACATTGTCTTGGTGCTGGGGACATGGAGGAAGAAGGCCCCTGGGACTTCCTGGTGGAACAGTGCAGCCGGCTCAGTGTGCTCTCTAGGTGTCTCAAAAATATAGTGGAGAGTAACAGAGGAAGACACTGGACATTGCCCTCTAGCCTCTAAATGTGTGCGTGCAAACACACACACACACACACACACACACACACACACACACAATTTATTCTTAAGAAGGGGAGGAATCTTAGTTTAAAATGTGTTGTCAAGGCTCAGTGGTGTCAAAGAATGTGTTCTGTCCGAATATACAGCCGACAGCATGTTTTGGGCAAATCCCTTGTCACTACCAAACCACTTCATTTACATTACCTAGTATTTTAAGAGTAATTGCCCTTTAATATAATCCCAAAATTATCCTTAAATCTAAAATAAATACCGTCTGCTTTTGCCATTTGATTTTTTTTTATAGTCACTTAACTAATAGCTGTAAAGCCACCAAACTAAATTGGTTTCAGAAACAAAGAAGAGAAACATTGGTATCAAAACCAATTCCTCTCTTTCATTTTGGTGGCCCAATTGCAAACAGATTAATTTACAATTATGAGCTAGAGATGGGAAGACTAGAAAATGTTTCAGTTCGCCTCCGGTTGCCTTCCCTCTTCAACTTCAGTTGTTCCTTTGTAAACTTTTATTTTTTAGCAATTAATTCCTCGGCTGATACTCTGTGGCGGATGCCATTCAGATTGCAGCAGCTTATTGGGTAGTTAGCAGGATAAAATCAAGTAGCCATTCTACTAATCCCTTTACAAGGAAATAGCTTTCCACATAAAGAGTGGAACTTATGTGGCCATTAGCAGATGCTCCATCAAGCGACCAAAAATATACACATTTAAATTCTTAAGCACAATCTATGAACACTACGCAGATGGTTTCCAAGAAACTGTACCTAAATTGATTACGATAAAAATGATCTGCTGCGATTGTTTCTGTCAAAAGGGAGGAGAGAATCTGTCCCAATGTGTCGCTCTGCCCACTCATGCAGAGAACCCAGCTGCTGGGACAGATGTTGCTCTAAGCACTTTATTTTAGGGTCATTAAAATGGTTACAGGGGTTAGTCAGTCAGTGTTTTATAAATTGTGCTTACTAGCTGAGCTCAACAGATGCGAGGGGACTTGTTTGTGGTGGATCCGAGGCACAGTTTTGCAGCAGATCCATCCACCTTGGGCTTAGATGCAGACATGAAGAATAAATGGGAAGAGCATGGGAAGGTGTGTCGATGTGGAAGGCACCTTCACAAGGATCTGCTTAGAATGCTAGTGCCAGCTGGGGTGCTTTCCCGACTGTCCATGTGACACTGTCCGGAAGTCATGTGTGTGCTTGTCCAAAGGAGACGTTGGGGGTTTAATGCTTGTGCTGTGTAACTGCAGGGTTTAGATCAACCCTAATCTGTGCTGCTGTACTTTGGATTTTCCTAAGTGGCAAGGCAGATCTTCAGAATGCTCCTAGAATGTTCTGGGAAGAAGGACGGTGTCTAAGATTTCCTGAGAACACATTTTGGCTATATGTCACACACCAGGGTCTCCCTCTGAAGCGTTTTCTCATCCCGATGACACCTAGCAGGCCAATCCAACCCCAGTAATGCTGCCTAATTCATTCTCTGTGCAATGGCGGCTTAGGCGTGAGAACTGCTGAACCCTTCTGACTGTGCTTTAAACAAGCAGTCCTTCTTCCCTTTAGTAGTTGGGGTGAAGGGCTGATAAGGGGCACACCACAGGAAAATCACATTCAAGGAAGATAGTCTGATCAAGACCAAAGGCCAGAGGCAAGAGCAGAGAAGAGGAGAGGAGATTAGAGCCCAGGGGCCAAGTGGGCCTCCTGCTGACGACCCTACCCGAGGAAAGCAGGCTTTCTAGACTAGACTCGCTGGAAGCGTCATAGAAGGAAAGCTGCTTTTCAACGAAGATGAGACAGATAAAGACATGGGGTGTGACTTGCGGAGGCTCTGCAGACTCCATCGGCTACATCTGGACAGGGGGGTGGGCGGTCTAGGTTTTCTGCTTGCAGTGTCTTTGCCGATCCGCCAGCCTTGATATTCTCTTTATGGAACTCTGACATATCTTCCCTCCCCGGTCTTTCCATCTTTTCTGGACAGCTCATTCTCCACATGGAGAAGGGGAGGGGGAGGGCAGGGCACTTCCTCTGACATGAACTCTGGTGCCTGCGATTTAATCGCTACCAGGTGAAGGAGAGGTCCTGTGGGAACATAGAGGAAGAGGATGCAGGGTACCCAGATGAGACCTGATAGGCTGTAGTCAGATGGTGGGAGAGGAGGTCCCCACTGGTCAGAGGTCTAGGAGAGGGGCATAGGCCTGAAGAGGGAGGGAGGGTGGGAACAGAAAGATAAGAGCAAGGGCATTGAGATGTAATGTAAATAAATTATGATTAATTGTTTTAAATCGAGCAACAAAAATTATGCTTATAAATGAAGGCAGATGAATATGTCATTTTGCATGAAGGGGAGGCCTATAAGGAAAGAGATATATTTGGTAAGTTCAAATTTAGGTACAATGTCTTCACACCATCACGAAGTTGAGGTCCCTGCAGCTTAAGCTCAGAATTTTTAGTAATACAGATATGACTGGAGGATGCGGTCAAATGACATGTACTTCTTCCCAGTCAATTAGTGTGTGGCCTGCGTCATATTTCTAGAAAGCTACTTAATGATGTGGCAATCCTAGGAAGCATGATACTCATCCTCCAGCATCTATGTCAGGCTCTTCAGCAGTCAGAGGAGCTCCTTTATCCATCCTTGACCCAGAGTCACCATCAGACATGCCAGGAATGGGTTCCCTACTCTGCACCCCACCACACTGTCAGGAGACTCCTATGTGCCTGGAGGACTGAGGACCTACCATAGGGAATCTATAAATCCTAAGACAAGTCAACTTAAGTTACAAAAGTAGATGTCAGCTGGGATGTATAGTCAGACATGAAGGATATAGAAAAAGCATCACTTCTGGTTGAAACACTGGACTTGGAGGTGGAGGCTTCTGTACCTACCATGCCAATACCTTTGATGTTTGTCCACCCAGTTTTTCTTCTGGGACTTTAAGTTCTACCTTTCCCCTCTCCTCTTCCTCAGTACTGAGCATCTGTCTAGTCCAACAACAAGGGTTTGGGCGTCCTGGTCTGTGCTGCTCGAGGAGGATCACTGTCATTAGACCTCGGCTTCCTCTGTCCTCATTGGCTGTGTGTTACACTCCATTCTTTTGCTGCCTCTTCCACAGCACTGTATGAACTTGGTGAGGCAGGGAGGAAAGTGGAGATCTTAGAGTAAGAGGGTCTCAGGCTTCCTGGCACACTAGGTAGGCAAACCTGCCATGGGATGAGTGATGAGAAACCAGAAAGGAGCTTGGATGGATTGAAGAGGCAACCCACATGGGGAAGAGGCTGTGTATTGGGTCTAGGGGTACTCCAGAGCTTGAAAATAAAATGAGATTTCAACCAGGAATCCTTTCAGAAATGGTCTCTCCATCCCTTTGAGAGACTAGGAGTTAGGTAGGCAGACAGATCAGGAGAGGGGCTGTGGCTAGGTAATAAAGATGGTGAATTTCCAAGATGGCTGGCTTCTTCCTTACCCTCCTAATTTGACACAAAATCCTAGCAGCTTAAAATAAAGACCATGTAGGATTTGTCTCCCACCAGCAAGCCCCATGACAAAGGACTGGCTCTGCACATGCCATACAACAGTTGCTGGCCAATCAGCTATCTTATTTGTCTGTAAATTGACCAACCCTACATTAGGAAGTGAGGACTCTTCAGAGGCCTTACAAGCCCTTGAGAAGAGACTGGTTTTCCAGCATTCTGAGTCCCCTCTCTTCACAGAGGTTTTTTTTTTGTTTGTTTGTTTTGTTTTGTTTTTGTTTTTTGTTTTGGTTTGGTTTTTTATCTGTGGGTCTGTTGCATGTATGTTTCCTCACCCCTAATAAATGCTTTTCCTCAACTTCTGATTGTTTCTGTGGCGATTGGGGTTTCTCTGTGCTTCAGATTTTCCTGGCTTTTAATTCTTTCATTAGCAAAGAAAATGAACACACTCAAGACCCTACAGTTTATCATTTTCCTGCTCATATTTCTCTCATTTTCTTTTTTGTTTTTTTCTGTGGCAGGGAATGGACAGAGAAAAGTATATCCCATGAATAAGAATGCCAAAGGCCCATGGTAGGGAGGACAGCACTCTTTAAGTCAGCACATGGAATGGAAAATGAAGCAAACAAAGTTTGTGTTACAAAGTACTGGGTCCATCAGTTTCCAACCTAGGTTCAGGAAAAGAAATGATGACGAAATACGATCCCACAATGAACTAGTATAGAAATGGGTGCCATATCTGGCTACTGCAGTGGACAGTTGGACAGGAGCCAGGGTTTCTGGTACCTCGCCTCATGTTGCTGGTATGTTTTAATCTAATGAAGATACAATTCTCAGTCTGCCCTGGAAATGATCTGGGCAGATGTGGTCCCTCATTCAAAACAGAGTGATAAAACAGATAATAGAAACATCTTTAAACAGCTTCCACAGGAAACAGGTCCCCTGGGTGAATTGCTGGAGGGCTCAAACTATTGGCGGACTGATTCTGGCCCGCACTTGGTGTGTGGTGCCATACTGACCACTCTCCCACATTCAACATTTTGGAAACCATTTAGCATGTCTGAGTCAGAATTACCTGCTATCTAATTATCATAAAGTAGGTAGTGTGTCTTCCCCAATTTGCTAAGATTCTATTAATTTATCTAATCAAGGTGGCCTTGGTGTGGGAGTTGTTTATGAGCTTGTAAAGCAAACAGATACAGTCTACTTACTACTCATGGTGTTTGTAATCAAATGAATAAGATAAAGAATGGCTTTAAAACCTGTGAAATTTCACATCACGGTATATTTCCCATCATTTATATATTTATCCTTTGGTAAGATATCGATAACTTCACACATAATTGCATTTCACTACTGTGTTGATACAACATGGGGGGGGGGAAGCAACAATAACAAAAGTACCTCAACTTGCTCAACAATTTAGAGAAGTTTTTGTACTTTGACTCAAATGCTGTAGCCATGTGTGATGTCCCACCTGAGAACATCTGGAGATATGTTATGGACAGCATGCTGTGCAGCAACCAGAAGTGGGGTGGCATTGGCAGTGGCAGTGGAGATGGCTGCTCCTTAGAAGCGCTAGGCCATTTCTGTGGATGCAGAAGTCACTGGTAGGGATTGAGCTGTGGATCTACAGTCAATGATCCTCCAATGGATGTAGCCAGTGCTAATTATTGAACGTAATTTCTTTGATATGACTGTTGAGAAATCCTATGTGTGCTTCAGTTTTTATATCCATGGCTCTTGTTTTGGTGTACTTTCATTGTAAATGAATGGGACAGGATTTAGAATCACCTAGAAGACTGTGTGTGTGTGTGTGTGTGTGTGTGTGTGTGTGTGTGTGTGTGTGTGTGTGTGTGTGTGTGGTCCATCTGTGGGGCATTAATTTCCAAAGATCTTTGACTCAAGAGGAAAAATTGGTGTTCCAGATAGAAAAGGGGGGGTGGAGGCAGGCAGCTGAGCACTAGCTTTCCTCTCTGCCTCGTGCCTGAAGCTCTATGTGAGCAGCTGTCCTGTACCCCAGCTGCCATATCCTCACACTCTCCCCATCATGATGATTGTTATCATCAAACTGGAAGCCAAGGTCAACCCTGCCTTTTTTAGGATTTTCTGTCAGGCATTTTGTCACAGAATTTTCCAGATACTGAAGTGGGCTTAGGGATATCAAGGTACTGAGGAGAAAATTACTTAACTTTTCATCTTTAGAATCAGTTTATGATTGTATACCGTACTGCTCACCTGGTTTAACCTCATTATTTTAATAAAGACTCTAAAAAGTGAAGAGAAATCAAAGTAAGTTTTTTTCTTAATTATTTTATTTTTGTACATATACATTTATATTATTACACATATATACAATAGATTACCTATGGCAAGAAGAAGCATGATACAGTCAGGAATAATATAAAAGTTACATTCTTAGTGTTTTGGCTATTTGATTTTGACAGGCTTGAAGAAGATACTTTCCTATCTTGGTGCATCTAAATTTCTGAATGTAAATCAATCTCCATCACATATTGTCATTATCAACTTAGAACACCTATCTAGACCCAAAAACATCTTAACCCTTAAACAATTAAGCTTCATTGTAAAACTAATCTACCTGGTGTTCAACACCCTCAGAGACTTGAGAACGAATAAACTTGATTATCTGAGTATTCTGGGAGTGCAGGTTAGTAGCTTTCCATAGGAAAAGATTACAGAGACAGTTTTCTACCTGAACAGTCACCCAAAACTCTCTATAACATTGGAGCATCTTCTTCAGCCTTCTGGCCCAATATATCTGACAGACATATGTGTGAGACAGGAACTATTGAGGACTTGCTTACTCTGTCTTGGCAGAGTTTGGCCGTCGACTCTGCTTGCATCCAAGCTTGCCCTTTTTTTAGGCAGAATTCTGTCTGCAGTAGAAATGAGGACCTTTTGCCCAGTGGCTAGTTTGCCTCATTTGAAGCCATCTCCATAAGAAGGTTCTTTGGTGCTCATCATTTTCTTTGAGGTAGGCTGGGTATTGCCAGGAGTTAACCTTTCTCATTGTCAATGAATCTTTAAAGTAATAAAAAATTTCTAAATACCATATTCTGCATGTCTTTGGGGTTTTTGAAGACCTTGTCTTTCTATAGAGTCATATCTATCTGCTGTACCTAAGATGTATATTCTTGTGATAAAAGTAGACTAGCAATTGATATGACCATGATTTAACCTACTAACATTTAATTTGTATAACTCATTTCTCCTAAACAGCTTGATAGCACTTTCAAAACATTGGAAGTAAACCTTGTATTATAATTGAGTTATATGGGTACAACAACTCATATTAGAGTAGAAATATATATATATATATATATATATATAGAGAGAGAGAGAGAGAGAGAGAGAGAGAAGAATAATCTTACTATACCACTGTATCTAGAACTTATTTTGCATCTATATACAAAATTCTATGCCAGTGAATTAAAAATATCTTGTGAGTGGCAACTGATGCACCAAGTTGAGGAATAGATTCACTAATCTACTTTTTGTTCTGTCTTCCCTATACATTTCTATATTCCCCCTTCTTTCTTGTCAACCACTTTCTCCAAACAGGATGTCAATGTCGAATATTTTGCGAGGAATGCACCCTGTCAGGTCTGATCCAGTGTCAGTGTCTGGTTCTTTTGTTCTGAAAGCATATAATTTCTCACAAGCATTATACAGTCCTAAAATTATAAGTGTATAAAACGTGTGCATGATGCATGGAACAATTAAGGCTGGATTTCTGCTCTTTCTATGAGCAGGAAAAGAAGACATCTGTAAATCTTCATTCATGCTGTATGAAGAATGGCATCTAATGGTAATTCATAGGGGGTCTTTAGTCAACAAGAATCATTATCTATGCCTAGACATTCACATTTCAGCCAGTCTCAGAGCTAGTCCCATATGATGGGATTAGGAATATAAGTTACCTGCTTGTTCTACAGTTTAACAAAGTAAGTTTTTCCTCAACATCTTAAGCTTCAGGACAGTATTTCATGAATGATATACAGATATTATACACACACATATGTGCACATGCACACATACACACACACATAAACACACATGCACACACAAACACACACTCACAGTAGCTCTACATCTATAAATGGAAATGAGGTCACCCAGAAGTATGATCCAGTACTACATGTCATCTTATCTTAGCTTGTCCTTGCTGCTGGCTGCCTACATATGTGCACATGCTCCATGAACAGTACTACAGATGTTGATGCCAGGGTTGATGAGCTGTATCTGGGCTCTCTGCTCATCTCTCTTCTGTTCCCAAATAAAGATTCCAACTTCCCATTTTTCAAACTCCAGGTAGGACAAAAATAATATGAAATAAACCTCAACTTACACAAAGAAAGCATTAGCCCAGATAGGTCAAAAATAACAAGATATGTCATGCCTTAGGCACTTGGCACTGAAGACATTGATTCCTTCTCCATTTTTATTTCATCAGTTTTAAGCAGATCTTTCTGGAGTTTATGATCCTGTTGACTCTTGGGCTTTGCACACTGCCTCTTCACAATATATATATATATATATATATATATATATATATATATGTATTTTAAAAGAAAGTTTAGAAGCAGAGAGAGGTGGAATGTACTCCTGGTATTATTTGGACATTCTGAAGTGAATTAAAACCTTTCAGCTTTGAGTTCTCTAAAAACTAAGGAAACTGGATTCATCAAGAAGTAGCCACAACAGAGACTAAGTAACCCTGCTTGAGGAATTATCAGCAGCTGACGTAGCTACTGGGGAGGGGATCATGAGACCCTCCTCTCTGTGTATCTATAGGCAGTTAATGGGTGCTGGGAGGAGGGGGAGAAACAGCCACTGGTAAGGTGTCCATGCTCCTGAAAATATCACCCCGTTCATCCTCCTGTAAGTAACTCCACTTATATTCATTGGTTCACAAATAAAAGCTAGAAACACAGAGGGAGAGGAAAGGGTTCAATGGGGGTGAGAGGGGAACAAGAGAAAGGGCACTGGGCTGTGACTAAGATGGAAATACACTTATATACATCTATGAAGTGCAATAAAAAAACTCATTTTTACTTATAATTAATACGTACTACCAAAAATCTTTTTAAAGAGGAAAATAAAACTTTGCTATGATGAAACTGGGGCTGGTGAGATGGAGCAGGAAGTAAAGACGCCTACCGCCAAGACTGAGGAGCCAACCTGTGTTCAGTCTCTTTCAGGCAGGAGACACGTGCTGAATGAGTGTCTCAAGATTTGTTAAACAACAAGGTGTGTGTAGAGACAAGCCATCAGTGAGTTTAGAGTCTGAACAGTGTATCAGTATCGGAGCATTCCCCTTGTCAGCTCCTAACAGCCTTAAATTTTCCCACTCCTTTGCATGACCTCCACTTCAACTCTGCACATGCCATGCAGAAGGCTCTTCTGCATGCCCCATCTCCCCCACTGACTCCCCAATTCCTCAAAGGCAGTGACTGAGTGTGTCGCTTTGCTCTCAGTCTCCTCTACATGGCACAGCACAGTTTGTCTTACCCGGTAGGCGCTCTATCAACAGTGAGTGAATGGTAATCAAAGGGGATAATTGCAGCCTTCACTTCGGAGGGAACCATGGGCCTAAGATGAAACAGCTCTGGATAACAAATCGACACACAGAGGTAGCAGATGGCAGTAGGTTTTAGCTTTAGTGTGTGACCCGTATTCTAGAAATATGGTGGCATAAGGGCATGTGTTGAGGCTGTTCCCTCTGTAACTGTGTGAAACCAACATAAAAGAGTACACAGTCCGATTTTATCAGGACTGGTGCCACATCTCTAAAATATGAGGTCTCCAAAAAGTGCCCTGCTTGTGCAGAAATAAGCAAGTAAAGCGTGTTTGTGGAATAACCTGCCAAACCATTTGGCAATATTATACTAGCATGCAGCCATTGTTTGTAGTTATAGAAAAATCCTAACTTAGAATATAATACAGTTTCAGTGGGTAACACTGATTGGAAGAGGTCACCGGGGGGCTTGATAAGATTGTGCACCAAGCTGTCCTTGTAGGCAGAGACTGTGATGACTTGGATAGTGTGCCCAGCAGTGGCTATCAGAGAGATTTGTAGGGGGCACATAGTAATCGGCTGTAGAAGGGGCTGGCTCAGTGATTTTTAAAAAACTTGCTGTTCTTGCAGAAGACCAGAGTTAGGCTCCCAGTGCTCATGCCCAGGACTACAAATGCTTATGACTCCCGCTCCAGATCTGGTGCCTCTGGTCTATTCAGGATCCTGTACTCACACGCACAGAACCACATGTATACACATAATTAAAAGCACAGAGCGAGACACACCAGCAAGTGCTTTCTCAGAGAGAGGCCTGGTTCTGTGTAAGATACTGGTGGGTAGAAAAAGCTACATCATGACTATTTGTCAGGGAGATTAACTCAGGCCTCTACCTTGCCTATCCAATGGCAACAAACAAACGAACAAACAAACAACAAAAAACAAACGACAACAACAAAACGGCTACAGAAAGAAATGACATTTGACCAATTCTGACATCTTCATGTGTGTCAGACTGTATTTAGAGGAGATCTGAGTGCTCAGGTCTTATTTGCTGTGTCCATGTTCCCATTCAGAAAGGGAGGGACAGAATCCATATTCCTGTCACTTGTCCCATAGCTGTGACAAAATATCGGATGAAATATTACATAACCTCCCTACAGCGCTACCCACTGGGGTCAAACGTTCAAACCCAAGGGATGAGCCAATGGAGGACTTGTCACACTTAAGGCAGAGTGGCCAGAATGGGTTTGCCCTCTTCCCTCTCGGCCCTTCACAGGTGATCTGAGTGATGAGCCTCAGGTGGAGTCCAAACTTAAAGCAGGACTAACACAGGAGAGGACCAATATTGTGCCCGCCTGTACCTTACCTCTCCTGCCACCCAGTACATGTCTCTCCCTGACTTCATGGCTTCTGCTAACACTTGGACTTCAGGTTCTACCCATGGAGAGGATGCCTTGGTCCTTTCTCATGACTAGCATGGTGGTTGTCAGCGCTGGAAACATGTTACCATTGTACACAGTGTATCAGTGCTTTGTAGCGCTAATTTAATTGTGAAGTATTTTATGCCAAGCACCCTTGTCCTTTACAGAATATTGATCTAGAATACCTTTCAACAGGCAAAAATAATTCACACACGTAAAAATACACCCCCAGATAAATAAATCACATTTTTTAATTCCCATAAAATTACTCAGCTCCCAACCATCTCAATATATTTTCTTCCATAACTTTTGAAATAAAATGAAAAAGCTGTCACAAATTCTAATTTAATTAACAATATAATAAATGAATATGTGCAACACTGAAATAGTAATAAAGAGACAGTCATTTCAAAGTCTTATTCCTGGTTTAAAGTACCTTTGTTATTGTTTTCTATTGTAGATGCCCATGTAGAAATTTAGAGTAAGCAGAAATCAGGGAAGGAAACAGTTACCAAACCTTTTTACAGGGAACTGCTGCTTGTGAGAAATATGCTGGAACTTCTGTGAGTCACATGGACAGTGTCAGGCAGCACATGCCACGCGGTTCAGAACTAAACCAGCCCATTTCTCTGATCCCTGAAGATCTCCAGGATAGACAGCCGGAGACAGATGGTCTGTTGCTATGGTTCCGGTGTGAGGCCAGAAACTCCACGTAGGTGAGCCTTCTACTTGCCAGGCCTTCATCTGGGCTCCCTGCGATGCACCCTGAGAGCATCTCTGCCAAAGGAACTCTGATGACAGGAACTAGGGGTTGTGGCTGGAGGACAGCTTTGAGCTTGGCATGATGACCTTGTCGCATGACCCGGGGACAGATCTGGATGGAATGGAACTCTTCCAGTGGGTTTGTGCTGCCTGCGCCTGGTACCCTGGCTGCAGGGATGGATGGCTTCTGTTTCTTTGGCACAATGCTCTCTGCTTCAGCATTTCTTTTCCCATAAATCACATTAAAAGGGTCTGAGAAGTTTCATTTGCTTTTAAAAAAATTAGTTGTTAATAACATAAGGAGGGGTTATGGGGAAGGATGCTAAAATAATTAACAGAGTAAAGTTGTGAAGAGGACCAGTTTCTAGGGCTCTCTTTTACCAATATAATTCCCCCGTTGATGACATCAAACAGGAATCCATGAATTTTCAACATCTTGCTATATAATAGCATAAATCTTTTAATATCTTTCAAGAAAAAATGTGATAAGGGAAGTTGGGGAATTGCCATAAGCCCCCAAACGTTTTAAGTCAAATCTGCAAGGCAGTCAGATTGCTACAGTGATACCCTAGAAAAATCTGTGGTTTCTATGTTTAGAAGGAGTGGTATTTGTGAATATTTATCACTATGCTGAACTGCATCAAGTTCTCAATCACTGCCTGACGAACCACACATTGATCTTCAGAACCCAGAATCCACCACGCATCGTCATGCCTCTGCACACTGGGCTGAAGGCTTGCACTGCTGAGATTTCTCATCTCTTCATTTGCTCCCCTTTTGGCTAATTCTAGAAACTAAACAGAGTCTGTCTGAGAATGCCATCCCTGACTTCTGCACGCCAGTCTTCAATTTGCACACACAAACCTTTCCGACTTAGAGATCTTTTCTCTGCTCTAGTGATCGAACTGTTGCTTCTTTGAGCCTTTATTATCTGCAGTCTCGCTGCACTGCACTGAATCCACATGCTTCCTGACAAAGATCTAAATAATAGAATTCATGTAGAGTTTAAAATAAAAGGTGGGGAGACCTGGTGCACACCTTGACAAGATTATCCACTTTAAGTGAAATTTTGTACATGACACAAGGTAGAGGTGAAGTTTTATTTATTTTTCTTTGACTATCTGGAGGTTCTAGTACCATTTGACATAAATACATTTTATTATGCATATCGTACTCTCATTCAAGGAGAACTTAAAGAGAATGAAAGATGGTGATTGTGCACTACTGTTCTAGTGTTTGCTGTTGCTCTTGAGCGTCTTTTGTGTTTATGAGTAGAGCAATCTCTGGCTTTTACGGTGTTGCCCATCTTTGCTTATAACAAACCAATTTCATTTACTGAAAAATGCAATTAATTAATTAATTAATGGTATTGTTGGAATAGGAATCAATCTAAAATTTATTTCTGGAGAGCAAATGAAACAAAAAAGCCTTCTTGAGGGCAAAGCTGATAAATGGTCTGTGACCGCCCCTGCCAGAGCACTGTGAATTTAGCCATGTATGAAATTTTTTTTGTTATTTTACAGCCATGTTAGATGTCTTATTATTGGAAGTCCCAAACATGCTTAGAATTTAACTTGAATGTGAATTATCATTTGTCTAAAAAGAGTTTAAAAAAAAAGAATTTTCAATGAAATTAAAATAAAAGATGTGAAAACTTTAATGGTCACCACTTTTACACTTCCACTAAAACAAGTAGAAAAATAGACAAAATATGTGCAGTTACCTTTTCAGATACTGTCCAATGGTTTCTAATTAACTATGATACTTGGGATGAGAAACACAGATAAGCTGAGGCCTAATGTTAACCTGATTTTCTTCTTAGAGGTGCCTAACCATTTTTTGTTATTTTTGGTTTTTGTTTTTGTTTTCCAGAGACAAGAGTTGTTCCAATCAACCATCGCGAGACTAGCTAATCAAGACTGTAACACTGTTAGTTTATGTGTGTGAGAGGATTTAAAAGACAGCATGAACACAATCATTTTAATAATTAAAGCTTTATAATAAATTCTCATGGAACTTCAAATCCTGAGAATTATCTAAAATGAAAAATGGTCTACAGGATATTAATTTCAAACTAAATACAATGGAAGAACATAGTAAAGATCTTGAAATCCATGTAGTAGAAGCTATACAAACTGAAATACCAATAGAAAAAAAAAGTGCCAGAAGATAGTAAGAGAATCTCAGTGTCCTGTGGACAAGAGCAAATTATAGAAGTAGGAGAGAACGATATTTTAAGAAACAGTGAGTAAGTCCCTCCTTCCAAGGTCAGGGGTCATTGTGGAAGGGGAGGAAGATGGAGTGTAAGGGACAGAGGCTGAGGATGATTACAAGGCAACAGTGTTTCCCTCACACAACAGGGAGGTGCACACATGAACTAGCAATAGTTGTGATAGCATGCACAGGATCTAAGCAAACTATAGTCAGAGAAAGTTTCAGCATAAAGAGGGGAGGTGAGCAGGAAGTTCCACCCCTGGATACTGGGAATTGGTATCTTCTGAGGCATGAAGAGCCTATTTTTTCCTCTTTTTTTTGTGTTGCTTTCCTTCCAGAGTGTATCCCTGGGAGGTCAACCATTAGGATTCTCACTTGTCTAACTCCTTCTGGAAGAGACATGCCTTCTCTGATACACAGTGAAGAGACATGCCTTCCCTGATACACAGTGAAGAAGTTGCTACTACATCTGTTCAGGCTTAGCACCCAACATTCTAAAATCTAAAACACTACACATACAAACTCCTTGAGCACTGGAATCATACTCAAAATGCTTCTGATTCTAGGCTTTCATATTACAGAAATTTAATTGATGAAGTCTGTGTAAATATTCCAAAATATGAAAGACTCCAAAATTTGAAACCATTCTGGTCCCAAGAATGGTTTAGATGAGGCTCACCTACTGCATACCTGAAGGAGCTAGGACAATATTGCTACAGGTTTTTAAAGTAGATCTTTTGATTGAACTGAAGCATCAGTGTCTGTTCAATTTCAGTGCATAGCCTACGTATCTGTATCATGCCACTGTAAGCAGTAGGACAACTGGAATTTTCAGAACAGAAGAACTAGTCATTTAATTCTAAATACAAATTGTGCCGTGGTAAGGCACATGACCCGCATGCCTTCAGTTTTGTCCTGAGCACTGCAAAATAATAAGACTTAACTCATGGGATGAATGAATAGACAAACAAGTGTGTGGGTGATTTGTTTGTTTGTTTGTTTCCTGAGGAGTCTTTTCCAACCTAGCCAAATCTCAAACCTCTCAGCATACCTAAAGCTCTGAAATAGGAAACTTCTATTGATGTGTTGAAGTTTTGTCACCTGAGGATTATTGTGTAAGGTGTTTTCATCTGAATGGAAACATCCTGTTATGGAGGGAGATTCATGAAGACTCATGAGGAAACACAACTTAGAAGGCTTAGGGGAAACAAACGCCTCACAAATTTCAGGAAGATCCTAAAAATAATGATACTCACAAGACCCCTCCACAAAGATGTACCCATACTAGCATTGTCTGGGGAGAAGTGACTCTGACCTGTCACACTGGCTGCAAGTCTTGCAGGAAGCATCAAGAATGCAACACTCACAAATTCTCACTCATGCTGGAGTGAGGCTTTTGGCTTTCAGTGGCCTTGAGTTGTCCATGATCCTTTAAGTCTTTCTTCACAAATTTTCCTGTTAACCCAATATACTTACTGGTTTGCAAAGCTGAACATTAGTGGAATCCTTACTTTTATCTGTCATCAGTGCCAATCTGGGGTGAGTAGACATCTGGTCACATTTCCCCAGGAAGTCACATGATAAGCATATGCATCAGGAAGTGAAAATCATACTGAAACACCAGATTAAAGGGAGTTACCATTCAGTATGAAAAAAAACTCCTTGATGGGCCTCTTCCCCAGAGCACAGAAAACTGCTAAAGCTAGCTCACTATAAGTTTCCTTATATGTTGGAGCACAGCAATTACAGGAACTGGCTTTACCAGCCAGTTAGTGGTGATGGTTAAAGAATCTATGACTGTAACTTGGAGAATGGATTTCCCAGGCCTCTTTAGGCAGACCATCCTCTGAAAAATATTTTTTATCTGTTGCCACATTATAATCACTTGTCTCATTTTTGCATTTCAGTTTGAGAGGAAAATAAAGGAAGAGGAAAGAAAAGGGCTTGTCATGTACAGCTGTAGATGTTGGCTCCTTCTGGGCTCAGGATGCATTGGAATTGCAGGAGCCACTAGGCAACTGTCCTTCATTGCCATGGGACTATTTCAATTTCTGTTCACTTTTCCAGTAGTTTCAAATTAATGGTGATGGTTAATATTGTTTGTCGTCTTGATAGTGCCTCGAACCATCAAAGAAAAGCCTGGGGTGTGTCTGTGAGGCAGTTTTTAGATTAGGTTAATCATTGTAAGAAAACTTGCTCTGAATTTAGTTGGAGCCGAAATGTGACCCATCCCATGGACTTAGGCCTTGGACTGCATAGTAAGATAAAGCCAGCAAGCAGAGGCATTCTCAACTGTCTGTATATTGACTATGGATACAGTGTGACCAGTTGCTACTCTTCTTGTTCTAATGGACTGTGTATCTATGAACTGTGAGCTAAAATAAGACCCTCCTTCTTTAAGTTGCTCCTCATCAGATATCTGATCAAAGCAATGAGAAAAAAAATAAGTAATACAAATTTTCTAGATAATAGAATCTATGAATTTCAATTCTGGAGCTGATTTTATTTTATTGTATTTTTTACAGGTTGAGGAAATTGCTGATTTTTCTGTTATAAGTGGACACACATTTTAAGAAATAAATGGATATCATATGAACTTTTGAAGACTATTAGTTTATATCACCACAAAATAAGGACTACCTAAATTACTGCAGATACACACAATTTCTCCCCTCCCCTCTACTGCCATGGGAATTGTGCATTTCCTCCATTGAAGAGTCTGTGGGTGGGTTTCTGCCTCAGAAACTTCTGGTATGTCAAGACATCTGGTCCATTGTCACATCTTCCAGAGAGAAGGAAAGGCAAGGACTACTTTTCTCTGGGGAAATCGAGTGCTATTTGGAGTCAGGGACATACACAGGGCAGGATTCTGGACTATAGTCTTTGGGTCTGCAGCAAAATCATCTTTCTAAGCATAAAGACTCCAAGCTATGCCATCTCATTGGCATTTATTTCCTGGTATTATTTTTTTAAAACATGCTTTGCTCCATGGGAATTGTTTGTCAGGTTAAAGAAAAACTGAAATGTGTTAAAATAAGCATGTTCAGGGTTGTCCCTTCTCTTTGTCCTCCACTGTGTGATTTTCTCAGATGGGCTACAGACTCAGGGTACTTGTGGCATTAGGCTAAAGGAGATTATTTTTATTCCATGGAAAGAGTCTCTTTCTTCAGCTAAAAATGTAATTTCAGAGCCAGATGCAACTGCACTTATTTTACCTTGTTCTACCTGGCATTGATCAAATTATTTAATCTCTTCCTCTACCTTTTCCTACCAACAAGTGGGAGTAACCAACTGTTAAAGTCACTAGACAGAGAGAGGGATCAAAGAACGTCACTTATTTGCTGTTGAAATCAGGAGCTCCCAAATATTCCTATCTTTATCATTGTCTTCTCAAAGGCAGCTGCCAACTCAGTAAGATGATAAGTGGTTCTGCAATAATGATAACAACAATAATTAACATTGAGGAGCGGGTCTGTGTGCACTTCTGACACCATGCACATGACACATCTCAAGTTCAGGAGATATCAGCTAATAGTTTAATCATAGGCCTCTCTAAAGCAGCTGATGTCAACCAGAACAGAGGTGATGGGAGTGGAAAGAAATGGATCCAGTACAGACAAAACCAGTAATTTTGTACTCAATTAGATACCTACCAAGTGCAGAAATAAACACTAGTCTTGAGAATAAACTTGCAAGGGGCTGTGGAGGTGGGCATGGTGCTAATGTGCTTGCTACACACTTGAGAATTCACGTAAAACTGTCAGGGTTGGTGGTACACAGTTATGATCTCATGTCTGGGAAGGTGGAGTCAGGTGGATCCCTGGGGTCACTGATCTAACTAAGCTGGTGAACTCCAGGTCTCATATGACAGGGTGGAAAGCAACTGGGGAGACCTCTGAGGTAAGCAGTGTCCTCCACATGCACCTGAAGTAACGCACACACACACACACACACACACACACACACACACACACACGTCATTTCATTCAAGGGATTTTGAGAGAGAGAGAGAGAGAGAGAGAGAGAGAGAGAGAGAGAGAGAGAGAACAGGTACAATAACATTTTACAAAAGCTGGCTTTTCTTAGCACTGGGATGTTCATGGAGATCTTTGCAGAAAAATTCAAGCAAGCAACCAATCACAGCATGGGCATGTTGGCTTATCCATGCTGGCAGCAGTTAATACTCTGGTCTTGGGTACATACTGCAACAAGTGGAGTGGATCTTCTAATTCATGGATGAGTTCTTGACACAAAGTCTCTTGCATCCAAGGTTGACTTTGAACTGACAATGAATTTAAAAAAAAGACACCAAACTTCTGGCCTTCTTGCCTCTCCCTCCAGAGAAACTAGGATTCAAGAGTGAGCAACCCTGTCTGGGTCATGCAGTGTTGGGATCAAAACCAGAGCAGAGATACATCCTAGGTACACACTTGCCCAGGTCAGTTACATGCCCAGCCCTTGGTTCCCTTATTTTGACTACAAGTTCAACACCACTACGGTTTTCCTTGTAACCTCCCCCTCCCCCAAGTAAACAATGTCCCTCAATGGATGAATAAAATATTGAAACATATGCTAGTCAACAGTTTAGATTAACAAAATTGCACTATAGGAACCAATAGCAAAAACCTCACGCAAACATGTCGTTTTAACAAAAATAAGAGTGGAAGAAAATACATATGCAGTGTGATGTCGTTTCTAAAACATTTTCAAACTTAAAAAATACATTAAATTTTTTTTCTCATGACAAATAGCAACCATTTTAAACACTCACCTAGGAGTTAAACACCAAATGCATAATAGTGATTATCTCCAGGGGAGACTCAGGGTAGCAGGGTCCAGGCAGTCTAAGGGCCAGCCAGCTGAGGAGTGAGCCACTGTTCCTGCAGAGAAATGGCAGGAATGTAGCACAGGCTTCAAACTGACAGGTGGGGATGACACAGAGGTATTTGGTTATTTTACTCTCTGCTCTTATCACAGGGTTTATAATAGTCTATAAGCAGGCAAATAGATGAATAATGTTCCTTGGCTTTTACATTGGCATAGAAAAATGTCTTTCTGGACCAGGCCCAGTCCTGCTGACTGCCCTCTGCCATGTCTAAGAAACACTGGACTGTGCATTTTGATAAACTGACACATGGCTGCCCTCACCCCAGAAGAAGCCCATTGGATGCAGTGGTTGAATACCAAGCTATTTTCACATGGCTTTTGGGATCCTTTCTGACCTAACTCAGATGTCCCTGTTAGCAATGCAGACATGGACCATCAGCACATACTATCTGCTCTGTGTCCTGCATCTCATCATTACCATCCCAAGCCCTCTTTGACACTTCTGTACTGTGGTCCAAGGTTCTAAGTGTTCTAGTTCTTTGCTAACTGAGTATTTACTACCAATGCAGACCAAGATTACACAGTGTCTCTAATGATGTGAGGAGGCCAATAGTCCTTCTGTAGTGTCCCCTCATAAAGTGGATGCTCCTGGGGGCATAGAGACAATATACACTAGCTACCTGGCTTTATTTGCAGCTTTTGATACTGTTTAAAATTGTTTGTTGAGACTGTCTATGCATCCTAGGCTGATCTTGAATTTATAACTTTCTTGCCTCAGCCTTTCAAGTTCTGGGAGTACATATATGCCCCCCCTTGCCTAGGTAGATACCTTTATTTTAACAAATCTAAAGGGGACACCATGGGAGCAGTAATCCTGTTTTTCTCCCCATGCAACAGGAATGCAGAAGATGAGAGAAGAGAGGACCTGCTTTCTTCTATGGTTGAAGATTTTCTCCAGCTGCCCTGGATACCATGAAGGGTCTGCCAACTGCCTTCTCCAGCTTCATATCTCTGATGCAACCTTATTTGCCAGTTCACATGTCTGTCAATGCTTCTGTGGGCATAGGTCTGATGATGATGGCAGTAGGCAGGTCTGCCTCATTCCACAGCATGTCTAGCACATCCACGGGGCAGTCCCTGTTACCCTCCTCAGTAACAGCCCCCATGAGCAGATAGTAGTCTACCAGAGATGATCACAGGATGGTCTCTCTTGGTAAAACTGCAGACCTGAGTATCCTGGACTATGTATTCTGGACATCACAGAAGGAGGGTGCCCTCTGCTTCATAAGTGTGAGCAGTCTAGGAAGATGGGACACACAGCATGTACACATAGGGAGGAGCTCAAAGACAAGACCAGTTTTGACCAGGTCATTCACTGGATCCAGCATGATGTCTACTCTCTTGTGGGTGTCTTGCTGTGTCACTGGCGCATAGAACCAAATAGCAACACTTTCCTCTAGTGCTTCACAGCTGCTCCCATAGCCAGTGGTGTTGCATGGGTCCTCTGTTTGTGTTCTGAGGCAGGTATATTATTTCTACATTTTAAAAATGTATTATATACAGGGGGAAGAGGAATTCCCTCTCAGTTACAGACATAGGGGAGGGGAGTAAGGGGAAAATGGGAGGGAGGGAGGGAGGATACAAGGGATGGGATAACCATTAAGATATAAAATGAATAAATTAATAAAATAAAATAAAAAACAAAAAAATGTATTATGCATAATGTGCTATGGTGGACACGCAGTAGTCAGGACAATTTGCAGGGGTCAGTTCTCTCCATGTTTGGGTCCCTGGGTGTCAAACTAATTAGACTTGACTGAAGGCACCTTTATCTACAAAGTCATCCCACCAACACAGTCCCTCTCTCTCTCTCTCTCTCTCTCTCTCTCTCTCTCTCTCTCTCTCTCTCTCTCTCTCTCATTTGTTTTGTTTCATTGTTTTTTGTTTTGTTTTGAGACAGGTTTTCTCTGTGTAGCCATGGCTGTCCTGAACTCGCTCTGTAGATCAGGCTGCCTCAAACTCACAGAGATCCTCCTGTCCCTGCCTCCTTAAGTGCTGGGATTATAGGCATGTGCCTCTGCACTCAGCTCACAACTCTCTCTTAATCAGCTTTTTTTTTGTGTGTGAAGATTCGATGTGTGTGTGTGTGTGTGCGCGCATGCATCTGAGTACAGGTGCAGGGTACAGGGGAGGTCAGAGGCATCTGCTTGTCCCAGAGGTGGAGTTAACAGGTGACCTGGGTTCTGGGAAGTGAATCTGGGTCTGCTGGAAGAGCAAATACAGCCCCATTTCTGTTTACTCTTGTAGGACAGAGACTCTCCAGAGAGGGAGGAACTGACTAATATTTTCTATGGGTTTGTTTGTTTGATTCATTTTGATTTTCAATCATCATACAAAATATTAGGTTTTAGTATGACATTTTCAAACAAAATTTGCTATCAATATTCTCCTCCCCCTCACTTCTGGCCCCTTCCTCCAGCTGCATCCACATCAGTCGTAACTCATTCTTTCATGTTGCATGTTACCCTCCCCTACCTTCCTCAGAACTTCTTTTCCCTCTCACAGTTCCTTTCTAGCTTCTTATGTGTCATTTCAATGGAACCTCAGATTCAGCTAGCCTATCTTTTAATGTTCCTACTTCATGCTACTGCCCTGAAGCAACATGGCCACTACCAATGGGACTGAAAGCAGGAGCCAGACAAACCCTTCTTCTGTATACATAGATTGTCTTAGAACACAGCATTGTTCCCAAAACAGAAAGATTAGCTTTTCTATAGTCAGGTACATAAGGAGCACAGTGGTTTCACAGCACCTTCAGAATGGCTGACACAAAGAGATTACAGACCCGAGTTGTCAGTCTGTCCAGCCGTGATACCATGAGGGTTATTCTGAAGGCCAGTGTGTGGTTCTTTGCTGATACCCTGAGTGTGCGGACACAGAGTGCAGAGAATGACTTAGCAGCTGGCCTGACCTCTGTGTGGACAGGGGATGATCCTCACCACTTGAAGACAAGTGTGGCCTCTCAGATCCATGTCAAGCTTAGATGGAAAGGTCTGGATCCAAAGTCTAACCTTAACACAAGTGTCCATGTCCTGGTAGAATAGTCAGCTTCCTGTTACCGTAACAAGATGTCTAAGATGAATATGTTTTATGAGAATGGAGAAGTTTGCTTTGGCTCCTGGGTTCAATTTCCATGATTGTTGGAGCTGTTGCTTTGGGCCTGTGATGACACGGGCAGTACAACTTAACAGGAAGCTGCTCATCTGAGGGCTGAGATACAGAAAAGAGAGGATGAAAGACCAGAAGACCATCTCCTAGGCCCCACTGAAGCTCTCACCACTTCCTACCATCACCATATAAGGAAAAAAGTGTGCAACATGGAAGCCTGCAGGGGGTGCTTCATATCTGAACTGCAGCACCCCCCATACCCAGCTTCCTTTCACTGTTAGAACATCACATGAGACCTACCTCCCAGAGAGGCTGTGGGGTTTAGAGAGGTGTGTGTGTGTGTGTGTGTGTGTGTATAAGAATTCACAGAGGCAGAGCAGATCCTCCAAGTACCAGCAAGATTGCAGCTTCCAGGGAAGAGAAGAAGAACCTCAGAGCCTAACACTTGGTACCCATGTGCCATGTGCACAGCACTAAATTGGGATGCAGACACTTGATCTTCACCTACCTGACCTTTAGTCTAGATACGAAATGTCCAATTCTTCTGAGAATGATGTTTCCAGGTAATCTTGAGGACAATTTTTTAAACATGGCAAGAAAAGCATCACTTAAAAATAAGCCAGAGACCAACAGTAACAAGAGACAGCACAGCATGAGCTCTGTCAAAAGTGCTTCCAATGTGACAGATGAAAGATAAAGAGGAATCGATGATGTAATAGAGAATCCAGAGAGATGAGCTGTTGATAGTAGGGGTATTCAGTGGGAAATGAAGTGTATCCTGGCTTCTCCATTCATCTTCCGTTCTTGACCAGGAGACTTTCCACACGTGAGGACACATCTTCTTCTAGTGTGATGGGAGTGATGAAAACAAAGGGAATCTTCTTCCTTTTGGTGCAACCTCTGTGCATACCTATCCTCCCCACCCCAGCTGGTCCCTCCTACCCCAGCCCAGCCTGTACCATGAGAACGCTAGGCTTGGAAGGCAAGGGGTAAGCATTCCGCTGAGGAAGTCAGCTACTTAGACTACTTGAATTTGTAGAGTTGAGTGGAGTCTAGAACGTTCTACATGGGAAAGGAACTACAATTCTAAGTGGACAGAGCAGACTGAAGTGCTCTCTTGCTGTTCCAGAGCTTGTATCTGTAAAAACCTGAGGCTGTCCCCCCTCCCCCGCCCCAAAACACACACACACACACCTATGATTTTTACATCAAGAAAAATTGGGGCTGGTGGTCTGAGTGAGTACCCTCCCCCCACCCCATGAGCTGTAGGGAGCAGAGGCAGGCAGTCTGCAGCCTGCACCCCCTCCACAGGTCAGCTGCACCTGGGACTTCAGGCACCCTGCACCCTCTCCCCAGGTTGGTTGCACGTGGGACTGCGTAGGTGTGTTTTTCTCCTCTTGTTGATTCGGTTACTAAAAAGAACTTTTGATGGAGACCACATCCTTTGACTGAGTATCAGGAAAGTTTATTAAAAGTGGTTCAGAGAACACAATAATAACCCAGGCTATCTGATTTGACTGTGTTTGTGGGACTCCTTTCTTTGTCACTAGGATATAAACACACCTCCGCAAGTAGCTGTACTTTCCCTCTTGCTAGTAGGCCTGTACTGTGACAAATCGGAACGTGGTAGAGTTCTTTTACCGTAGACAGTCTTAGATCTTATTAGCACTATCGGAAAGCAAGCCTCACTGCTGATCACACATCTTCAAGACTCAGCCCAGCCTCTGACAGCTCCCAGGAATGTGTCCATCAAAGGGAGCAAATAGCTTTCAAAATGTCCTTGCTTTTAGATCAGACTTTCTTAATAAGGGCATGCAGGGGACCCACAGGGCCACTCTTCTCCTATTTCTTCCCAGACTTAGCTCTTCTTCTCCCACAGTTGTTAGTTTGAATGTAATTTCTCTTAAATGGTTTTTCTCACATTCAAAAAATCTGAGGAAGGAGCTCCCTCCGGGCCTCGGAGAATCTGTATGACCTCTGACCTCTATCTTTGCAATGACCCTGTTATGGTCAGCCAGAGCTTCTCTTTCTCAGTCAGTGATTGGAGTCAGGTGTGATCTGAGACTATGTCTCGGCCTCTGTGTGTGTGTGTGTGTGTGTGTGTGTGTGCGTGCATGTGCACACACACACACACAAATATCTATGTGTGTCTATGCACTTGTGTAGGCAGGATGTGAGAGAATCGTACATATGTGCACGTTCTTATGTGAAGTGTGAGTGCACAATTGGAGGTCTAAATACAATCTCAGTGTTAGCTCTCACCATCCCCTTAGATGCAGCAGCTCTTTCTTCTTCGTCACCACTGTAATGCCATAATAGTTGATATACGAGTTTCCAGCAGGTCTCCTGTCTCCCCATACGAGCAGTGGAATTATAAGTGTGTCTACTACACTTGGTTTTATGTGGGCACTAGGTATTTGAACTCGAATCATCACCCTTGCATGCCAAGTGCTTTATTCACAGAGCCATCTCCCCAGGCCCACTTGACACCATTTATATCTTATTTGTCCACGAGTCACTAATAGCAAGCAAGCCTATGACAAATGTACTAGTGTCCTTCGATGAAGAATATAGGAGTGAATCCATGCAGGAAAAGTTTTTGTGACCATAACCTTAGTCTTTAGGGAAGAAAATGAAAATAACAATACAGACAGATGTAGAAGCAATGCAGCTGATACCATGAAAATGAGCACCAAACATGGTGGCGAACACGGCAGACAGGGGCTGGAGGCAGAGGCCTCACTGCAGGGAGGAAAAGAGGAAGCTTGAGCGGGACCCCTGGGCCCAAACCTGCCTATCATAATGTTCTTCTTGTAAGTGTCTAGGACACTCTGGATCCTTCTACTTTGCTATTCTCCCATGCTTCTCTCATCTAGAGTCCAAACTATGGCACCAGCCAAGGTCAATATAGGCTGTAAACTTCAAACCCCTACCCAGATCTAGCCAATGGACAGGACATTCTCCACAGTTGAGTGGAGAGTGGGGTCTGACTTTCACACGTACTCTGGTGCCTCACATTTGACTATGTCCCCTGGAGGGGGAGACCTGGTGGCACTCAGAGGAAGGATAGCAGGCTACCAAGAAGAGACTTGATACCCTATGAGCATATAAAGGGGGAGGAAGTCCCCCTCAGGCACAGTCATAGGGGAGGGGAGTAAGGGGAAAATGAGAGGGAGGGAAGAATGGGAGGATACAAGGGATGGGATAACCATAGAGATGTAACAAGAATAAATTATTTTTTTAAAAAAAGAAAAAAGAAAAGAAGAAGCTTGGCTTGGAAAGACTGGGCTCGGCTCCCTATAATGATGGGCCAGGTATGTGTGGCTACTGGGTTGAAGAGCAATGTAACCCTGTGGCTGGAGGATAGTGTAGCAATTCCTCCGTTCAGCTGAACGTTCTACTTATTAGTTGAATGGGACTAGAAAGAACATGGGGGCAATACTATGAAAGAAGTCGAGAGTCAGAGCAAATGTCTGTCTGTCACCAAGGCCATTGGTTGAATGGCAAAGTGGCGCAGTAGCCCACAGCAGCGGCACCTACAAGCTCACCTGAGATTTGCCTTAAAGATGAAATTAAGAAGTATGTGGTGTCGGGTGTGGTGGCCCACTCCTTTAATCCCAGCACCTGAGAGGCAGAGGCAGATGGCTGTCTGGTGAGCTAGAAGACAACCAGGAGCCGTGGAGAAATACCCAGACTCAAAAAAAAAAAATAGTAAAGATAAAGCTATGTGTGTGTTGATCTTGCCTTTGTGTGGTAACTATAACTCATTCTTTTCTCTGCTTGTTCTGTTTTATTTGTGATGAGATCTCACATGGTCCAGGCTAGCCTTGAAGTCACCACAGAGACGAGAATTACCTTGAACTCCTGATTTTCCTGCCTCCAGCTTCAGAATGCTTCATTTACAGGGATGGACTAACACAACTATTTTTTTTGCAGTACTGGGGATCAAACACAGGGCTTTGTGCATCCTAGGAGAACACAGTCTCTCAACGGAACATCTGCCACCCCAGGTCTGCTTTTTACCTTAGGGTATCCAGGCACCTTTGCACACTAGGCTGGACTGGGGGGAATGAAGCTTAGCCAGGCAGTGGGGTGGGCAGGATCTTAGTTAGCATTGAATGAGGGAGAAACAACCTTCTCTAGAGATAGTTTTCAATGAAGCAGCTCTTATTATGGTGGGGGGTGGGAATTGGCTAGGGGTGAGTGTACATCATTGGGTGGTGCCAGAGGGTTCTGGGAATGCTTCATTTGCATAAAGAGGAATTCCAGGTGCTTACTGGACATGCTCTTATAGGGAGAGAGGAAGTTTAACCTGAATCCTGGGCACCAGGCTACATGACCACCTCAAGGATGGCAGAGGTGGGTGTTTCAAGGATACATATGCTAGAACAGGGCAAGGAGGAAGTGGTCTTACTTCTACCAGTCCAAGGACAAGATTTTCAGGGTTTGGACAGGTCTTGACATTGCTCTTGCTCCGGACTGTCTCCCCCATCGCAGGGCTTACTGGCCCCACAAACAGCCATAGATAAGGACCAAATGCTGACACCCATGAACTGGGGGGAAATTTTCACATTCAGACAACACAGGAGCTTTATGGCCAAGGGGGGAAAAGTAACAGATTTGCCACAGAACATCCAGCTCATCAATAAGGATGCAGTACTGGGTAATGCCATCATTGAGCAAGAGTTCTGCTTCACAGTCTCTCACAGGAACTGAGGACACATGTGATAGTCACTTTGCAATTAGTGTTCTCAGAGAAGTCTTCACTACCGAACTTAGTAAACTTGACAATGAAAAGACCAGTGAGGAGTCTCCTAGCATTCTCTATTACCAAGTGGCCCAGAAGACGACCTCATGCAGATCCACTGACCTCAGTGCTGTGTCTATTGGGCCAAGTACTTGTTAACAAAACGCTGTTAGAAAATGATGTTCTAACCCTCCAGAGACCCTCTATCTTCAAATTGAAATAATGAGAAGGGATTTAAATTTTCAGATGATTTAGGAACATTTTGAATTTTTTTCCAACTGAAGTTTAACATGGATTAAAAATCAACAATAAAAACCAGCCTAAGTTAGACTTGCAGACAATAGTTAATAGCACAGTTCTTTCCTCATTATGTGTGTGCTCACGTGTGTGCACATGTGTGGTATATACAACAGTCTGTCTTGTCACTTAGCTCCCAGGATCCACCTGTCTCACTTTCCAGCACTGGGTTTATAGACACATGTGGCCAGAACATGCTTTTTTTTTTACATGGGTTCTAGGGATTTGAACTTAGGACTTCTCCCACTTAACATGCTTAGTCTGCAATGCTTCCTTTCTTTATGATTTGCCAAAAATTTGTGAAAGGAAAACCAAGTGGAATCAAAGTACGAGTTTGTGCAAACCAAATGTTGTCTTTTTCACTCTGACTTTCTGAGAGGGAGGTCTCCACAAGAGTTCCAGTAGCTACAGAAGTTGATACCTGGGAAGGTATTTAAAGGTGTCAAAGCTGACGCAAGCCTTGTGAAAGAAATAGGGGCCCCAATTTCAATCCTTCTCAGAACAGCAGGAGAGCAAAGACATGCCTAAAGGGATTAGATATTATTTTATAAAGCCAAGTAAATGGATTGAAGTCCCGTCCAAAGCCTGCCAGAGTTGGGTTATTTTACTTTTGCAAAAACACCAAGATCTCTTACAATGGACAGAGCCATCTTTCCTAAAGCTAAAATGGGAATATTTCTGAGATGAAAATAGACGCTGTCCTCAAGTAGCAAATAATTCAGAGAGGGAAATGTACAAAACAAAGTATCCTCCTCTCTGATAGAAAGAAAAAAAAAACCAAAGAGATGTTATTCACTTCAGGTATTTGTTTATCTATTCTCTAAGCACCATGGAATACCCTTCAGGCTCAAGAACTGGGTTCTGCACGGGGACATTGCCTGGACAAGTAAAGACTCTCTGCCTCATGTGGAAGCACATAGCTATGGCTGGAGACAGTTGTTAGCACAGTGGCATGAATGAGACTCTGGTAGTAAGTGTCCTCTGTGTTTTGATATTGGCATCTTATCTCTCACTACAGACTGTGGTAATGGCTGTCTTGCCTAGTTTTAGGTCAACTTAACACATATGAAAGGAAAGAAACTATAAGAAAGCAGGCTGAGCAAGCCATGAGGAGCAAGCCAGTAAACAGCACACTTCTATGACCTCTGTGTCAGCTCCTGCCTCCAGGATCCTGCCCTGTTTGAGTTCCTGCCCTGACTTCCTTTGATGATGAACTATTCCATGGAACTGTGAGTACAATAAGCCCTTACCTCCTCAAGTTGCTCTTGGTAATGGTGCTCCATCACAGGAATAGCAACCCTACCTAAGACAACACCAACTTAATTTTCCTGGGATTTATTTTCTTTCTTGATAATCTTAAGATATTTTCACTTACTTCACAGAACTAGCCTAATGATATCATCACATTGAGTAGTGCATAGAAAGTGCTGGCCCAATTTCAAACACCCAGAAAAAGCACCAACGCCAGCAAGAGAGTGACAGCTGTGTGAGTGTGGAGCAGACAGCTTGCATCCCAGTCAATGCCCCTGCCAAGCCAATGCTGACTTCCAATCCCGTTTTTGCATGTTTCCCTTCCTACATGAACCTCTCACTTCCAGGACTATTTGGTTCATCCTTCTGGCTCTCTCCACCATGCAAAAGTTTATTACAGCCTCTACAAGGCCCTGGTGCTCACCCACTGAATACTTTCTTGTTCTTGTAGTATAGGACATTGTAGACAGAAGGAACCATGCCTTCATCATCTGTTTCTTGATCTTCATTCATCTTGGTATAGTGGGAAGTTTATTAAACTAACCAAGAAATCACCAAGATCGCAGTGGGGGCAGTGGCCTGAGGAGAAAAATGTTAGAGCAGATGTGATTCTCTGGGTTTCATGAAGAGTATGATAACAAACCCCATGTTGGCACTCTGCTCCTGGTGGATGCTTCCCAAATAATGGTAAATTTAACCAACTCTTGTTTATCCAGCTATTGTTTGCATGGTGTGGTTACAAATACAGATCTGGTCAGGCCACTGTTTTCCTTGAAATTTCTTATACAGGATCAAGCACAGGGTTTACTTATCTTTGATAGTTTTTCATAAATATACTCTGAACTACTTCACCTCATTGCCTGGAGTCTCTGGGGTCTGTGTTCTCCAACAGTTTTCACATTCGCATCTCAGCATATTCCTCCCTGTAGTGTTCGCCTTTCCCAGTTCACACACCAGGGCTTTTCCTTGTCCTGTAAAGTATTGTGTCATTCAGAGAGACATCTATTCTTTCAGCAGTTCTTTAAGGGGAAAATTATCTTGTTTGGGTTTTGATTACCTTAGAATTTAGAGAAATTCAGAGCTCATATCTAATGCTTCATTCTCAAGAAAGACAGAGAAGGGGGCAGGTGAGAAGGGAGGAATTGGAAATATGGAGGGAAGAAGAGGAAAGATGGAATGGCAGGCATCCATGTGGGAAGTTCACCATGAGTCCTTGACTATAGCTACTGCAGTAACTTTCTAGGCGAACCACTGTATATTGAGTGGCTGGCACCACACAAGAGACAGTTACCTGCAGCCTCTACACACACCCTTCACTCAAAAGGCTGTGACTTTGAAATATAAGTTCTACACCCATTTTTCATAAAACTCAGAAACTCTGATGAAACTGGAAAAAGAAAGTTACAAAGTTTTGAGGAATGAATATATTGGTCACTGTCATCTTATGGTTCCAATGTCTCCTGTACACATAATCACTTCACTTTTATTTTTACATGGGGAGGCATTTGTGCATTAGAGTGCAGTACCCAAGGAAGCCAATGGCATCATATCCCCTAGAGCTGGCGTTACAGCCAGGTGTGAGCTATCTGATGTGGGTACTGAGGAACCAAGCTTGGGTCCTCTGCATGAGCAGAATGTGCTCTTTACCACCGAACCATTTCTCCAGCCTCCTGTCTTACTTACGTTTAAACTGTTTAGCCATGAACTAAATCTCAGCTAAATAGCTAGTGTTAGGAACACTGTATAGTCTCTTTGTGATGAAATATAGAAGCGGTTAGTTACTACTGTGTTGGAATGTACAAGTTTTTTTTGTCCCCAAAGTAGCAATGGTTTCCAAGATAGCACACTATAAGTATGTTGTGCATATGTATATATGTTTGTGTGTGCGTATGTATGTGAACATTATATGTCTGTATATATGAGTGTATATACATAAATGTATGTCTATATGCATATGTATACCCAAATATAAATTTGCATGATTTACCTAATCAGCTAAGTTTTAGTGTGTGTGTGGGGGGGTATTATTTTACTTGCATGGGCACATACAGGTCACGCTACATATGTGCTTTCAATTATTTTTGGCATATAATCTAAAGTATATTTTGTGATTATGTAGCAATTCTCAGTTTAGTATTTTTGTTTGGTTATCTGCTTCCAAGGAACCACTCTTGTGTTTTCCACAGTGTCTACAGCACTGTGTGTTTCCAATGACACAAACTTCCAGTTACTCCACATCTGCCCCAAGAACAAATGATCCTTTTTAACTCACTAAGTCCAGTTAATGCTTGACATTGGTGCCCTAACCTACAGCTGAACCAATTCATATATGTTTCTCTCTTAGTTAGGGTTTCTATTGCTGGGATGAAATACCATGACCAAAGCGACTTGGGAAAGAAAGGGTCTGTTTGGCTTATGCTTTATTATCACTGTTCACCACCAAAGGAAGCTGTGGCAGGAACTCAAAACCAGGGCAGGAACCTGGAGGCAGGAGCTGATGCAGATGCCTTGGAGGGGTGCTGCTTATTGGCTTGCTCCCTTTGGCTTGCTTAGCCTGTAGGACCACTGCCCCAGGCATGACATCACCCACAATAGGCTTGACTCTCCCCCATCAATCACTAATTACAAATATGTCCAACAGGCTTGCCTGTAGCCCGATCTTCTAGAGACATTTTCTCAATTGAGGTTCTTTCCTCTCTGATGCTAGCTTTTGTCAAGTTGACATAAAAGTAGCCAGGACAGTATCAATGCATGTGACTTTACCTTTGCTTATGTCACCGTCACCTTCAGTTCCAGGGCCTCTCTCTTTTCTCGTTTTTTTCATACACTATGACCATACTGATATTTCTTGCATTCTCCAGCTATGCCTACACCTGACCTTTCAGGAACTTTATATCACCTATATCTCTAGCTAAAAGAGATACTTTGCAATAAAAATCTCCATTTTGTTTCCTGTTTCAGATGAAATCTATCCCTTTGTTTTAACACATTAGGCTAGACCCTCACACACCATGCCTTGTTTTCTCCCTGTATTTTGTTCCTGGCAGCGTCTTCCGATATGTCCTCCTTGCTGGGATAAAAGCTTTGACAGAACAGAAGCACTTACATGCCAGGTAATTCATGGAACACTTTGACACTCAAAACTACATGCCTCATGTTGAAAATTGCATGTAAGAAACTACTTTCTCCATCTCTTTCATAACATGAATGCTGCATAACATCTACTGTATAGTAAAAAGAAAATGATGGTGGTAACAGTGAGGACCACTCTGGTCACATCGTACCCTTGCTTTGGACAAACAAGAGCAGTGCAATTATTCTGTATTTATGCTTTGGATTTGAACTTGGAAGATAAAGGAACCTGAATAGACTTCCACTGCATCTGAATGTGATGGTTAATTCTGTCAGCTTTATGAGATGTAGAATCCCTGGGCATGTCCGTGAAGAAGTTTCTGGATTGGGTTAACTAAGGAGGAAAGATGCACCATAAAGGTGAGCAGAACTATCCTATGAGCTGAGGTTCTGTCCTGAATAAAGATAAAGAAGCTGAGCACCAGCATTCACCTCTCTCTGCTTCCTGACTGCAGATGCAGTACACATGCCACCATGCCTTCCCTACCCTGGCTGTACCTCCTAGGAGACTCTGCTTAAGTAAACCTTTCCTTCCTGCACTGTCTATAGTCAGGAAGAATGATCACAGCAAGAGAGAAAATACAAATGCTTTATGCAACTCCTGTTCTGCTGCAAAACATTGAAACATGAAGTCTGAAATAAATGTGAACTTGCTTTCTTAATGATGAAAATATAATAGCAGCTTAGGTCAGCATTTGTTGCTAAGTCTGACAATCTGAGTTCAAAACCTGGCACCTACATGGTGGAAGAAAGTAACTAAGTCCTGAAAATTGTCCTCTGACCTGTATGTGCATGTTCTGGCATGAACATGTGCATGCATGCACATGCGCACGCACACGCACACATACACACACACACACACACACACACACACACACACACACAGAAAACTAAGAAATGTAAAAAAAAATCCTATAAACAATAATAGCTTCTGAATGTTATATTCCAAGGAAGACAATGTCATTTTTAGCCCCAGGCTAAAGCAGGTCGGCCTGTGGCACTGTTGCTGCAGCACTCCAGGTCTGATGCACCTGCTGGCTACCTGATGGAGCCCAGCTGAGGTGATGATTGCCCAGGCACTAGCACATCCAAAAGAACAGCCTGAGCCTGGCGATGGCATAAATCATTTCCAGGCCTTTGCAGGTGCAAGCAGGCAATTTGATTTTGATTACTCTTTCAGTCTAATACTCAGTAAATAAAGTCATACAATTAAGGGGCAGGAAGAACCCGGGATGCTAATGCAGAATTAAGTGCTGGCATGCTCTTGTCCTTGTCCCAATCCCTTTTCACATTCTAAAGACATCAACCCCACAACATCAAAAACCAGCAAAAACCCACAAAGGTATGAGAGGAACAGGAACAGAGCAGGTTCAGAATCCTTCGGAAAGATGGGCGAGAGCTGTGGTCACGCCACATGAGTCATTATCACCACTTCTGTGCTGCGCTCATTTCTGTCAACTCTGAAATTTCCCATCTATACAGAAAAGTTAGGGTGGCTCGGTGCAATAGCAGAGCTATATAGCCTCAGAGAGAAAAAAAATTATTTTAGGCAATTTAATTGCCTCTCATTCAACTTGTGAAATTATGTTACATCCACGGGATTGAGGTCTGAGGAAACCTTTGCAGATTGTCTATGTGCCACGTAATGTCCCACAGCATCATGGGAAATTCACCTTGTGAACTCCAGCTGATGGGCAAGGCAAGGTGTTGGAATATGTGGAATACGGAAACCAAGGCCCAAGTTTCCGAAGGCAAGAGCTTTTGCTTTTGAGCGAGGTGCTCGCCCAGACCCAGAAAACATGGTGTTTTCACAATGTTTGGAATCAAACCAAGGGCCTTGTCTTTGTTGGGTAAGTATCGTATCACTGAGCTGCTCCCCAGTCCTGAAACTTGAGAGGTATTTTTTAATTTTATTTTCAACCAGAGTCTTTCTCGGCATAACAAAGGGTATTTATTTTTATCTTGCCCAAATAGTATCATGTGCAATATTCAAAATGGATGAGGGTCAGACTTCTTCATCACTCTCCACCACAGAACCAGAGATACTAATTAGAGAAATTAGTTAGGAAACACAAATACAAGAGGTTTACACCAGAAAAGATGAGGCACAGAAATCTTTTGTGAGAGAGCACAAAATACCACATTCATAAAGACCAAAAAGTTTACAATAAATCAAGCAGAATAATGAATTCATACAGAAAAATTTCAAGGTACAAACCTACAAACATCAATGTGATTCAATCTGCCAGAAAAGAACAGCTGAATTACAAAAAAAAAAAAGAAAAAGAAAAAAGAAAAGAAATGTTTCATTTTCTATTGACTATGAAGACCATACAAAAGGTAAAAATAAATTAAATCAAGATAGCGAAGACTTCTACACTGAAACTATTCTAAAATGTTGATGACATAAGTTAAAGAATACCTAGAGAATTTTAAAGACAATCATGTTCATATATTGAAAGAATTCATATTGTAAAATACGAATACTACCAAAGTAACAGAAGATTCAACATACTCGCTATGAAATCCAAACATCCATTGGCAATAGTATGGCAGCTAAGGTGATATTATGAGAATTATTTTTAGTATTGCTGAGTGAGAAACCTGAAACATAAGAGAAATGCTTGTTTGTGCCACTCTTGGGCTTAAATGGTTCTATTAATTTTTGACCCATTGGATGAAATGCAAAGTGGAAAATTACCAAGTCTCTTTAAATTAAAAATCTTACGAATCCACAGAATGAGTAGAAGTGTACTTTCTCTTAAGCTATGTAAAAGTGTAAAGAACTGTTTAACCAAACCTAGACTGAACTTAAAATATGCAAATACATGTAAAATTATGCAAGTCTATCTCAAGAAGTTGTCATAAACATAATCTGAGAGAAATATATTGATTTGATACACAATATCAAGAGACTACTGAAAACCACACCATTTTAAAGAGAAAATGGAGGAATCACACTTCCCAATCTCTGCAAAGCTACAGTTACTCACACTGTGAGCTACAGGCCTAAAGTCAGCCACAGAATTGAGAGTTCATAACTCAGGGGTCTCTAACTAACTGAAATTTGACAAGGAGACTGAGTTTATTTATGGGGAAGGAACAGAATTTTGTTGTTGGTTTTTGTTTGCTTTTTTGTTTGTTGGTTTGTCTGTTTGTTTGCCAATAATATTGAAATTGAAATTCCTCTTGCTGAGAATAAAGTTAGACCTTTCATCACATATATAAAATTGACTCCAGATGATCCATGTTCTCAACATAGAGCAAAGTTCATAAACCATTTAGTAAGAAATGTAGGAGTCATTCTCCTTAACCTCGGATTCGTCAACAGACTCTTAGATATAACACCAAAAATGTGATGCTAAACAGAAAGAGGCGCAGGCTTCATGAAAAAAAGATAAGCTTTTGTGTGCAGAATAACAGTAGTAAGAATGTTAACTTCCAAAAGAGATACCAAGACACTTTCAATATATTCTAATATGTGAAGAGAAATCTTTCTGAAAAGACAATATACTCTACTATTCCAACCATAGTACATTCTGGAAAAGCAAAACCAGAAGCAATAAAAAGAGTTGTCAGCTGCTGAGCAGAGAAAGGCGAGATGCACAGGTGGGAGGTAGGACTTCTCACTGCATCTCTAGAGTCTGTGTTCCACTGTGATGTTAGGAGCCATGTCAAGTGGAATGTGGAAGACAAAACCGTACCACCATATAACGGAGACCTTAACGACAGCATGGGCATCAGCTTACAAAAAAATAACAACAGTGCTGTGATGGAGTGGCTCATCGGGTTTGACCAGCATTGTTCACCTCTGTATGGTGTTAGTAGCACAGAGCTTTCTTCAGTTTCTTTTCCTATTCCTGTGATAAAGCTTCTTTGGCTGAAAGTTCTTGGGGAATGTGTTCTATCACTACAGAGAGGGCACAGCAGCAGGCGGAGGGCAATGGAGGCAGGAGCAGAAAGCGGCCTGCTCACATTAGCTAAGAGAAGCAGGAAGCGAGGCCAGAATACAAAGACTCAAGACCTCCCCCACTGACCGGTGTCCTTCTGCAAGGCCCACCTTCAGAACCTTCCCATTAGCACCACTATCCTGGGACCAAGTGTTCACTCATGGGACTATGGGAGGCATTTCACATTCAAGCCACAGCACCGTGGGAAGAGCGAGACCATTCCACTGGTTCGTCTTTTTTTTTTTTTTTTTTTTTTTTTTTTTTTCTGTAAAGCTAAAACTACTCTAAGAGATAATGTCTGGCAATCAAAACCCAAACAAACAAAAAAAACTGTAACAGAGCGACAGAGCTGAGGATATAGAAACCTGATCATAATAATGCTTTTTTTTTAGCTGTTTTGTCGTAACCCTTTGAACTCTATCATTGCCTTCATATTATCTTTTTAGAACGTGTAACAATTTAGAGCTTAATCGTTCCTAAAATGTTTGATATTGCCCATAACACTGAGCTCACTGTCATCTTCCTTGTGCCTTTTTGCCCCTCAAAGTTATCACACCACAATAATTGCTATGAATATCAAAATGAAACAAAACCAATTAAATCCGGAGCCAATCAAATGAGAGTGGTTTTCATCCAAACTCGATCCACATGTTGGTCTCCTGGAGTTAATCCCTCTACTGACTGTGAGTTGCATATGCCTTTCATAAAACTGATTTTGATCAAATGCTGTGTTTTTGTTTAGTTTAACATGGTGCCTTGATCTGCAGCTCTATCCCCTCGTCCACGGACGTGATCCAAACCTCTGCTTCTTATTACACTACGTCATTGTAGCCCAGAAAGTCATGTTGTCAATAAGGGGTTGTTAGTGCAGTAAAAGATTTATGTGTTTTTCCAGTGCAAGTCACAGAGATGTAAAACTCCAGTTACTTTCACATGTGGACATTGATCTGCAGAGCCGAGGATCACATTATGGGATTACAGTTCCCTTTGGTGGAGGGGTTGCTAACAGTTGTGTAAACATTCTGTGGGAATCCAAGATGTTCTGTAGTTCAGCTCAACTCTACCTCCCTCGCCTTCCCCCAGCCCCCTGCTTCTGTGGCCTGCTTCGGGGTATAGACTACAAATATGCAAGTGTCTTCAACTAGACTCTCTTCATATTTCTTTTAGCTTTCAGACGTAGAAAAGGGGGAGAATGTAGATAACCTTTGCTTTATGGTTTCCCCAGTGCTTTCAAAAAGCTATTCGCTGGGTGTCCATTTAATCCCATGCGTCATTCAAAGCTCTAGAAGCAGGATCCGCTTAGAAAGTCCTGATGTCCTCAGGCAACAGGACAGGGCAACAAGATAGACAATAAATATCAAGCTAAGGATGAGCAAATAACAGACTACCTGGAAAAAAGGGAACATTTGCAGAGAAAGGGAGCCTGAGGATGAGGTGCTATTATCTCTAAGGTGGTAATTTGTTGTGATGTGATGTAGTGTGTGTGTGTGTGTGTGTGTTTGCACGTGCGTGTGCCACGGCACACATGTGGAGGTCAGATGACAACTTTATGGAACTACCTCTCTGCTTCCACCTTTACATAGGGTCAGGGGATTGAACTCAGGTTGTCAAGCTTACAGCAGGTGCCTTTACCTGCTGAGCCATCTCACCAGCGCCAAAGGCAACATCTGGGTGGAAACTGCAGTGATGAAGAGGTGTCAAGATGATGGACAAATGTTTGTGTGTGACAGAATAAGCCTCAGGTGTCCAAGGATATAGATGGAGGAATGCTTGTTTCTTTTTCATACTGATGGTAGCAGCAAAGCATCAACATTTCTATCCAGTTCCCCAAGCCAGAATTCTCCAGAAGATGAAAATGAGAGATGGCATCTGCATATGCTGGAGGCTGAATCATAGTGAGATACTCAAGTACGGAGAGTCTCCGTATCTGACAGGCAGGGAGCATGCTTACCTTGCTTTGTCAACTTTGTCCTTCAAGCGTTCTCTGTACACATGCCCCCATAACAAACCATCCAACAGCTCTATTCCTAAGCTGAGTAGACGCCGTTCTCTTGGGAGGATCATCCTGCCATGGCCCCACCATTCATCTTGTTTACACGAGGGAGACAAGTGTCACCCAGTGGTACACCTGAGGCTCCTGGAAAGTCTAAATAAGATGTTCATCAAGTCTCCCAGTATGGACTCAATGGTTGGGTTTAATGATTCTCTTTGGACCAATTGAATAATGAGAATCAATGCAAAGGGTCTTGTTTG
>OU015742.1:124246802-124264978 GCA_907169655.1 Acomys percivali
GTAGAGGTCTATCCTCAGCACTTTAGTAGAGGTCAACCCTCAACTGCATGGTGGAGATATGCTCTCGGTGCCAAGGTGGAGATCTATCCTCCCAGGCCTTTTCTGGGTGGTGCTGTCTCACTGATTAGTTGAAATAAAAAGCAGGTGACATCATAAATGTGTGATTGACTTTCTCTGGACCTAAGTCTAGACATGCCACTTGTGTGCCTTTGAGGGAGTCACTTTGTCTTTCAAGATCTGGATGAGACTTTAGATGAAGAGACCACCATGAGTTAGTAGATGTGTGTTTAAAGATCAGGGACTAGAAGAGCTTTTGGCCAGTGAAGCTGTTGCCAAGTAAACATGGGAAACCATGCTCAACTTCCACTACATGCAGGAAAGCCTGGCATGGTGGCATGCACCTGCAACCCTAGCACCTCGATATGGAGACAGATGAGTCACGGGGGGATTGCCCAGCAGCCAGACTCACCTATTTGTCCAACCTCAGTCTAAGAAGGCATCCATGTCTCAAAAAATGACTTTTACAGCTCTAAGGAATGATATATCTGTAATTAACTTCTGGGTCTCATATGTGCACACATGCACACACACACACACACACACACACACACACACACACACACACACCTGCATTCAGGACCATGCACATGCAAAAATCAATATCATTATTAATGGTCCTATTACATTATAATATCAAGTATTATTCAACAACTACTATTGAACCTGATACAGTCCAGGTACCAAGCCTCTAATCAACTCCACATGGGACTGCTGTGGATGGGCACAGCAGCCACGGTTTTTCCATGAATAAACAGATTTTAAAAATTACTTCCAATGATATTAGTTCTATCTGGATTCTAAATCCACTCGTTTTGTGTTCCCTGCTGTACATCTTTCCTGTTTTTGAATCATCCCTACTCTGAGTTCCTAAAAGGAAAAAAGAAAAAAAAATCCTGGCTGGTAATTCTTCTAGAATCTGAAGTGCTGAGGATAGACCACTACTAAAGTGCTAAGGCTAGACCTGTACTAGCTGCAGCACTGATGGTAAATGTTCTTAAACATATTAAGAAGCACGTCCGATGTTATCAATGTGTGAGACAGTGTAAGGAACGAGGAAGATCGTGGTGTCTTCCACGCGAACTTACTGCCAGGACACAGCCCCCTCTGCATCCTTCTGCTGACTGGTGAGCTGCAAGGGAAGCACCATTTGATGTGCCACCATTACCAAGGCACTTAGTCAAGCAAACCCTTTAGCTTTTCCGTAACCGACCTGTTCCCAGTATTCCCAAGAAATAATTTGGAACCTATTCACTTGTTTGATTAGTATACACTGCATCCCTGTGAGTTTCAAATGTGTGTTGACTTCATGACTGTTCAGCATTTTTTTTATAATCAATTTTAACTACTGGCAATAAGGCACCAATATAACTCAAAAAACTAACAATATAGCTAATGCCAACAATTTTGAAATTCCAGAGAAAATGAGAGGTGTGTAAATGTGATGGTTAGTACCTACTATTAACTTGACAGTATCTGAGATCACCTAGGGGACAAGTCTCAGAGCATACCTGTGAATGATTTCCTAGATTAGGCTAACTTAAGGGGGAAGCCCCACTTTAAATACAAATGACATTTTTCCATGGGCTGGGGTCCCTAAATGAATAAAAAAGAGATGGCAAGCTGAATATAAGCATTGTTCATCTCTCTTTGCCTCCTAACTATGGGGAAAGGTGACCAGCTGCCTTCTGCTCCTGCTGCCTTTACCACCATGATGGACTGTTTGCCTTAGAACTGTAAACCAAGGTTATCTCTTCCTTCCTTAACTGGCATTTATTAGGTATTTTGTCACAAAGTGAGAGGAATAAACAGAGGTTTTCTGTGCAATCTAAGTTTGGAAGTGCCGTGCACAGAGAAACATGGTTAAGAAAAGGCATCACAGTTTACAAGACAGTCGGTTATTTTTCCATGGGAATTTCACTATACTTCCTGAGGCCAGCTGATCATACAACTCTGCTAGCTGGGGAAGGCATGGTAGCAACAAATTCTTTCAGGCTTTCAGAATCCTTTAGTCAAATTTCCAGTGTGTTTGCTTTAAGTGATCTATGCGAAAATGATCCTGAAGGCTCCTGAGTTAAAGACTGAACTGCATCTAATGGCCCCCAGGACACATTTCTACTGCCATAACCTTTTTGCCTTACCACAGGTCCAGAGGAATAAGCCCATCTTGACTAAAACTTCTGGAACATTTGTTCAAGATAAACCTTAACTCCTTTAAAGTATTTTTCTCTGGCATTTTGTCACAGCAATAAACACTGGGCTAATAAATACACAGACTGTCTTGTGATGCTTTAATTTCCACCTCAAAACAGCCTGAGAACCCAGTCTCCAAGAACCTCTGGCCTGTACAGTGTCAGTTAGCAAATGAGTGGGACTTTAAGCCATGATTTGCTTTTCAGGAAGAGAAAAAGAAATATCACCTCCCATGTCCTTGCACTCTAAAAAGAACCAGGACTAGCCCTATTGAGCGAGGGCACAGGCTACCGCAAAGGTTTGGAAATTCTCTATGTTACTGATTTTCGGGTTTTAATTCCCAGAAATCTTGTCATGTTAGCCTTGCCATACACATATCACAGGGTGAGGGAGCTGAGGCTGGATCAGCATCTCATGTAAGGAACTCAGGTGTGAGCTGGAGCTTAAACCTGCTGCTGGGGTCTTCATCTCCGTATTGTCATTCTTCTACCTCGTGTTTGCCAATGGCCAGGGTTCTCTACACAGCCTAGGTGGGTACTTATGATATGATGATGAGAGTGTGTGCACACAGAAAAAAAAAAGCAACATCCACACATATTTGCAAGGATAATGTGGCTACAATGAGTATTAGTTTTAAAAACAAGATTGCACTCTGTAGGCAATTATTCTTTTCTTTCTATCATTATATACACATATAAATTATGTGTATGTACATATATATGCAGCATACACACAGGATTTATAAACATGCACATACAATTTTAGAGATGTGTTCTTAGTTCTCAGGGTGGTAATTACTGTGCAGCCCAGACTGGTCTGAAACACAGAGGAGCCTCCCGCCTCAGCCCCTCCTGTGCTGGCATTATAGGTTCACACTATTTAGTGCCCAGCTCTTTTATATTTAATTGTCCCCTTCCCGGCAGTAATGTTTGGGAATTGGGACCTGTTGCACAGGAGAGAGGGACAGCGGCTCTGGAGTGGAAGCCATACAAAACTTGGTAATGGAATGCTTGACTCTTAAATGGATCCACCAAACCCTTTTTTGCTCACCAGATGCCATGTTCTCTGAGATGGGAAATCTGGGCTTGCGTCTCTTGGGGTTGGCACCTAGTTTGAAGAGAGCTGCTGTGAGTTTTCTCTTGGCCACACCTCAAGCTGCCAGGGTGACATCATGGTCAAAGACTGAAGAGGGGCAGCAAGAGTGAGTCTGAAACACAGCTGCAATAAGCAACCCCTTATAACTAGAAATATTCCTCTCACCCGGGGGTAGCACTGTGCGCGGGTGGGGAGCCAAGGCAGGGGTGGTGGTGGCTGGCTGTGCAGAAGCCAGCATCCTTGATTAAATTACCATCAGGTCACTTTGAAGCGCTTTAATGAAGTACTTTGCATTGGGGTATTTAGAAGCATTGTTAAGGAAAGGTAGCTAAGTGGGCTGAAAGTTGTAGAGAAATAACATGCTATGTTTACAGGATTGTGGGAAGCCTTTCATGGTTCAGGAGCGATCCTGCAGAAGTGTGCCTCTCTTACTTATGGGGGTGGGGGGGCAGTGCATACTCCTGCTAAGGAGAGAGCAAAGAGAGGCTTCCAAAAGGCTGTGCCATGTGGAGAGTGGAGGCCGCAATTTCCAGAGGGGAGCTCAGAGCTGATCTCAGGTTGGCATGTAAATACCCTGACCTTTCTCTTCTTCAGGATTCTTAGTATCTTGTGGTTAATTGATAATGGCCACTCCCAAAGATGCTCATGTGGACTCAGCACATCTCAAGGTAGCATGCACATCACATGGGCCTTCGGAGGTGTGATCACGGAGCTGTTGGGGAGGTTAACCTGGACTCTCTGGGAGTCCACACAGACTTCTAATAGGATGGCAGAAAGGTCAGAGAGGCCACTGCTGTGTCTGGAAACAGCAACTGGAGGGACCAGACCAGAAACCAGTGAATGCTGCAGCTGACAGAAATGGGAATACACAGAAACAATTTTCTCTGGAGCTTCCAGGAGAACGAGTCTGCCAAGACCCAGCTGGAGCCTACATTCATTATTTTCCTCATTGCTGCTATAAAACACCTGACAAACGCAACATAAGGAAGAGTTTATGTTGGCTCAGGGTTTGAGGATCGAACTCGTGATGGCTGGGAAAGCATAGCATAGTGAGGCAGCTGGTCACATTGCATCTGCAGCTGGGAGTAGAGAGCTGGAGGCTGGTGCTCGGCTTGCGTGCTTCCTTTCTTTTAGCCCAGCACTTCAGTTCACACATGGCACCATTCACACTTAGGCTCTACCTTCCCTACTCAGTTGACCCATCTAGAAACCCATTTACAGACTTGCCCAGAGATTTGTCTCCAAGGCAGTTCCAGATCCTACCAAGTTGACCATCACTATTGACCACCACTGAGGCCCATAAGCTTACTTTATCTTCAATTACATAATTTAATAATTACTTAATCAACTAATTTTAATGGATTTCAGACTTCCAACTTGTCAAAAATCCATGGATAAGTTTATGTTGTGTCAGACAGTTAAATCTGTGGTGATAAGAATCAGAAGGAACAGGAAGTGATGCCCCTCCCCCACGTTATCCTACAAAGACCCCATCTAACTTTATCTGTTTTGTTTTCTCAGCTGGATTAAAACCAAAAGAAAAATCAAGTGAGGGGCTGGGAAGAGATAGCAGAGGGTTGAGGTAGCGGGGAAGAAACAAGAGGGAGAAGAAAGGAAAAAAATTAAGGAGAAAAAAAAAAAGCAAAACAAAGCACTGATTAGAAAAACACCAACCAAATAAAAACATATACCCATGCACGCATGTGTGTGTGTGTGTGTGAGCGCGCACACACGTGCGCGTGTGACATGCGAGTTTAGTTTCTCAAAGAAGCCAAAAGAAGGCATCAGGTCCCCTGGAGGTAGAGTAGTTGCAGGTGGTTGTGAACTGCCTGACATGGACTCGGCAAAGCACACTCGTATCCTCTGGAAGAGCAGTATGTGGTCTCAAATGCTGAGCTCTCTCTCCAGCCTCAGTCCCTGAAAGTTTTGACCAAATCATGCATCTGTGCAGTTTTCCTTCAAAGATAGTTTTTGTTTGTTGCTGATGTTATGACAGATCGGGATGAAAGAATGCATCCCAACATGGTAGTGATGTGGACCTTGTATCTTTCCCCAGTTAATAGCACTGTCATTGCTTCTGAGTAACATCTCCCCAGCACATCTTCTCACAAGCTCCCAGTGGCCCTCGGAGTTTCCTCCAGACAGTATGGATGCTGGGAAAGGGCAGGAACTTTGTCTACCCACCAACTGTCCCATCCCAACCTTGTAACTGCAACTATCCACACAAGGATTAACATTGTCTCAGCTCTAGTGTCCACCATGATATCAATGTTGGCCTGAAGATAACTTCCTTAGAGCCGTTGCTGGTAACCGCATAGCATCTCTCTTGTCAGTACTTTGTAATGATGTTGTGAGCCTGTTGCATATGTAATGAGATAAGTAAGTCCTGGCTATGCCTCTTCCTGGGCCTCTACATTCTAGGACTTCTCACGACCCAGTGGGGTGGGTGGTAGCCTTGATCTTGATGGGTAGGCTGTCATGTCTACCAACTTCATTCCCTTCTCAAGTCACAACACAAGCACTCGTCCTGTCTAACTGGCAGGAGAGACCCTCTTTTTGTGTCACTTCTTCTTTACTTTCTGATCATCGTCAAGGTTCAGGAAGTCAGAGGAGTGGGTCATGACTGGGATGTGACTGTGTCAGGACTGAGCGACAAGTCCACCTCATCTTTTGAGTCGCTCACTTTAAGAGGAGAATGGGCCAGAGATGGCTGATGCCTTGTGGATTCTGAACTTGCAAGAGTACTGTCCTCAGTTCATCCACCTCTTTATTGCTTCCTGTGATTAGCCCAAGGCAGTGAATGGCAGCCGTGACACACATGCCTTTCCTAACTTGCTCATTTGTCTTGGTTTCATAATGGTGCAACTCCAGTGAGTACTTAGTAATGCTGGGGAGCATCGTGTCATATCATAAACAGGAGAGGTAGAATTGCAGATTATTGCCCCAAGTAAAAACTGGAAATCATCATGAGACTCATCAATCCTAACCTCAAAAACAAAAAACAAAACAACCAAACAACCAAACAAAAAAAACATTGATATGGGAAGCAAGTTTGCTGAAGGGCCTCAGGTACTGCTGCTAGACGTAGCAAATGAAAATGTGAGACACCCAATTAAATCTGTATTTCAGATATATAAAAACATTCATTTTAGTAAAAGTATGTCTCATAATATTTTGAACACAGTTATACTAAAAAGTATTCTTTATTTATCTGAAAGTCAAATATAACTAGGCATCTTATTCTTTGTCCGCAACTTAAACACCAACTTCATAAGCAGCGCCGTGACATGTGGAGGGGATGATAGAGATGGACAGGTAAATAAGGGCACTTACCTTCCCAAGCAAATACCCAAGATTCAGGCGGGGAGGCATGCTCAGCGGATGTGATAAAATGTCCTAAAACAAAGGCATTTGAGTTCTAGTCATTGGGAACGTACTTCAAGCTGGGTACTAAGACACCTAAGGGACATGTAATTCTTTTAATTCTCAGAGCACCCAGAGAAAAGCCCTGACTGCTACTGTATTTTGGACCTCTTTATTCCTCAAATGCAGAAATGCTCCACAACTTAAAACTTCTTGAGTGCTAACACAACACCACATAAATAGAACACTTCACACGATGAAATTGTTCCAAGGGCAAATTTTTTAAAAGTTGTAGATAAAATTACCTTCAAGATATATGTATGAGTATAAAGCATAAATGAATACTGTATTCACAATGGGTCCTCTCCCAAGACATGAAAATATTCCAAACTCATAAAGAATTCTGTGACTGAAATACTTAGGATCCCAAGCAATTTGGACAGGAGTGTTCAACCTGTACAGTCAAGGCCACCAGGGATATAACTGAGCTCCTAGGATCCCTTGGCTAGCTCAGGACTCAAACATGGATCTTTTAACCACTGCTCACTTCAGCTCCCCTCAAAACTGCAAAAGACAGTGCACCAAGCTAACCGGGCTTACAGAGTTGCAGGGAGATGAAGAAGACGTCAGCATGCTGACTCTCAGGTCCTGAAGGATAAATAACCATTTGCACATAGATAGAGAAGCTTGTCCAGATTTGCTGAGAAAAGAAATGGGGCAGAGGGAAAGCAAAGGCCTGAGGGATGAAAGCCGCCACAGTCTGGGGAACTAGGAAGAGCTATGTGGAGAAGAGCTCATGCAAAGAAAGCTAGGAGGCGAATCTCACCAGAGAGGAGGGCAAGACAGAAGTCTAGAGCTCAGTCTCTGGGTGCTGAGAAGTGGGAGGGAACAAAAACAACACCTCACTTACTGGATTGCTCCACCTGTCGGAACAAGGGGAGCCATGGAAGACCAGGCCAGAGTCAGAGAAGAAAGGGAAAGGCTCTGGCCGGTGGCTGTGAATGCGGAGAGGGGCCTCTCAGATGGAGCTGCAGCAGAGGGAAGACTTGAGGACCCCTCTGCTGAGTTCTAGGGGACTCCTGCCTTCACTGTCACCAGCTCCTCATTGGTGGTAGAGCCACAGAGGCCACTATCATAGACACTCCTGCTCACTCCTAGTCCCACTCCACAGAAGAGCAAGCTCTGTGTACACACTCCTTCCTAGGCTGACGCTTCTGAGCGTGTGACTCTCGACAGCTTTTCAAATCCCTAGGAAGATCCCTCACTGACCTTTTCCATCCTGAAGGAACTCTAAGGAAGAGGGAAGCTTAAGATGAGGGCACCCAAGACCAAATCCTGACTCCAGGGGAAAGTGACTCTCTGTGTGCAATGACTAAAAGCAAAAACATGACAACTCATATTGTCACTGTAATAAATTACAATTTGGTGAAATAAAAACACAATGGATGCAATCCAAGGAAATATGGCTTGAATTAAAACATTCACAAAGCAGCCTCTGTCTGCCCACTCCTCAGTGCTGTAGACCGTGGGCCAGCCATACACAGCTTCTGTCCTTGCTCCCCATCCTACACACGCACACCAAGGTCAGGATGCAGCAGCACCACCACCGAGCTGGCCGACTGAGTCTCTTCTTGGAATTTTTCCTAACTTCTTCCTCCCACTGGAGAAAAGTCCACACTGCAAGCCAGCCAAGTGCTTTTGATTAACTACTGCACAGAGTTAAAAATACCCAGCCGTTGCCTGCTCGCCACTTCTCAGAACAGTCCTGGCATTAAAATATTGCTTTTGCACAGTGTTTTTCTTTCTGGATATATTTTTTTTCAGTCAAGAGATTTAAAATAATTTCTACTTAATAGTATGCCTGGCCTGTCTCTAAGTGTGGGGATGAGCTGGGCTGCAGGACTCTTGATGAAGCAGGCTGGTGAACACCAAGGACTCCTGTCACTCACAACAGCCCTCCAGAGCCGAGGGCTGGACGGGTGGTGTTCAGGAAGCCTCACAACAGCACACCTTATTTTTGTTCCTTACAGCAAATAAAGCTTTGTAGGTAGCTCAGGTCTAGGATCCGGGAGTCTAGTCATAGGCAGGGAAGGCATTTGTCATTTGTATTGAAGAAAAAGCTCAAAGGCAGATTGAGAATTGTCTAAGATCATCTAAGGGATAACATTTTCTGTGCTCAATGCGCCTAGACCAGGGACAGAGGAGAGCCTGGAGTCCCCCAGCCTTAAGTCCATACAATGGTTTTTTTTTGAGGGTACCTTTCCTCTGCCCTGCTACTTTGACAACGGGGACACTTGTTTTTGAAGCCTGTTCCCTGCTGTCATGACGTGACAAAGAACAAAATGGAAATGGAGAAACCCCTTTTGCTGTGAGTGCTATTGAACCCCTGGCCATCCCAAGCATGTGCATCAGTAGCCTTTTGAGTGAAACTTTTCAAATGGCTTCTCAGGAAGCCTGGTGCTCGGCGCTGGACTCTACAGAAGGCTGCTTGTAAAGGAACCATTCTCCTTGGCTCCACAGTGAGGGAAATGTTTAAATCAGCATTTTAAAATACCCAAAATGTTTAATCACTCTTGAAAACTATATCACTGTAAGTTATGGCAAAGCACTGATTGAAATTCGCGTTTAATGCGTTTAAAGTCATATTTTACAAATTGATAGTCATTTGACCCTGGTAAGCCACGTTCCTCTGAGCATTTTGTTATTGATTCGACTGTTTCCCAAAGTTCCCAGCTCAACGCCATCATGCCTTTGCTCTCCCTCCTCTTGTTCTTAGCAGACTTTATAAAGTCAGTCACAGAGTACCACTGAGTACCATTGTGGACTCCCACTGAGTACTTTCTCCAGTCACTTGGTGCTGTCTCCAGCCACTGAGCCATCTCTCTGCTTCCTTTCCTTGCTTTCAACTCTTACAAGCTGTATTTTTATTTCCTTCCAGACACATCTGGATCCAACCTATCCATTTATCCCTCATTCCCATGATGCCTCAAAATAACCAGCCACCTCCCTGCTGGACTGCAAGGTCAGCATTGGAAGGGAACTCCAGAGCCATGGCCTCATGCCTCCTGCTTCCTTCTGCTCAATGCAGAACATCCCCTGAGTACCAAGCAAGGTGTGAAGACAGCAATCTCTGGATCAGACATTAATTCCCATGTCACTCACTGAAAACTCAGCTCAAAATGCCAAATAATGTCAAGTGCAGCATGTGTGGCTGTGACTCTCAGTCTGTGGCTGAGGGACTGCCTGCTTCCCTGACCCATCATGTGTGTTGCCTACCTGTCTTACTGCTCCCACCAGAGGCATTCATAAGCCTCCGGCTTTCTCATCCCAACTTCTCCTCCTCAAAACTTCCTAAGGGTGTGGGCTTTAAAAAGGCAAAAGCCTCAGTCACTCTCTAAACTATAAAAGTATCACTTTTTAAAGAAATTAGAATGTGTAACTCTAAAGTTAAACCAGAAAGTTTGGACCCCAAAGCAAACCCAGGCAGAAAGAGAATGCCACCTCATGCTCTCTTTATAAGCAGGGAGTTAGGACTTGAGTCATATTCTTTTAATTAATCCAAAAAAGTATTTTAAATCATATTGATAAATCTCCAAACTATTACTTCACCACCGGCCTTTCTCTCGAGCCCTCTTTTTGCATGTTCACACGGATACCCTGATGTTTGATTATTTCTCCAAGCTTGAAATCACTCCTATGTCTAATGACTATGACATCCATCCTGTCACTTTGATTAAAATCATGATCATCTATGATTTTTATCACATTCCTATTATCCACATCAAATCAATAACCAATGCTGACTTCTCCGTAGTTTTTTATTTTTTGAAGATTTATTTGTGTGTGTGTGTGTGTGTGTGTGTGTGAGAGAGAGAGAGAGAGAGAGAGAGAGAGAGAGAGAGAGAGAGAGAGAGAGAGAGAGAGGGAGAGAGAGAAAGAGAGGAGCTTCAGTTTAGATAGCTGCAGAGGAAGGCATTGGATTCCCTCAAGCTGGAGTTACAGGTGGTTGTGAGCTGCCTGATATGGGAGCCAGGAACCTGATGTGCATCCTCTGGAAGAGCAGCCAGTGCTGTTCAACACTGAGCCATCATCTCTTCAGCTCCTGCATCTCCATTTTTGGCTTGTCTTAGAATTACTTCCTGTTTCCATGTTGCTTCTTCTGTTATTATTTAAGCCTAGGCAACCATCTCTAATCTACACTTTCATAAGGATCCTCAGATTGTCTTGGGCATCTCTTCTTCCCGTACTGTTCTCAATGCATGGTCAATCTAGGAAACACCTCCCAAATAAAGGCTAGCTGTGCAACCAAGCGCATGCTCTTCAGAAGGGCATGGAGCACAGAAAGAGGGCTGGTGCTCAGCCACCTCTCTGTCTACCTCCTCCGCAGAGTTCATAAAGGCATTTCCTCAGCATCATTTCCTCTAGAGACCCCAGCAGCTCTGTGAGCTCCACTGCACATGTGGCTGGGGTTTGTTGTTCTGTTTTTGCAAAAAAATAAGAGGCCCAGCACATGACATCAGACCCCGAGAGCTGGCAGTTACTCAGAGATGTCGCTAAGTCAGAGGCAGGAGCAAGTCTGCAGCACACAGCTACCATTTGACCCTCTCTCCTGTGGACCTTTACAGACCTGCAGTAATTGTCTTGCTCACTCTAAGAAGTACTGATTGTGCAGGATGGGGTTCCTAATGGATTTCTTTTCTAAATCATTTGTATGAACGCATCTGTATCAGGTATATGCACCTGAGTGCCGTACTTGCGGAAGCCAGCAGCGCGGATCCCTAGAGCTGGAGTTACAGGCAGCACTGAACTGTTCACAAGGGTGCTGGGAGCTACACTCTGGTACTTGGGAGAACAATGTGGGCCCTTAACCCCTCCCTGCGTCATCTCTCTAGCCTCCCCTGAAGGATTTCTACACACATCCTGCACATTAGATCCCTAGTTAGACAACTCAAATGCTCGTTTCCATGCCATCCGGTAGGGTTTGGGTAGGGTTTGGTGCTGAGCTGCTGGTTTTGCTTGGCCTTTTGTCATCCAGCAGCAGCAGGCCGGTCAGCAGGAAGTAATGCAGCGATGCAGCAGGAAGTAGTGCAGCGATGCAACAGGAAGTGGTGCAGTGGTGAACGATGGACAGCCATCCCCGCCCCCTGGCTTTTGAGAAGTTTGAGGAATGAGCTGACACTTAGTGAGTTACTCCGTCTACACATAGCCCAGGGATCGCAGCCTCAAAGCAGTTATGGCAGAGACAACTATCTACAAGCAAGGGCCAAGCTTGCAAAGCCTGAGCCTGAAGTTTACTTTGACAGGGATTCTATTGGTTGCGGTAGTTGTAAAACGCAAAATAACTGTCATGTAGCTAACTGAACTCTAGCATGGGCTACAAGGTGTTGGGCCTAAAGCCATATCTAGGCTTGAGAGAACAATCACGTTCTGCAAATGGCTTCATTAAGAACTTAGCTATGATAGAGCCTAGGCCCTTCAAATATTTAACAAGAATTGAAACCATAAATTTAACCACTGGATGGTACCATAAAATCACTAAGCTGGAATATATTAATATTGTATGGGTGACTAAGTGACATCTTGAATATGTTTGCTGGTGGAAGATATATTTAACAAAAATTACAACAGGCAATCTGAAGTTTTGCTTTTTGTTATAGTTTAATGTATTTAATTTCTCAAACATCCAAACAGAAACAAAGAAGGGGGGGGAGAGCAATGAATAGGTCTTGAGCAAAAGAGTCAAAAAGAACTGTGTGTCAGGGTGGATTGATACCCATGGGAGGGGCTTCTCTTTCTCTGAGAAGAAAGGGAGAAGGAAGGAGGGGAGCGGGATGTGAGGATGGGACTGGGAGGAGAGGAGAGAGGGGACTGGGATCAGGCTATAAAGCCAATTAAATAAATAAATAAATAAATAAATAAATAAATAAATAAATAAATAAATAAACAAGAAAAAAAAAGAACTGTGTGTGCAACCAGGCTTAGCACCACATGCCTTTAATCCTAGCACTCAGGAGGCAGAGATAAGTGGATCTCTGTGAGGTTAAGATCAGCCTCTTCTACATAGTGAGTTCCAAGCCAGCCAGGAATACATAGTGAAAATCTGACTCAAAGGAGGCAGCAGCAGCAGCAGCAGAAGCAACAGCAGCAGATGCTGGACCCATGGGCCCACCAGCTAACCAACTCAGCTACCATCCTGGCCCAGATCCAGTGCTTTAAATTGATCTGCCCCAACATCTGTTCCATTTTTGAGCTGCTGGAGTATATGAATGAGCTGTCCTGCAGAACCAGAGCTGCAGGACCACCATCACTCTGGGCAACAACAGGATGTCCAAGATGAGTATCAGTGGTGTGTCAGAAACCAGAAACCTTGAATAAGACCAGCAACTCTTTGCAGTGAATATTTGCATATAAAAATGTTTGGACAAAAAAACTTTACTGTGTGATGCATTACAATTTCCAGTGCTACCACAATAAGTGAAAAATGTTCTGGGGAGGTAGGAAAGATGTGTGTGTGTGTGTGTGTGTGTGTGTGTGTGTGTGTGTGTGTGTTGGAGAGAGGCAGAACTAGAAACCCAACAGAAATGACAGGTGTAGGAGAAGGCTGAAGTCGATGTTGTCCAGCCGACTTGGCAGGGTGGTGTGCAGCAGCCTGGAGCTTGTGTAGACTCAGAACCCAGACAAGGTACCCAGCCATACACTCACCATGGTGTTGAGTAATGGCAGGATGTTCAAGATGAAAATGACTCATTTTCAGGATTGGACTATCTTGAAAGATCACCATGGTCCATACTTCCTCTGGAGGTCCTGTTGGTATCTGTGGTCCACGCCACTGCTCCAGGCTGTGATGAAGCCAGAGGTCCATGTGGATATCCTTTGTCTATGCTGCCATCTGAGGTCTCATTGATGTCCATGGTCCATGCTGAAGGCCATGTTTGGGTCCCTGGTCCTACTGTAGCCAGGAATTTTGTTGACGTCCAAAGCCAATGTTACCACTTAAGGCCATATTGATATGAGTGGCCTATGCAGCCACCTGATGCCATGGTGGTACATGCTGTGGTCCATGCTGGCCCTGAGGATCATATCTGTGTCTATGGACTTGATGTAGCTTGATGCTGTGTTGATGTCTGTGGCCTGTGTTACCACCTAAGGCCATGTGGATGTCCATGGTCTGTGTGCCGCCTGAGGCCATGTTGATATATATGTGCTGTGCTGCCACTGGGGACCACGTTGGTGTGGATGGTCTGTGCAGACACCTGAGGCCATATTGATGTTTTCATGCTACCTCTGGGGGCTATGTTGATGTCCATGGCCAATGCTACCACCTGAAGCCACTCAGATACTTGTGGTCTGTGCTGTTGCCTGAGACCACATTTATGTCCATGGGCTGGGCTACCACTGGGGGCCATATTGAATCCATGGTCCTTGTTACCTTGGAGGCCATGTCGATGTCCTTGGCCTGTGCTGACACTGAAGTATATGATGGTGACTGTGGCCCATTTATTTGCAGAGGGCTGTGCCCCTATTCCCCTTACTAGGGACCCACAGGAAGACTGAGCTGCCCATCCTCTACCCCTGTGTAGGAGGCTTAGATGTAGTCCATGTATGGTCCTTGATTGGTGCTTTAGTCTCCGTACACCCCCCTGGGCCATGGTTAGTTGGCTCTGTTGGTCTTCTTGCGGAGCTCCTGTTGATTCTCTTCTACCCTTCTTCCCACTCTTCCACAAGTCTCCCTGTACTCTGCCCAATGTTTGGCTGTGAGTCTCAGAATCTGTTTCGATCCAGCACTCGGTGGAGCCTTGCAGAGGGCAGCTATGCTATGCTCCTGTCTGAAAGCATAACAGAGTATCATTAATAGTGTCAGGGGTGGGCCCTTTCCTATGGGATAGGTCTCAGGTTGGGCCAATCATTGGTGCCAGGCTACAGGGGAAGAGGATGGGTTGTGGGGGGGGCCAAGGGGGAAGTTCTCTTTTTCTGAGGAGTAGGGATGAGAGATAGATAGGGAGAAGAGGGAGGGAAGTGGGACCCAGAGGAGAGGAGGGAGAGAGCTACAATAGGGATGTAAAGAGAAGGAAGGAAGGAAGGAAGGAAGGAAGGAAGGAAGGAAGGAAGGAAGGAAGAATTTTAAAAGTGTTGAAATGCCAAAAAAAACAAACAAAACAACAACAACAAAAAAAACTCAAGGAAGCTACTTTTTCAGTGGTGCCAATGTCTACAGATACACAGTTAAGAAAGAAAAACCTGATGGGATTCTGTGACACTTCCCCACCCCCAAGAAGGCAACAGCCTAAAAAGAAAGCCATCCAAGAGAATTCCTGAGAATTATAATGAGGATGCTGGATGTAGCGTGCCAGTGTTGACTGCTTCTGGCAGGGATGCAGGTGGAGAAGGCCTCAGTGTTCTTTAGGGGCTGGCCACTGGGAGTATGGCAATGCCCCAGTGAGTATATGGATAAAAGATAATTTGTTTCTTTGTTTTCCTTCTTTTTTTTTTCTCGTGGGGTGGGAAAGGGTCACAAAGGTGGGAAGCAGACATGAGGGGGCTGGGGAATGAGCATGACTGGGGTACATGGTGTGAATTCCCAAACAAACAATAAAAATATAATGTTGGAAAATCCATATTTAACAGATTAAATTTAGGAAACCTTGCAGGGGCTAGGCATAATGGTAAATATTAGACATAGTTTCTACCCTCGTTTATTTTTTCTTTTATTTTTATACTTTATTCAGATTATATCCCCTCACTTGTATCATCCTGGTCCCCCCTCCCTCCCTCCCTCCCTCCCTCCCTCCCTCCCTCCCTCCCTCCTTCTTTCACCCTTTTGCCTTTCCCTAGATCTTTGATGGAAGGGGACCTACTCCGCCACCATATGACCACAGCCTATCAGGTCTCATCCTAGTAGCCTGCTTCCCCTTCCTCTGAGTGCCCCCAGGCCTCCCTACCGAGGGGAAGTGGTCAGACTGGGGGCACCAGAGTTCATGTCAGAGGCAGTCCCTGCTCTCCCCACAACTGTGGAGAATGAGTTGTCCATTGGCAAGATCTGAAAAGTTCTACCCTCCTTCTAAATTTAACCTTTTTTCCTTGTACTAATTCAGTTCCATTTAGTCTTGCCATAGAACATCTGATGTCATAGTCCTGAATTCCTTTCCTAATTTCTGCACATCCCTGAAAGTCTCTAGTGCTTTTAACTAGTATGCATTTCTGAAAGCCAATGAAAGGCACACTAGTCCTGGAAACAGAAATGTAAAATGTGGAAATGAACACTATTCTTCCAGCTGAGGAGCTCAAGTGAGAAAGAGCAAAGGACAAGTTGACAAACAATCCTGTTATGGTTGATCTTCATCCTCAATGGGACTGGACTTGACGTCACCTAAGAGAGAGATTCATCTCCAGGACTGTCTATCAGATGTTTAACCAAAGAGAGAAGACTTGTGATGAGAACCACTTCATGGACTAGAGTTCCATGCTAGCTCTCTCTCTCTCTCTCTCTCTCCTCTCTGATTCCTGATTGCCCTAGATGTAAGCAAGATTCCACCATCAGAGTATGCTCATACTCTGCCCCCGGCTGCCATGCATTCCCTGCCATGGTGGACTCGATCCCCTGAACTATGAGCTGACATAAACTCTGATGTTGCAGCATGTCATGTATTTGCCATTGCAATAAGAACAGTCAGTAGCACACCCCTCCCTTCACTGATATAGTGGGGAACATTCAAGTTGAGGCTCTCAATACACAGTGAGAAACAAGCAAAGGATAACTCCATGGAAACAAGGGGACAATGACAGGCTTCAGTGAGAATAGCAGGTGGCCAAATCTTAGAGTCCAATGTCTCCTGGTCTTCCCTAAAGCAACTGCATTGTGAGGCAAGAAATTCCCAGATGCCATAGAGAATATTGTTTTTTTGTTAAATTCCTATTTTACATGTATTGTCTGAGCAAACTTCAGTGAGGCCCTGACTTAATTACCAAGTAATAATTCTAATGTTTGGTCTTAGAAAAAAAATCGAATTTCAGTGTCATGCAGATATTTATAACAAACAATAGTGCTTGATGTAATAGATTCTAAATTATTCTCAATTGTCCTATTGTGTGAATTATTTATGAACTTTTACACATCTGTAAACTCAGAATAAACCACTTTAAACCATTCCATACATAGGACAAGAAAAATAAATAAATAAATAAAAATCAAGTATCTGCCCAGAGGATTCACTCACAATTTACCCAGTTTGTCCAACATAAAGTTTCACCTGTATAAAATGCAATATTTCAACTAACCAAATGTTTAACTCTTGGATATTCATGTTGTATTTATTGGTGCCTACAAGCAAATTAAAATCCTTTCAGAATTACTAAGCAGAAGCCAAATCGCAGTTTTAGTTTAATTTGGTTTTTCTATTCCCTAAATGTTATTTTCTGGAAAAAATAATTTATTCTTGGAATAATGAAAAGGTAGACGGGATAATTATAAGAGAGCTGACATGCGTGTCTTAGTGTTCACACAGAATAAATGTCTTCTGAGCTTGAGATATCAATGTGAAGGACTGGTATTCTCCTTACCATCTATGAAGACCCACCAATATACATTAAATAAGATCATCCATAGGATCTGCCTCGGTAGCAGCATCCTTACCATCACCAGCAGGGAAAGGACAAAGTAAGTGAAAATCCTGCATCTCTTCTTTCCTCCTCTCTAACCTCTTGTTGGCCTCTTCCACTGGCTGAATCTTAAGAAGTCACTCTTAGGAAGGCAAGTCTAGCACATGGTTTCAAATGTGTTCCCAGCTTCTGTATCAAGCCAACAGCATGGTGGCTGTGACCATTTTCCAGCAGGACAAACAACGTGCAACACAAACTGTATAGTTTATCCAGATGTTGAGTCAAGGTTAGGTTTTCTGTCCTGCTGTCCTTGTGACCTTGGGCAAAGCTTGGATGAAGCAATGAGTCTCAGTCATTTTCATAGGAGTGCTAGACTTGCCTTCCTAAGAGTGAGTATACAGGTATGGTCCAGGACAGTAACTCTGAAGATATCTATACTTGTAGCTAAGGTGTTGTTATATGGTAAAAGAAAAACATTTGAAGTATAATTTAGGTTATTAAGCAATTGCCAAAAGTTATGATTACATAAAAACATGGAAAATTCCCACAGTATAAATTTCTAATACATACAAACAAGTTAGCCATGTAAACAAAGATTTCTAGCAGTAAGAGTGCTACCTATAAAGAATTTCTCTGTAGATATTTTGTATTATTCTTCAATGATTCCTATGTTTTGTTTTTTAAAGTCCTTTCCATATTTGCCAACTCTTTTCTCTGAAGAATTGTAGCCCAATTAAGAAAATATTCTTATGATTTTTGTACATATGAGTCAATCAATAAGCTCTGGGTCTGTTCAGGAGTTCTACTTTAAAGTTTTAGAGGGATTGTGTGTGTGTGTGTGTGTGTGTGTGTGTGTGTGTGTGTGTGTGTGT
>OU015742.1:124264988-124277165 GCA_907169655.1 Acomys percivali
TGTGTGTGTGTGTGTGTGTGTGTGTGTGTGTGTGTGTGTGTGTGTGTGTGAATGCTAAAGATACAACATAGTTCTGCATTTGGTGCTAGAGTCTGGAAGATTCCAAATGATGTTTTACCTTTCTGGTACTCTGGAAACTGCATTCCCACACACTGGGATGCTGTTTATGATGCCAAATGACATAGTAGGGAGAATTATTTTTTATTTCTTCTTCTTCCATTTATTTATTTAATCACGTGACAGCCTGATCCCAGCCCAGCTCCTCTCCACCCAGTCCCTACCTCACATTCTCCTCTCCTTCTTCACAGAGAAAGAGAGGCCCCCAAAGGGTATGAACCCACCCTGGCTCATCAAGTCCCAGCAGGAATAAGCACATCCTCTCCCACTGAGGCCATACAAGGCAGCCCAGCTAGGGAAAAGGGATTCAAATGTAAGCAACACAGTCAGAGATAGCTTATACTCCCATGATTAGGGGACCCACATGAAGATCATGCTACTGCTACATATGTGTAGGGGGTCTAGGTCCAGCTCACGCATGCTCTTTGGTTGGGGCTTCAGTCTCTGTGAGCTCCCGAGCTTGGCCTACTGTTTGGCAAACAGTACAGAGAAAATTTTAAAGCTCTTTTCAAATTCTCTTTGCTGTCAGTGCTTTGAGGTCCACCTAAAAGACACAGTTAATTGACGAGTCATATCTAGAATCATAGCAGATGTTGCAAGCTTTCAAGTTTCACTCTTCTAGTCTCCAAAGTCTTCATTACTCAGTAGAAGAGCTACCCATGTTATTTGTTTAAATAAAGGATGCCACATATAAACAAAAGACAAGATTCCTATTCCACTCCTCAGCCATCTTTGCAGTAAGGAAAAATTAACCAATCATATTCTAAACTTAGTATGTGTGGGGAGTGCACATACTATGAAAGAAAATGGTTGAGTAATTGGTATCCATATATCACATTACCAACAACTGGTCTTTCTTCCCTTTTCCATTTCAGTGAATTAACAAAGACCTGGGAAGGGGCACTGTCAATGAAGGCTTCCATCTTTGTTGTGCTGTGACAGTACAACCTACTGCTGCAGTGTCCTGAGTATACAGAGCCCCTGGCATCAGCTCTCCAAACTCTTGGCCTCCTGAGACCTCAGTGCAAAACTATTTAACAGTTTAGTCCCTGAATACATAACTTCTCATTTTTTTCTTTTCCTGCTAAAATATTGTCTTCTCCAATACTAGTAGATGTTAGTGTTAAGTGTAAATACAAGACTGGGCTCTAGCAGTCTTTGTCTGAGGAGACAGATAAGCCAGTAAAATTCTTACCATATGATCATTGATGGCATACGCTTGGTTTCTAGAAGCACTTGTGTTTACTACACCAGTACTAGGAAGGCAGAGACATATGGACCCTTGAAGTTCATAGGCCAGCTTTCCAAGCAAGCTCAAGTATCACTCTTAAGGTCTTAAAAGACCCTGTCTCAAAAATATAGTGGAGGACAGCTGTCCTGGTTAGTTCTCTGTCAACTTGATACAAGCTTAAGTTATCTGAAAGTCAGGAACCTCAATTGAGAAAATGTCTCCATAAGGTCCAGATTTTCTTAATTAGTGATTGATGTGGGAGGGCCTAGACTATTGTTGGTGGCACCATCCTTGGGCTGGTGATCCTGGGTTCTATAAGAAAGAAGACTGAGCAGGCCATGAGGAGCAAGCTAGTAAGCCGCATCCCTCCATGGTCTTTGCCCAGGTCTTGTCTCCCAGCTCCTGCCCTGTTTGAGTTCCTATCCTGACTTCCTTCAGTGATGAGTGGTTATGGAAGTGTAATCCAAGTAAGCCTTTTCCTCACCAACTTGCTTTGGTCATGTTATTTCATCAAAGTAATAGTAACCTTAATTAAGAAATCAGCTAAAGAAATTTACCTCTGGCCTCTACATCATGCATACACATGTGCATGAATATACACTCCCACATATACATGGCCCTGTAACTCTCAGGCATGTACACATGTATATGTACACATACATACCAAATAAAGAGATCTTACTCATTCTCTTGTTCCTAAACATCCGTTCAGCTCATGTGCATCAAGAACAGGGCTACAGGAACGCAGGAAGGGATGCTGTTCTCTCTCAGGTTTCAGAGTTGCTGGAAGAGACACACACTCTTGATTATCATGTATTAGGGTGCGGAAGTCAGACCCTGTGTTTAGGAATGACCAGGATGAGATTAAGAGTCAAGACTCAGCACTGGAAAGATGGTTAAGCATTTAAGAGCATGCACTGCTTTTACAATGGAGTTTGGCTCCCAGTACCTACATAAGGCAGCACTCACAACTACCTTTCATTCCCAGGATCCAATGCTCTCTTCTAGCCTCCTCAGTTAGCTGCACCCATATTGCATATACTCGCACAGACACATACACAAAATTGTGAGAAAAAAAGATCAGAGTCAAGACTCCTCACTCCAGAAGCAAGACTAATGGAAAATTCCAGAGGAGAGTGCTTAAGATCATTTCCTTAAGTATTACATTAGATCTGATTAAGACTTGTACAAAAATAACCATGGCTCACATTAAGAAAGATTTTTAAAACATAGAAAAAACTTTTGCAGTGAAGTCTCCTTCAGAAGATGATCTGCGATCTGGCAGAGTTTGTACCTAAAGACTGTGGTAAGAAAGCACATACCTATGTTTAAAGTATAACAGTCATTCAGTAGCCACTGTTTCACCAGTTCCCATGGTGCTAGTTTGTCACCTGTCTATAGCAAGCTTTGCTGGTCAAAGAGCTCAGAATCACTTTGGTTTCATTACCAATGCATAAGGCGTCTGATGCAATGACAGCCCACGTAATAAACTCTGACTGAGAGGAAGATCCAAGATCCAAGAACCAACCAAGCTCAGACAGTCATATTCAGGGCCCTGGCCTACCTGGATGAAGTGTATCAAGTAGCTTTCCTAAAAACCAGCTGATTGTTGGAGAACTGAGAAAGAAAGGATGTGCTGGGCAAGAATGTGTGGTCTCTTTATCACAAGAACTCAGGGGGAGGAACATAGACCCACAGCTTAGTGAAATGGGGCACTGAGGAATCCCTGATGCTTTCAGGGCAGGTGATCTTAACACATGCCTTCCTCATGATGAGCTATGAGAAAGCCAGGGAGCATGGGGAGAACCCTGGATAGAGTGTCCCTCTTCCTTGGGCAGAGAGTTCTGGCCAGACTCATGGTTAGCCTCAAAGCTGGGTGTCTGTCCACCTCTCTAGAACCAATGTCTTAGAGGGCATGGAAGCAGTAAGATGGGAGGAATAACTGAGTGACTGTTTTGAGCAGCAGCTACAGCCTGAGCTTTCTGCCTTCCTCTTGTCTCTCCTGAGAAAGAGAACTAATTCTCTGTGTCATTTAGCCATGAAACTTTCTCTCTGCTCATTACAGAACCAGTGCTCTGATTTTTAGAGCATCTCAATACAAAGTGAGGGCTACATAAAGCTCAGGACCACTGAACTTAAGACAGTCAGATCCAGAGCCCTGGTCAACCTGGTCAGCGAAAGATGAACTGCAGGAGACTCGGAGTCACTCTACATTAACCCCACAGGTAACTCACACACAATGAACAAGAAACAGCTCCATAAGAGAGAAGATAGTTCACATTTGAGAAAGTATTGTCACAAGGCAAGAGACCGAAAAAAGTTCCTCCACCTTGTATTTTTGCTGAGGCCATTTCGGATTTAACTAGAATTTAATACCCTTGATGGAAAATCCCAGGGAAAATTACCCAATTCTATTCTAGGACCTGAGGCCAAGATGTGCCAGCTTACTTATCTCAGTTCTGTTAAACTGCTTTCTTATGCCAAATTCCCCCTCCAACTAACTGCTTATCTTAGCTTCTGTTAAACTGCTTGTTTGTACAAACCTCCCCCTGCAGCTGCTGAAATGGCACAACGTGGGTTTTGGCTTTAAAAGACCTTTGGTCTAAAAGGTCAGGCTTATACTTAGGTCCTGAATATTTTAGTGTAGTGCCAGCTGGCTGGAATAAAGACTTTCAGTTGGGTATAAACTGTGTCTGAGTGGTCATCTTTGATGGGCTCCCTGTAACAGTAGGGTGGGAATGCAGTGTGAGCACACATGATTTCTTACATTAAGTCCCAGCATAGGCTGAGACTCTGTCCTTGCAAATTCCTTATGCATTCATGCTATAATGTTTGAGTGCAGAGGTGAGTTTAAAAGTAACTGCAAATATAAGTGAGTGTATACCATTTGAGTCTTTCTGCTTCTGGGTTAACTCACTCATTATGATCATTTCTAGCTCAATCCATTTGTCCACAAATTTCGGGAGTTCCTTGTTTTTAATAACTGAGTAGTATTCCATAGTGTAAATGTACCACAGTTTCTTTCAGGCACAGTCATAGGAGAGGAGAGTAAGGGGAAAATGAGAGGGAGGGAAGAATGGGAGGATACAAGGGATGGGATAACCATTGAGATGTAACAAGAATAAATTAATAAAAAATAAAATTTAAAAAAAAGTAACTGCAAATATATTCGGATTCAAGATCAAAAGTCTAGTGACACTGATCCTGACAGTAACTATGTATGGTATTAGATGCCATCCACATAGCAGATGGACTAAAACTTTGGGCCAGAGTAGTCAATTCTTTTGAAGGAGGTCTCACTGTTAGAATCAACAGTAATCTATACTCTGAAATAAGGAAAAGTAAAAAGACAATTCTAGTTTAAAGAGAAAACTGGCTAGACACTGATCCACCTTGCCTCTGGGAGCAGATGAGAGATCCCATCAAAATGCACAAGCACTGGCCAGATACATGAGTTTTGAATTCACGATATTTGTGAGTACTAAAAACCAAGGAGCTGAGAATCCTAATTCCAAAATATCAAGACAGCAGTTCATAAAACCAAGCATGTTGGCACCTGCCTGTAATCTCAGCATGCAGGAGATCCAGAATGGAAGATCAGGAGTTCAAGGTCTTCTTTAACAGCTCAGCAAATTTAATGCCACCTTAGGGTACATGATACCCAGTCAGAAAAACATTTTAAAAATTATCACTATAACAACAACAAAACAAACAAACTAAACCATGGTGATGAGATGGAATCAAAGGCAACCCCTTCATCAAGTGTGTAGCCTAGTCAGAAAGAATTATGAGCACCAACATGGCAGAACTCAGAAGCAAAGGCTTCAAGGCAAATAAATAGCAAAGCTGGACTGAAGTTAATCATACAGAAAGAGCACAGAACCCAGTAAGTGAAATGCAGACTGGAGAAAGGAGTTTGATGATAACTGGGCACAGAAAGGGAGCTAACTAGTGTGAAACCAGATATGCAGGAATTGTGTCAAGTTTAGCAGAGTGTGACAAAAGCAGAAAACAGAGATAAAAGCATTCTTGATGGATGGCTGTATTGCCACATCCCAGAGAAGCTGATAACAGAGTTAGGAGAGGCAATGTCACAATTGATAAGGACGAAATGCTTTTAGACTCAACTCTCTCTGTAATCCTCCAAAGTCAGAAGTCTATCACACATTAGGGAGGACTGGAAGAAATGAAGCATTTCTGTAAGATATATGTGCTAAGCAAATGCAAAGGATTAAAGCAAAGAGATTAGTCATCATTCTGAAAACAATGGGGAAATGACAGTTCAGCTCCCAGGAACAGCAGTTTAGACTGATAGTTGTCTACCAGCCATGAATAAATACTAGAGAATGTGTCTGTAAAATGGGATGAGATTTAAAAAAATACGTAAGTAGTGAAATCATACACACAAAAACTACCAAGAGCAGAGCAAAATGTGAAAATACATAGAGCTATTTCAAATGATTATTTTTAACAACTCAAGAGCCCAATGGGATTTTCAGTATAAAAATTGATAGTGGTTATCATTTTATTAAAGAAACCCAAAAGAATGCACTTCAGCAGAGAGAACGTTTATCACTAATGTGAATACTTCAGATCAAGAATGGAAGGCAAAAAGTAATAATAATTATGTAAAGTAATAAAAAAAATCTTATCATTACAGAAACTCTGAGAAAGTTGTGTTCAGGACAAAAAAGAACCATCCAATCCTGAGACTGGAGGAGGATGGTGGGACTAAGCTAGAGGCAGGGTGATAATTTCCTTTGTCCTCTAAGAAGGTGAAGATGCTGAAGAGTAGAGTCTGATAATTATGTGGTGGTAATACTGGAGAAAAATACAACTAAGATAAAATGGACAATCCGTGCAGAGGGAGCAAAGGAAAAAAAAAGAAAATATAGGCAATCCGGATCCCAAAAAGCAAGAGTCTCATAAATAAACGGAGAGGGTCAAAACTGCATTCCTGATAAATGGTGGAACTTTCCAGTACAGACATAGTTGCACTGACTCAATAAAACATAAACAAGTATTGTCTTTTGCTATTTTACAGAAGAATATAGAATCACAAAATAACAAACAGCATCCTCAGATTTAATTTGCTCAACTACTCTCGTCATTTTTCCCTGGGACATAGAATAAGGCATATTAGTTGCTTATGGAAATTCTGACTATACATTCATGCATACATACGCATGTATACACATATACATACAGACATATATGCATGCAACACTGCCATGAAGACTTTGTTATCATGCTGATTACCCTTCTTTTCTTTCAAGAAGTCTGGAGTGAAATCAAATAGATCCACTTCTAAATTTGAGCTCTCCAAGGCCAAGACACTAGGACTGGCACAGAATTATCTCTTCGTGGGCCCTACAGTGACTCTGGATTCTGCAGTGCTGTGCACCGGCTGGCTTTCTGCATACATCTCATCACATTGTGTGCTATTGCCACCGCCTTTCTACATATATATCATCTATCTACTTAAATATTTATTTATTTAGTGCTAGAGAGACAACTCAGCAGTTAAGAGCACTGGCTGCGCTTCCAGAGGATTCCAGTGTAGTTAGCAGCTCCCACAAGGTGAAGCGCTCTGTAACTCCACTGCCAGTGGATCTATGCCCCTCTCTGATTTTTGTGAGCAATGCATACATATGGTGCACAGACATATATGCATGTAAAATACTCATACAAAATAAAAATAAATAAATCTTAAAAACTAATGAAGTCCTGAATGTACTTTTACAGTATTAAAGTGGATTAAAGTCAGTTTTGTAACTTCTGAATTCCATCATACTTGTGTTAAATGAACATTCCCTCTGGTACAGCCAGGAAGGAGTGAGAATTATGCAAACTGGCTGGTAGAGGAAGGACTGTCTCAGTGCAGGGGGCTCAGACAGAGCTCCCAGTAAAGTCTCCCTGGGGACTGGGGTACTCAGAAAAATTTGTCCTTTACCCTTAAGGCTGATTTCAAAGAGCTGCAGCACTTGCTACATTTCCTTAGCTCCACCTTAAACGTTCAGCTATTAGATAGAGTAACACTTGTTCTCTGGAGAACACGGGTAATATTTTTGTATTAAGATCAACTTTTCACAACTCCCCAAATCTTGTGAATATGTTGCTTTTGAGTAAGCCACGAGACACATACTATTTTATTTTGGTAGCTACTGCTGTCTGCCAGTGGGATTCTGTGTATTAGCAGTGAGTCGGTGCTCTATCCCTGAGGCTGAGACCTTCTTCGCCTTAGCAGTATACACATCATCTTAAGGTCACTGAGTTTCTCTCTCCTCCCGTGATCTTTCTGTGTTTCTGTTTATTTCTTTCTCGCATGTTCTTGCTCTCTCTTTCTCTATTTTTTCCCTTTCCAAGTCTCCCCTCGCACCCTCTTCTTTTTCTTGCTAGAAATTCCAGCTACATGTGGTGCCAAAATAAAAAAAAAAAATGAGAAGACTAAAAACTATGGACATGTTATCAGTGAGCATTCCTTGCACACAGTACTGTACTGGTTTTCATAAAAAATTTTTCATTCAAGTGTACAGTGCACCCTGAACACACTCTTTCCTGTCCCAGCTCTCTCCTTTCTCATTCCTTCCCCTCATGTTAGTCCCCTTAGTTCCCTAAGAAGGTGTCACTTTACTTTTACTGAATAAGATTCCATTGTGCATGCATGCTACGTTTTCTTGGTTTATTCCTCTGGTTTAGGACATGTAGGTTAGTTCTATAACATGGCTATCATGAATAGTGATGAAATAAGCATTGGAATTCCTGTGTGTATGTTATCAGACCTGGAGACCTCTGGATAAATACCTGAGGATGCCAAAGCTAGGTCATCTGGTAGACCTATTTTCCATGTATTTTCTTTTTTGAGGAACTTCCATATTGATTTCTTGTATGTGAAATTGTATGTATTTCCACCAGCAGTGTACAAAGGTTCCCTTTTCTCCTCATCCTCAACAGTATTTGTTTTGTTGTTGTTGTTGTTGGTGGTGGTGCTGGCTTTCTTAATGACAGTCATTTTGACTTGAGTGACATAAATTCTCATGAGATTTTGCGTTTCTCTAGTGACTGTTAATACTGAATATTTTTCATGCTTGGGGGCATTTATATTTCATCTTTCGGGCAACATACATTCCACTGGCTCATTTATTGACTATTCTGTTTGATTTCTTCATACTTAAAATTTTCAAGTTTCTTAAATATTCTAGGTAGCATTTCTCTATCAGATGTGTAGTTATCAAAGTATCTCCCCCAACTCTACACGCTCTAAAGACAAGTATTTTTTTTTAAACCAAAGCAACTTGTCCATGGGGTTTTATAGAAGTTCATGTGAGGCTCTGACTCCAATTTAATTATACAAAGATGAGGTATATGTGTCCTTCATTAGGACGCTTTCGAATCTACGAAGTTCAATTCCTTAAAAATTCAGTCACGACTTTATTCTTTCGGCCATTCTTTCATCAAAGCATTCTTCCATCTATTAATTTCTTTTTTCTGTTAATTTCTTCAACATTTTAAAAAATCGCAATGTTACTACATTTCAATCAAATGTGGTTTGATGCTGAGGGTTACAAAGTGAGCAGGGCATAATCATTGCCCTTTTACAGCTCTATCCTCTCAAAGGCCATCTTCCTGCAAGCTCATTGTCATGTGAAATTCTTCTACAGCCTTGAGTAATATATGAAAATGTCCCCTCAGTTAATCAGTACTTAAAGGGCAAAGAATCACGAATGCATCAATTTGTAGGAACAGAGAATGACCATGAGAAAAGAGGGGTGGGTCCAGAGGGGCAGGTCCTCTGGAATTGGCTGACATCACAGTGACGTAATTCTGTGGTAACATTGCCTAGAACTGAATGGCACAAGACAGGAGAGCAGTCTCAGATGCCTCGGGAGGGCCTGCCCACAAAATAGAAAGATTATAGAGTTAGCTGGAAGCCCAACGCCCTCCGCAGGGCTAAAGGCGAAGTATAGCGGTTCTCCGAATTACCTTAGCATCTACTTGAGGTTCTTCCTGTGCAGGGGGTGGTTCTTCCCACTAAATATATCCCTGTTCATCTGCAGCAGCAGCCACCTTCGCAAATGAGATGCAGAATGTATCAAAGAACATATGTCCAGCAACTTCTTTAGCACCAAGCCTCAGAAACTGTGTGTGCTTCCTTTGCAATCCCCTCCCCCTCTCCTGCTGCCCAGCCCCCTTCATCAAATACCAAATGCCTGATGTATGCCTACAGACAGCAATTTTTTTCCCTGGGGGCCCAGAACTATAAATCTCACATCCCACTGCGCACATTATAAGGCCCAGCAAATTTAGCAGACAGTATTTGCCACTGGCAACTGGCAAGTGACCTTTATAACTAAATGATTAATGATAATAAGCCGTGGCATGAGCAGTTCAAAGCACTAATGAAATGAATGGACAGAAGAGATGACTGTGTCAGTCTGTGGCTTGCTGGGAAGTCCTCGGAAGAAAGGATAAGAAAGTTCCCTTCAGAGGTGTCCTTGGTTTCCTAAACTGCAATGAGATGGAAGAAAATGGGACAAATTTCCAGAGCAAAGTCTACTTAGAGAGTTGGAGACGGTAAAAGGCCCGGACTCAGGAGACTGCTTCATCTCTAGGGTACGTGATGTCTTGAACTGAGTCCCACCCCATCTGTGTTCATACCCTGAAGCCCTTCCCTCAGAATCTCAGACCATGATCTTATTTAGGAACACAGTGTTACAGATACAATTACATAAGACAAGGTCACACAAGTGCAGGCCTGTCGTTTCCTCCAGTCTGGCTGGTCTCTTTATGAAAAGATACACAAGAGTGTGTCACAGGAGAACATTCAGGCAGTAAAGGCAGGGATGGGCATGCCTCCTACTGAAGGAGAAGCCAGACGCCTGCCCAGGGCATTGAGGGAGTCCAGGAGCAGGGGCCCCAGAGCTGTGGGAAAGCTAACCCCACAACAATGGTGACTTGCACTGGGTACTTTATTCTTCCAGCTACATAAATTCACACACTGATAAACTCGGACTCACTTACTACAGTTGTTATTTTTTATTTTTTATTTTATTTCATTTTATTTTTATTTTTTTAGGGTGGAGTATTTGAAAGTACTGTTCTGGTATTATCCACAACAGAAGATTGTCTCCTTTAATAAACTGACACTTTTTGAAAAATTGAAAAAAATTAACACAATCCAAAATTCTCTTGAAATGGATACTAAATGTTATTAGGAAGTCAATCAAGGCTACCCAGAATTCTGTATACCTCATTAACACCTTCAAAGAGACCATTAATTACATCCTGGAAATGACAGTATTTTGAGCAATTGGACCTTTTTCCTTTAAAAACAGGCAACTTTTGTCTCCTCTCAGGTCTGAAATCCTTGACTCTGTGACACCCTTGTTACCCACCATGCTTTGTCTGTTGACTCTAGTTCTGAGGAAGTGCAAAGAAGATGTTTGTCTTCTGGAGTGGACACTGGAGTGGGCACTAGTCGAGGTTCTGATGAAAGTGAGAGTGTCAAGTGGCTCCTTGGAACTGGTGGGATCCTGCAGCAGTCCACTGGTAGATGAGGGTTCTGCTTTTCAAAAACAGTTTTCTAAGTGTTTTGCAATGCTTTTCTAAGTGTTAATGCAGAGGATATGTGTACTTTTGTTATTTGTTTGTTTTGTTTTTTCTTCAGTGCAGTTGGTGAAGAAGTGATTTGATTGTAAGTGGCCTGCTTCTCCTATTGACAAGATCAGGTCCTCAGTGACTGTGGGGTATAGAGAACCAACTAGGCACTATTTGGTACCCATGCCTCTCATAACTACAACTTCTGTGGTTTTCCTCTCCCCTCTTCATCACTCTATAAATTAGAGAAAATACAGGGTTCCAAAACCGATTTAAAGTCACATTGGGAAACCCAAGTAAAGCCAGATGCATCACTCATGGTATTGACAGTAAGTCTAATAGTTAGTTGGAAAGATCATATCTATCGTTATTATTTTTTAAAACTGAAATCCAGGGAAATGTTATATTGCATCTTCTTTTAAATTCTGTCATCCCACTGAATGCTAATAATGTTTAACAAATAGTGCCGAGTGGCTTGCATGAGGCCCAGGTCTTCTCTGACCTCAGTGTCTTCCTCTGCAGGGGGAGGTCTATAAGTGTCCACTTCTGAACCTCTGTGGTGCCATCAGAGCCCAGGGAAGGATTTGTGGATTAGCTTACATCAAGTGATAAAAAGAAGTCTATAGACTTACTGAGGACTGGAAAAGGTACATCAAAACACAAGTCACATAAGCTGCAGTCTGCAAGGCTCCCAAAAGTAGTTGAGAGAGGGCATGGTGCAGCCACCCACAGACGGAGGACATTGAGCACCCTCGGCTATCTGTGACTGTGGACCATGACACCAACACATACACCTTCTTACCTTGAAGTGGGCACTAGTAGAGGCAGAGAGGAAGGATCTGGGGGAATCTATAGCACCTTCATGGGCAGGGGCCCTATGTCTGGCTTCCTCCACCTATACCCTGTATACCCTGTAATATCCCCATCAGCTGAGAACTAAGTCTTTAGCTCATGAGCTCTTGAAGTGTATTTAGGACTCAGCTCAGAACACCAATATCTCATACTCTTTGCAACGGAGTCACTGAAGGACATGCTTTGCTGAAATGAGTTGCAATGGTTTCAAAAATCCACAAAAGGGACAATGGGTAATGGATAAAACAGATCTAATAAAAAGAGAAGCTCAGAAAATCCTGAGGTATATGCCCAGAGAAATTAAGAGGAAGGATGACTGGAGAAGCCTTGAGAGGGTGGAGGAGGGAGAGAGTTCAATTAAACAGAAGGGAGAAAAAAAA
>OU015742.1:124277265-124297262 GCA_907169655.1 Acomys percivali
AGAGAGAGAGAGAGAGAGAGAGAGAGAGAATGGTCAGTTCCCATACATATTTACTTTCTTACTAAGTTTCTGCAAAGAAAAACTCTTCCGTCTTGCATGCTCTCCTCTTTCCAATGACTGTGCTATACAGTGCCTCCTATCAGCCCTTCATGCAGTCATGGCTTCTCTGTTGTGTTCTCATGAGGAGCATATTCTGTTACAATAGAACCCTTTAGAATATTTTAATATTTCATGGGATTAGATCCACCTTGTTATGCATACATTTCACACTGTCCCTGGCAATGTTCACACATTTATTCTTCCATATAAATTTATATTCAATTTGTACAGTTTCCAAATATGCTCTAATTTGTAAAAGACATTTTATTAGACTTAATTATTTATTTGGGAGCATTGATATTTTAATTTGGAATAAGACTCACCATTCTTAACTGTTTTCTTTGTGTCTTTCCACGCAATATTGTTGGCTTTGTGTGAGATTTACATATTTATCGTTGTATTTGACACTGTCTACTTCAAAGTTATTTCACTATGCTAATAAGCCTCATTTGTTACTCTTCTACTTAATTCTGCAACTGATTTTGGAAAGAAACTGATTCTATGTTCCCCATATCCTGCAACGTATGGAAATGATCTTATCCGCTGCTATGGTTTTTTTTAAGCATTCCTGTTCTCTGAGCTTGGAGCAGTGTCTGTAAGAAATGCTTGCAGCACTCGGGAGGCAGAGGCAGGCAGATCACTGTGAGTTCGAGGCCAGCCTGGTTTGCAAAGTGAGTCCAAGACAGCCAAGGCTAACACAGGGAAACCCTGTCTCAAAGGGAAAAAAAAATGCTGCAAGCTTTGGTTTCACAACTGTATCACTCAGACCTCTCTGTCTTACAGATTATCGCCATCCTTGCCTCATTTTTGTGAGATTTTCCTAAGACTCCCTTTTCTGTGTGCTCTAATATTTATTGTGGAATTTGACAAGTATTCTTTCTAAGCCCTTGTCTTTTCCTCTTGTTGGGGTGAGTTTTCATGAAAGGCTAGCACATGCTTTCATTCGATTTTGCTTTCCCCTTTGTGTCTGCTTCCGGTCAAGCTGGAAGGCCTCCTGTTTGGTCTTCCTTCATTCTTTTTATAGGACTTTCTCCTGGATTCTTTTCCTCTTTCTTCACTGCTACTGTGTTCCCTGCCTGTCCACACCGGTGCTGTGCTGTGGAGCAGATGTGAAACCCCAAGCACGTGCTGCAGACAGCAACTCCACCGTCTCACCTCAGACCCGAAGAAAAATTTTTTATCAGACAGGACTGTAAGAATCTCTTGTTTTCTACAGGAACAGTACATAATTTTCTCAGAGCTTGATGGAACGAGCACATTGATCATCTTTCAGTCAATGACATAAAACACCTGAAATTTGCCCTCTAGGATGATAGCCATTCCAGGCATCCAGTGTCTCTTCTCGTCATATTGCTTTGGAGACATATTGCTTTGGTGGGGCTAGTAAGGAGGGAACTAAGAAATGTGCAAACCACTCACTCCTCAAGATCCCCCATAACTGCCACTGGGCACCAAAGCCAAAAGAAACAAAGAACAGAAGCATATAATGTCTCCACATGTTAAGAATTTATTTATATCTATTTTATAAGTATAAGTGTTATCAGATCCAGAGTCTTCTTGTTTGGACTCTATCATGACACTCAGGGAAGATGCAAGAGAGAAGCAACCCTCTCTGACATTAGAGCCAGGCTGTAGAAACTGTCACATTGTTGACCAAGCTCTGGGTCACTGCTTTACCTGGGCCAGGTGTAGTGAGCGGTAGACCTTTCTTTGCACAATCAGGGTGTGGAACTTGGCTCCTTGTCTGAGAGGTGCTGTGGTGGAGAGCCTCCTGCCTTGGACATCACAGAACTAACAGCCTTCCTTCTTTGTATGTCCCTGGGAAGCCAGTGCTCTGCACCAGTCCTCAGTTAGAGCTGTAGTACCACCTAATACAGATAGGATTTTGACCACTGACGTGTAGAGGTCAGGGTAGGGGATACAATCGCTAAATTCTCAGATCTTTGATTCTTGCAAATAAAAATTTCCAGGAGAAATGCAGACTATCTTCTCAGGGGTTCTACCTTTGGATGTGTTCAAAGTAAGTCTCCCAAGCAAGGGCACCCCACTGTCTAAGCATTTCCTACATGGCCATCTGAGGAGACTCAGAGACAATCATTGCATCTCCCTAACAGAGAACAGAACTGACACAAGATAAGCATCATTCCCTAGCTACAGAGAGGCACATGTATACATTCAAAGTGCTGCAGGCAAACTCCAGGGGTGGGGTGGGGCTGAGAACCTATGTGGACTTGGTGGACAGCAACAGCAGCTTTTCTTGTGAGCAAAACAAGTGTCAAGAGATCCATGGGTTGTGCTGAGAGCAAAGATAATACCTCAGGCCATGGGTGGGTTTGAAACCAGCAGAGGTCAGGGAATGGGGGAACTCCCACTGTCAATACTGGCCCTATGACATTTTCTCACGTGGTATAAGTGTGGTCATGAACACCTGTGCACACATGGTACCATCTAGTAGTCTGGATCAATTCCCTTTCCCCTGCCAGTTAAAGAATAATAAGGCAGGAAAGAATCTTGAGCAATGGGGGAAATCTCCCTCACAGAAGAACCAAAGGTAGAAAATGCTTTATTAAAAGTGAAGAAATGCACACATGGCAGACACACAGAGAGAAAGACCTCTGCAAAGCTGAAGTCAGCCTTTTGTAGAGGCTTAGGGGCTCAGAGGTTTTAGTGGGGCCAAAATACAGTTCCTTTAATCTAATTTAGGATTGGGGAGCTTAGACAAAAGAAGGTGTCCTGATGAGGGTTTCTATTGCTATATGAAACACTATGACCAAAAACCAACTTGGGGAGGAAAGGGTTTATTTGGTTTACACTTCCACATCACAGTGCACCACTGAAGGAAGTCAGGGCAGGAACTTGGAGGCAGGAGCTGATGCAGAGGCCATGGAGGGGTGCTGCTTAATGGATTGCTTCACATGGCTTGCTCAGCCTGCTTTCTATAGAACGAAGGACCACCAGTCCTGGGATGGCACCACTCACAGTGGGCTGTGCCCTCCCCCATCGATCACTAAAAAAAAATGTCCTACTGCTGGATCAGCATTTTCACAATTGAAGTTCCTTTCTTTTACATAACTCCTTAGTCAAGCTGATGTAGAATTATGTAGCACAGAAAGGAAGCTGATAAACCCACAACATTGGGTAAATGTGTCCTAATCAGCCTTCATCTTATCTGACTCCCAGGGCCAGCCAGCCTGTAGGGGACTCTCCTAGAGGGGGAAGTCTCATGCTGTCTCCAGATGTCAAGCCAGGAGGGTGAGTAGGAAGTTTTCCTGACCTCAAAGCACATGGGCCTATCCCTTTAATGTCACCCCACTTTACAGTGAGTTGCATCATAAAGCTGGTCCTAAGTCTTAATTTATTTTTATATTTTTACCTTGACAACATGCCGTTTCCTGATACCTTTCATAGTTTGAGACAGAATGTTGCTGGGAGTTAGAATCACTGATCTGCTCAGCTTGCTGATTTGCCATCTAGATAGGTTTCCTAGATGTAAAACAGTAAGGCCTAGGAGAAAACATTCACCATGAATTCCTATATTTCCTTTACTCCTAATGGTGTAAAGTGCATGTATGATTGCTATAAACACTGTGCCCAGTCAGGTTTGTCCAGAGGCAAAGTCCCTAAAGATGTCACTGTCTGTGAGCCTTTCAGAAAAAGCATCTCATCAAAGACAGAAGTAATGGGTCCGAGGGGTGCTGTGATACCCCCAAACACTCAGGTCAGCAGCCGCTCTTCCTGGATGTTTCCCCTTAGGTCAGCGGGATTCCTGCTGTGAGAGAAAGGCCCTGGCCATCTTCTCTTCTCGCTGTATTAAGTGCTCTGAGCCGGCTTCCCCACTTGAGAATCACAAAAGCCTCCCTAAACCATAAGTCTTCCAAGTTCATCTCCAGACAGACAGAGCATTGCGCCCATCAGCACTTTGCTGGGCATTCGAACTCCTCATTACTGACATAAAAATAGGAGAATCAGGAAAAAAGGAAACCGATTTGGAATTCAGAGCCTGATAAAGTGTCACTGGGGGGAAGCTAGAAAGAACAATGGCTGCTTTGTCCTTCCTCGCCCCATCATAAGCTCAAGAGGAAAACTGGAGCACTTAGATGAGATGGATTCGCAGGGCTAATTCCCCTACAGCAGCACTGTGTGAGGTGAAAAGCAAGAACAGTAGCCAACAGGCTATCCTGCGATATTTTCCATGTTTCCCACTGACGTCTTAAGTGCTCAATCTCTAAACAGTTGGTTCTAAATAAATGCTAAATGAATATGCGAATGAAAAGTGCATAAAGGAATGTATAGTCTGAAATGACACTTCTGAAGCTGACTTGGAATGGCTTTACAGTAACAACTAATGACAATAAGTCTAAGTATCAACTTTAAATAATGTCTTCCAATACATCGGTGCAGGAGGGATCATGGAGGAAGCTGAAACATGCCATGGATTGTATTTGTCTTGAATCCACTTCATCCTCTGCATGAAAAATAGCAAAAAAAGACAGCTGCCAACATTTTTAACAGCTCCTGCTACTGCCTGAGTTATATTTTTAAATGAGCCCCCAAAGCTGCATCTAACGCAATGCTTTCACTTGCTACAGTAGGTGTCCTGATCTCCTTGTGCTCCTGAGAAAGCTATTGCTTGGCCAGCCTTGGAGCAGATCTCCCACAACACCACACAAGAATCTCTGTTGTGGGTACAACTGATCTGAAGGGATAGAGAACCTTGCTGGCAACCTACTTGAAGGCAAAAAAAACAAACACCTAATGTTTGGGAACAAGGGAAGATCCCTTTAGCTAAATAATGTGATGTATGCAGCCTGCCTCCTTGCATCTTCTGCGATGTGTCTTATTGGAAAAGCAGCAATGAGCAGCTTTAGGCTTCATAGATGCAGTTGTTATCAAAGTTTAGACTGGAGCTGTGAAAAGTGATCTGCTGTTTGTTATTGTTGAGAATGGCAAGATACTATATGAGCAGTTGGCCCTCTGTGACCTTTAGTTCTGTGCCCAAAGATTCAACCAGTTATGAGAAGGAAGGGGAAGAAGAAGAGAGGAAGAAGAAAAAGAGGAAGAAGGAGGAGGAGGAAGAGGAGGAGAAAGAGGAGGAAGAGGAGAAGAAAGAATTAAGAGACTGCATATTATTTGTTTTTTTTCTTGATCCCTAAACAACCCAACAAGAGAACATTTTCTGCAGGATTCACACTGCATTTGGTATAGGTCAAGTATAGATGGCAGGACATATATGAAAAGATGTGAACAGTTTCTATGTGCATACTGAACCATCCTATTTAGGGGACTTGAGTGTCTACAGATTGGGGTTCTACGGGGGTCCCAGAACAAATCTCCCACAGATACTGAGGGAACTTAATCTGCAGATGGTGAAGTTTCCTTCCAAATTTACATTAAACCAAGATCAGTTGGAGGGTGGTAAGATGCACCTGCCTCCAAGCCTGAGGACCTGAGTTTAATCCCCAAGAACAAACATGGTAAAAGGAGAGAACTGACTCACACAGGTTATCCTTTGATCTCCATCTATGCACCCACACGCATACACATCAGATAAACAGACAAGCATCTTAAAAGCTTAGAAAATTAGTTGGTTCCTGAGAGTGAATGCTGACTTAATAGTTTTGCCGTCACCTACCATCTTAGGCATTTATCTGTGCATCCTGGTAGCTGCTGCAGGAATCTGTGCATGGCTAGATAATGAAGATTTGGATTCAAATCTGATGGGACACTCGTTTATTAGCTATGAGATGCCACATGATTAGTGTTTCACTGGGTCTCAGCTCTTCTCCATCTTGGAAACTATAACATGGTGATTATATATCCATATAGAATAATTCCTGAAGAGCTAATGCCTACCTTTTCCTGAGGTTTACCACCACAGGCTCTTATTCCTTCCTGAAGTTCGTATTCCTTCCTGAAGAGCCACATGCTAAAGGCATGGCAGAGGTTGGTGAGGGAGAAAAGACTGAGGCGCCTTTCTCACAGTTTTATGGTTAAGATCTCCTCACCAACCTCTGCATAACAAGAAGGAGTTAGGACCCATGATAGGAAGGTTGAACATTTTCTGAACATCCCTCCCAGGCATGCTTGACATCCTCCCACCAAAATCTTTCTGTATGCGTCAACAAAAATGTTAAGGGCCACCTAAATAACACACCCAAATCCAAGCAGTGACTGGGGCATAGCATGTGTGATAATTTAGCTGTTATCAGTGCATCTCACCTCCACCTAACAGACCTTCATCCAGTAACAAACTTAAAATGAATCATGTTGCCAGATTTCAGCCCAAAGTAAAGAAATACTTTCTCCTCCTTGTGAAACAGATTATTTTTTTTACCTATTTAGGGGGCTGAGTGGATATAAAATCTGATTCCCACCAGAGTTCTGAAATATAAAAATGACCTCCTGTAAGTCATCTATTTATTGCTCAGTGTTTTTAAGGTTGCAGAAGGGTGGGGTTGGACAACAGGACACTGACCTGTGATGACAAGCAGGATCCCATAAGTGACTTATTTTATGTATCTGGAGTTGACCTGCATGTCTGTAAAGCCAAACAGTTAGACTGTCAGCTCTGTAGGGACTTCCTACCCTCTACTCTGCAACCATTGGCAGCAGTATTTCCTAGCCTGTTCTGGGCAGGCTGTATAACACTGATGGAATTTCTTTGCTTAACATGGAGGGTGGTTTTGCCCTTGGGACTCCAGGAGACAGTCTCTCTGAGTCCCTGAAATTAACCCCTCCTGCTATCTGTGATGAAGGAGCAGAGAGTAATGAGGCGAGACAGCATTTGAGGTTCCAGAAGGCTCAGTCCACTGGCAGTCAAGTGACCTGTGCTTGAAGCTGTGTTTTGCCCTCTTACTTTGTGACTCTTCTTCTTTAAATAAAAATCCACCTGTCAGATGCTTTCTGATTATCAGAAGAAGAAATCACTCAATTTGCCCAAGGAAATTGGAGCGTGTATTCTGTCAACCAAAGCGTCTTAAGCTCTTCTTGTTTCAGGCCCCAGAGGGGCACAAGGGACATTGAGGTGAATCGGTTAAATTTCCTAAGTAGAAAAACCTTTTCCTCTACTCCCAGGAAGACAGATGGGGAAAAATATTTAAATATGACATGACAAATATAAATGTAGGGGGAGGAAAGGGAGCAGGTGTGTTTTGAAAACCACTGGCCAGGGTTCGGGTCCGGCTGGGCATGCTGAATAAGGGAACTGGTTCACCACGCCTGCTTCCCATTTTCCTGCATCCTGCCTTTCTATTGTTCCCACACTGAAGGATGTGGTGAGGATGTTATCCAGCATCCCCCACCCATTAAGCAGATAGTAGACTATTTAAAGTAAATTACAAATTAAGAAGCTCACCTTGCTATGTATACTTGAGTAGTCCTTAGTGTAACAACATGTTGTTCACACCCTCTGCTTTTCTTCCTTTATTAATTTATACACCCTCCTCTTCCTTATCTCATACCTTTAAAGGATCCAGAACTTTCCATGCCATTGCAGCAGCTTCCTCTACCTACTGCCATTCTCTCAAAGAATTTCCTCTTGGAAAGTCTTCAATGACATATACTAATAAAAATACATCCAGTTCAGTTCACGAAAAGAGAGTCCCCTTAGAGTACCTTGCTACCAATATTGTCAGGTCGAGTTCTGCCCTGACATTTCAAGGGATTGCCAGTGAAGTTAGAAGGCATTTCTCTGCTGGCACTGAGCTTTCTAGAGCACAAATTCAGTTATCAGAGGCAGGAATTACTGCACCAGACATAATATGTATCCCTGGAATGTCGATCCAGGTGCCGAAAATTGCAGGCCAGTAGGAAAATGGTGTAATCTGTGATTCCATCTGGCCCATGAATTTCCAGTGGCCTTGCTTATAGATTGTCAGAACTGTTCATTAAGTTTGTTTTGAAACCAAGGGCTTAATATCTGTAATTTAGAGGGCTCAATAGGCAGTTAAATTGAGTGAAACTATTTTTGAATGACGACTCCAGTTTCAGAGAAAGAGCGGACATTGCAGCTCAGAAGAGCTGCATTTGAGGCAGCACCAGGAATTCAAGATTATTTATAGGCCCTTTAGAAAAAGGGCTTCACTATGCTAAGTTGAGAAACTTTTCCTCCCTCCTGTTAAAAAAATACTTACAAAAGCCACACACTGACAAAAAGAAACATTTCTAATGCAGATAGGTTATCAGCCACAACCACAGGACACTCCGTGGTCAGATGGGGCACAGGCTGATAGCGTGCTCTCTGTGTCTGACTTGAGGCTGCCTTCCTATGCAGCTGTTACCATGAGAAGGTGTTTCCATGGCACAGTGTGTACAAAAGAGAGACCACTGTGTGTTGAGCCGGGAATTAAAAGTGAGTTCCTCATCTGGTGTGCTTGTAAGCACTTACAAGCAATCCCGGAGACACCGTGTCATCCCAGGAGATAGCATCCACTCCTGAAACAAAGTTCCTGGACACAAATTGTGACATCAAGCTACAGATGTAAATTGTGACATTTTCCCAGAAGGGTGACATGGAAAGGTTGTGTAGACAGCAGGTTAACCCTCAGGAACAAGTGGAGGATGTCACCAAGGAAGAAACCACAGAGCTTCATAGACCCTGGTGTCCCAAGTCACAGTCCAAATGAAATTTCAGAGTAGAAAAGCATTTCCACTGAGGGCCAGACACTGGCAACTAGTGTTCTAGGGGCTACAGCCACTGTCATCTGCAGAGACTGCTAGTCACTTGCCCTGTGGACAGACACCTGACACAAGAAGCTTAAAGAAAGTAGGGTTTCTCTTGGCTCACAGTTTGATGGTATCATCTGGAAAGTGGGGGACTCCTGGAAGCCTTAGCCTGATGAAGTGGTGAGTGGCGTGTGTCTGTGCTGGCGCCACTGTCTCTTCTTTGATCGCTTCAGAACCCATATCATAGAATGGTGCCCCACATGTTCAATACAGTTCTTCAGCCTTAGTTGACCTTATCTAGGTAGTCCCTCACAGGCCTTCCAGAGGACTTGTTTCCTGGGTGATTCTAGATCTTCTCACATTGACAATCATTACCTCTGACAGGCATCAAGCAGGTCTAACCTGGTGTAGCAAACATCATTTGGTTCACACTCCAAATCATTCTCCTTTTAAAACTGATTTCCCCTCCCTCCCTGGGTGGTCATGTGCTGAGGCAAAGAACACAAAATGGCATTTATAAAATCTGTCCTGGTAGCTTGCTGACACTATCTATGTTGGTTAAAAAGATGCACACGTATGTCAGCTGCAGATTTCTGTGAAAATTTGCTTTTCTGGAATGAGCACCATCCCTTTAAAAAAAATAGTTTCACTTTTTTCCACTTTCTGAAATGAGGGCTGAGGTTGGAGATCAAGCCTTGTAGTTTTGCTCAAAAAACCATTACTCAGAATGATAGAACAGAAAGAAAAAAAAACAGAACTGATGGCATGTGGACTGGGAGAAAAACACAAAGTCTACTGGAGGAACGCATCTGAAAGAGTTCAAGTTCAAATGGCTTCTAGGGAGTTGTAAGAACACATGCACATCGTTCCTGAGGCTGGGGAGATGACCGCGTGTGTCAGAATTCAGATCCCCTGGGCCCTTGTAAAAGATGCTGCAAGTGGCGCCCTACTCGTGGTTCTAACACTCTGGAGGCAGAGACAGGGGCTCCTCAGAGCAAGCTAGACAGCTAGATGAGCTGATTCTGGTAGCTTCACATTCCCTGAGACAACTTCCCACAGTAATTAAAGTGAGAGAGACTGAGGAAGACCCAGACAGCTGTCTCTCCACACATCCATACACACCACACACGCACATGCCTACAAAGAGTAAAGAAAACACACATTCTTCTCATTTGTAAAACGCTTATCTGCTTCTGTATGTGTGATGTGTGTGCATACACACACGTGTGTGTTTTAATGTGTGTGTGTGTGTGTGTGTGTGTGTATGCCACAGGACAAACTGTTTTCTTTGTTGCTTACCACACTACACAATCCATATATTATATAGTGATAACAAGGGCGCTACACACATGTGGACTGACTTTGATGGATCTCAAGGGTATGATAAATGACAGTAACAAATCCTCAGTCCCTGCATCGGTTACTTTTAATGTGGCTGAGACCAAGTGCCCGGCAAGAAGCAGCCTGTGAAAGGAGGTGTTTATTTTCACTCCCATGCCTCAGTGAATCGTGGCCACATCACAGTAGTAACATGAAGAAGCTGGTCACGTGGCATCCATAGTCAGGAAGCAGAGAGACACGAATGCTGGTATTCAGCACACTTTCCCTTTTATATTTCTTCTGAGTTCCTGGCCCACGGATTGGTGGTGCTCACATTCAGGCCGTGTGTTCTCATCTCAGTTAACCTAATTCCCCATCACAGATCTGCCTAGATTCTAACTCCTATTAAGTCGACAGTCAGCAATGCCTATCACAACCACATGTACTAGAATTCAATTTCTTTAGTATGCAGTAGCGAAGACGGGGGTTCGGGAGAGGAGACTCTAAAGGGTTCCTGGTGGTTGCAGAGTTCTGTATCTTACTGCTAAGGTTAATGTGTGATATGAACCACACACGGAGACTAGAGATGTGCCATGGCCTGCTCTCAGCACTGTACAGAACCTCCTGCAACCCTGGGAAAAAAAAAAAGGATAAAAAGTAGTGGACTATGGCAGCTCCCAGCCAGTGGTTAGTAAGATACATGAATGGCGGAAGTGCTGTCTCAGTGATTAAGGGAAGAAGCACTTCTTGCTCTTGCAGAAGATCTGGGGTCAGTTTCCAGCACATACCTTAAGTTTTCACAATCATGTGTGAATCCCAATTCCAAGGGATCAATGCTCTTTTCCTGCCTCAGAAGGCACCTGAATAATTACAGTGTACATACACTCAAGCCTACATACATATGAGTAAAAGAAGATGATAAAATAAATCTTTTAAAAGAAGATAGATGCATGGATATATTTTAATGCAACAAGCACACTACTTGTGCTGTGCTCGCTCATGGGCAGTCCCTTGTGGACATTCCGATGTACATGCTGTCTGTGACTTGCCCTGGATAAGCTAAGCCCTTCACGCCTGGGTGCACTAGGCCCACGACCAGATGCACATCTCCAATTACCAAGCCAGTCTGTCCACCCAAAGGTGCCTGTGGGAACAGAGCTGCTGTCAACAAAACACCAGATTCTGGTTGGCTGCCACCTGGGCTGCCAGGGCATCCATTGCCTGTTGTTGACTTCTTGGCTGGGGCTCGCTCACACATCTCCTGTTTTTATCTTCAGTTTTAATTTAGATCACAGCCACTGGACACCAATTACTCTGGGCCAAATATGGGGCAAGTCCAGTGGTTACTTGCTGAGTCAGTCTTCCCATTTGACTGGAATAAGGTCTGTTAGCAATGCATAGCTTTTTTGAAGACAGGGTTTCTCTGTATCCTGAACCCTGAGAACACAGGGTTGTCCTGAACTCTCTTGGTAGACCAGGCTAGCCTCGAACTCACAGAGCTCTGTCTGCCTCTGCCTCTCAGAGTGCTGAGATTACAAGCATAAGCCACCAAGCCCGGCTAATGTATGACTCTTGAAGGAAAACAAAAAGCACAACAAGTAATAAAACTCCTACGTGCAACTCTTTGAGTTTTAGTTTAGGGATCAAATTATGGCAAGATACCTATAAGTAATAATAAATACAAAGTGCACATTAAGTATCTTCATAGAAACCATTGTACAAATTGCATGTGTGTGCACGCAGGCGTGTGTTCCTGTAGGCACAAGGTTTTGCCAGTACATATGCAAATGTGTGTATGCATATGGCGGCAAGAGGTCAACCTCTGAGGAGCCACCTACCCTGTTTATTGAGATAGGGTTTCTCACTGGCCTTAGTACACTGAGCCTCAGAGACCCATCTGTCTTTGCCTCCCCAGGGCTAGAATTATAGCGAGTACAACAGTGTCTCATGTATATTCCTGTAGTTTCTAGGCAACAGATGCAGGTCCTCATGCTTCTGTACCACTGCACTATTTCCCCAGCCCCATTATATACACTTTAATTCATCCTTAGTTATAGTAACTAGGTGAAAATTGATTAAAATGTGGGCTGAGAGAAGTGAGGCTATCAGTGGGTACTCCACAATTATATCCATATATACATATGTCTCTTTACAAAATAAATGACAAGGCAGGAAGGATGGCTCAGCGTTTAAGAGCACTGGCTGCTCTTCCAAAGGTCCTGAGTTCAATTTCGAGCAACCACATGGTGGCTCACAACCATCCGTAATGAGATCTGGTGCCCTCTTCTGGCCTGCAGGTGTACATGCAGATAGAGCACTCATGGATATAAATACATACATACGTACGTACATACATACATACATACATACATACATACATACATAATATAAAAAAAGACAGAGAAAATGTTTAAATTCTTTACCTGGTTTCTGTTGCAGTAGTGAAATTGTGAGCCTCCTCACACCCTCACTCCTCTGAGTTATATATTAGAAATCATGCAATTAACACTCTAGTAAATATATATAATGTGATGAAGATTTTAAGCATAACAAGGTGACATCCATTTTGATTATACTCTCTCTTCCAAATATATAAGTATCCTAGACATGAGTTATTTCTCTATTTTGTGCATTTATAATGTGTATATATACATAGTTATATATAATGTAGCATTAGTGTCTCTTGTGAGTGTGTGGTGTGTGGTGTGTGTGTGTATTTACACTCATTCTTGGGGGCATGTGTGGAGACCAGAGGTTAACAACTCCATCTTACCCCGCATCTTGTCATTTGGCTAGAGTGGCTGACCAGTGGACCCCCTAGACCGACCTGCCTCTCCTGACCAGCCCTAGTCTTACAGAATCCCTAGGGTTACAGAATCACTAAGGTTACAGAGTTCCAGGGTTACAGAATCCCTAGGGTTACAGAATCACTAAGGTTACAGAGTCCCAGGGTTACAGAATCCCTAGGGTTACAGAATCCCTAGGGTTACAGAATCCCTAAGGTTACAGAATCCCTAGGGTTACAGAATCCCAGGGTTACAGAATCCCTAGGGTTACAGAATCCCTAGGGTTACAGAATCACTCCACCAGATGTGGCTTTAATGAAGGTACTAGGGATTGAAACTCAGGTCTTTGTGCTTACACAGCAAAACGTTTAGCACTGAGCCACCTTTCCAGCCCCAGGCTGTTTTATTTCTTCATGCCTGTTGTCAAAATTATGACTGTAAGACCTTTTCCACATCAATGGATCTTTTTGTTGATCTTTTAAATTATGTGTCATTTCAAACCCCATAGATTTTAACCATTTTTCTATTGGTGGGCAATTCGACATTGTAATCATTTTGTTATTACAAAGTTCTGTAATAAACACTAAAGTAGAATCATCATTGGCTTCAAAACCTTCTGTAATTCAATTGTATTGATTTGTGTAATGAGAAACACATTTCTAAGCAAAATCATTATCATGTCAAAAAAAAAAAAAAGAAATCAATTGTGCATTCCACAAAACATTAGAAAGAAAAATGTTCTTTGGACAGAAAATTCTAATTATTAGATATTGATGTTCCTCAGTTGACTTCACTTCTTCTGCCTTTTGCTTCCACATTACACACTAGTTTTGCACGGGTCTGTGAGAGGCATCTTCTGGGAGTTGTGTAAGCCATGGCTTTAGTATTGATAATTTGGAGTTAGCTATGACAAGCCTCTATACCACAGAAGTTGGTGACTCCTACACTCAAGGGTTTTGTGTGTTTACTGTCATTGCTTTTGGTGAGTCTGCTATCAAATTTACCAGCATATGACTCTGTGTGGGTGTGTTTATGTGCCTGTGTTTATGAATATATATATACATATCTTCACTTTATTTGTATTATTTTCCTGTTCTAAAAATACTGTAAGATTCAAATGACAAACAGCTTGTATTTTCCTCTTTCCATAATCAAAATAATATTTACAGAATATACTTCATCTTCCAAAATGTATTATTTGTATAATACACTGACTTCACAAATCTAAATGTACCAGAAAAAAAATACTGTGAGCACTAAAGAAAAATCCATGCACCAAACATCCGAGTTCACAAAACCACTGTGACTGGGGATGAAATATCAAGTTTTCCAGCAGCCGAAGGAGAAAAGAAAAAGTATTTTTAATTTCAATTTATTATCTGTTACTAAATATTGACTAAAGGGATAATATCCTTTGGTGTTAAAGAAAAGCCTAACATGACATTACATTTCATGGCACACCGTTTCATATATCATCTTTGCTCTGGTTTCATAAGAGTGGGGATTCTTGTAGTCTTTGACAATGGGTCGAAGCCCAGAGAGATCAAGCGCTTGTCACTAGATCTTACCTGCTAGTGACTGGGTAAGAAGCACAGCCGGTTCTCTTCCCTCCACTACACCATGTTATGTTATACTGCTAGCCTTGGCTACAGCAGTGAGGTCTAGCTTGAAAGGTCTTTTTTTTTTTTTACATGTATTGAATTGATTGGTTGATGTGTGTGTGTATGTGTGCATGTGTGCATATACGTGTGTGGGCGTGTGCGTGTGTGTACATGGGTGTCTGTATGTATACATGCATGAGTATGTAAGTCAGAGAATAATTGGCAGGAGTTAGTTATTTTACTACCATAAGGATGCTAAGGATTAACCTCAGTCAACAGGCTTAGCAGCAATTACCTTTACTCACCGAGCCATCTTAGAAAGCTCATAAAGCAGACCTAAAGAGCATTAGTGTGGTGATTGTTTACAAACCACTAAGAAAGTACAGGCCATGAACGGAGAGGTAACTAAGGAACTAGAGCCTATAAGGCTCACTAATGTGCTGCATGATGTCCATGGTGCAATAGGATATGAGACACAGATCTTGGAGCATTGACCATGTGTACCTGAAGTCCACACTTCCTCATGTTAGTTACGAGTTGGGCTTTCAACATCCACCGGAGGAACAGGTCAAGTTCAAAGCCAAACTTGCTGCTTTTTAAGACTGGTCCACAGTGCTGGGTTAGAGTAATGTAAGGCACCTGTCTACAAATGCAAGATGGTTTCCTTGTGATGGGCCACTTGAGGCAAATAGGGTTTTATCCGGATGTGTATTATCCCAGCCTCTCTTTGCCTTCCATGGCATCACGGAGGGTTGACCACGCAAGGGCAGAGGAACGACCCAGGTGATTAGCAGGTACCTCCAGGCATTAGTCAACTTCTACGCAAACGTGAGCTTTTTTCCTTGCTGCATGGAAGGAGATGACGCATAAACAAGGTCTGGTTCCATTCCTCAGATCTCAAGCCTCCTCAGAGGGAGCACAGTCCACATGAGCTGTGTCACAGAGAGGGCTCTGTGGGAGTCTGTTTAGGGTACTACGTAAGGAGCAGCTTACCTGCCAGGGAGCTGGTGGAGAAATGAGAGAGTCAGGGAGGTGCTGTTTTAAACTCACCTCAGAAGAGCAATAAGCCAGAATGGTAAGTGTAGAGTGAGATCAAAGGCTGGGAAGGCAGCAGTGGTGGGGGTTGGGGTGGTGGGGGAGTGGGGGCTGGGAGGGAGGGGGAGGATGACTGTCACGGAAAAAGTTCTTCTGCCCATCACACTTAACACTTAAAGGTAACAGACCCACTCGTGAGTTGTTGGCTCATTTCCCCACATCTCACTCTAAACCTCTTATTCTGTCCTACGTGAGGGACAATGCCTTCATCTTTTTCCATCTTGTAAATCAAATCATTTTGCAAGCGCCTATTTCCTCTGACTATCCTGAACCTGCAGATGATGCTCAGATGTCCTTGGAGCTGAATGGCCATGGTGATCACTTGCTGAGCAGCAGGGTTGTTTGAATGCTGTATAATATCCCTTGCTAGGTTTATTGAAGTTCAGAGAGACACATTATGTAAATGTATGCAAATGCCAGAGAATAAATAAAAATGTTAGTAAAAAAAAAAAAAACCCACTTGCAGATGCCCACCACCACATGCTGACCTCCTTAATTTAGAGATGGCCCGATGTGGACTCGAACCATGTGTCTAAGTAAATATAAAAGAAGCAGCACAAGGCTGGGCAGTGGAGGCTCCACACCTTTCATCCCCAGCACTCCAGAGACAGAGGCAGGATTCTGCGAGTGTGAGGCCAACCTGGTCTACAGAGTGAATTCAAGGACAGACAGGGCTACACAGGGAAACCCTGCCTTGAAACAAACACAAGCAAACAAACAAACAAATAAAAACAAAAGAAGCAGCACAAAAGAAGGAATCAGTGGTCAAATCAGCTTGTTTATAGGGTGAGTAAGAATTGCAGGAACAACGCTGTGTGTCCCTCCACCGTCTACACTTTATTCAGGGTAGGTGTAGAGACACCTAAGGATGAACTCTCAGGCACTGGCATACCCCTGGGAAGTGCTCTGCCTCTAGGCTGCAGAAGTTCTATTGTGTGCTTAGAGCAGAGTGAACTAACTGCCAGACTTCCAGCTACTGCTCTCTCTTCCTGAATCCAGTTCCCACATCACCCACACCTGGACACCAACACGTGACACCACTGCACTAAGTGCTTTGCATGCACTTTTTCCTCCCCTTCCAGGTCCTGGAATATGTCGGGCTGTGCTGGCACCATGCCTGCCTCGAGGCATCCTGAGCATGGCTGCTCAAGACCAAAATTAGCTGGGACGGGTCCCTTTGACAGTCACCAGGGCCAAACTGGCACCTGCAAGCTGAGTCACTGACTTTTAACTGTTTATTAAGTGGTGACAGTGACAGCTAAATAGTGTAGAGGAAGGACCCCTTCTCTGCGTGTTCCGGAACGTAAGGCTTCAGAGAAACGGCGGAGGCATTACCAGAATGGGAGGCGCTGTGGGGGAGGGGCGCGGGGCGAGCCCACACTGAATTGTTCTTGTCTCCCTTCCATCCATGCAGATGGTCCCTTGGAAGCACATCCAGTGAGGAGCTCTTCTCTGCAGCTCTGGCCTCATGCTGTCCCATCACTAAAAGTTTTGAGCAGTACTCACAGCTCGTGTAGCAAAAAAAAAAAAAAAAAAAAAAAAAAAGGTCCTTAAATCCAATAGACTCTGGGTGTCTGTTAAAAATGTCCCAGCATGAGGGGCTCTGGTGAAGAAGACACGTCTACGTGGGAGCCCAAAAGGCCCAGGAATTTCTGGAGTGCTTCTGAGCTTCGGAACGTTTCCAGTTAACTTACTGGTTAAGAGGCGCGTGGAAACCAGTATGCGTTGTCCAAATTGAAGTGGGTGGAAGTGAGTACTCTTGGGCAGGAGACAGACTGATCAGGCAGAAACTTCTCTCCCAGGGTCAGCGTTGATACTGAAAGCAGGATAGAGCCAAGACTGTATATGACTATCTTCCACAATGCCATGTGGTAAGAAAGTTGGGTCTTATTGTGTCATGAGATCATTTTTTTATAGGTTTGTGAATGTCAGGATAACCTGGTCACACACACATATATGCACAGAGATACAGACACACAAAGGCACAGAGAGAGGGGGGGCACACGTGTTTTATATATTATGTGTAGCAAATTCAAGCAGAACTTCTTGCAAAGGCCTAAGGCAGCATGGAGGGATTCCTCTCTAAAACCCGAACAAGCCCACAGTCCTTCACTCTGTACCTTGTGGGTTCATTCTGGGTGACTGCTGGACTGTCTTCTATGCACGGAGTAAAGGAAGATAAAGAGGCTCCCCATTTGGGGTTGCAAAGATCAGTCAGCTTCAGCCGTCATCAGAGAAGTTTCCTCCTGAAGTACGTGGGAACAAATCAGAGACCCACAGTCTGACAATATGCTGAGAGTGAGAGACCTTGGAACACTCAGCCCTGAACAGAGAGCAGGGAACCTTGTAAGAGTATAAGAGCCAGAGGAGATGACAGACACCAAGGAATCAAGGACCTCTAAGTCAACAGGACAGATACACATATGAACCCACAGAGATTGAGGCAAACTGCACAGGCTCTGCATGAATCGACAGCAGATGGGGTCCTAGAACTCGAAGGAAAAGTGGACACATTTTCCCCATCCTTAACTCAGAAGCAATCTCAAATTGAAATTGATAACCACTTACAAATAAGAATTTAGTCTTCTCCATGGGAGCCTCACTGGAGAAACAAACTACTCTTAAGGGTAGGCTGCATGCCCAGCAGTAAATGGCCACTTCGGGGGTTCATTGTCTCATAATATCATCTTAGAACTTTTCTTTTCTTTCCTTCCTTCCTTCTTCTTCCTCTCAGTCTCTGTATCTCTGTTTCTCTCTCTCTCTCTCTCTCTCTCTCTCTCTCTCTCTCTCTCTCTTTCTCTCTCTCTTGAATTTTAAGTCTATTTTTATTTTTTCTCTTTTTTCGCCCTACAGGTCCTTTGCATACACGTACTGTTTCTGGTTTTGTGTCCTATGGGATTCCTGAGCGCAGGAATGAGTGGCTCTCCTACATCTATGTCTGTTCATGTGTCTTTTCTCAGCCTTGTTTCCTTCTGTTTGTTTTATCTTATTGCATTTTATTTTTATTATTCTTTAGAAGCCTTTTTTTTTTCTAATAATAAACAAAAAGAGGATGGATCCAGATGAGAAAGAAGGTGAGGAAAATTTTGAGAAATAGAGGGAGACAAAATCATTATCTGGATATAAGATATGAAAAACCCATTATTTTTAATATAAAAAAAAGATTAGTGTACTGATGCTGGCTCTTTCAACCTCAGTATGGGTGACATTTGAGCCAATGGATTCCCACTTACGGAGTGTGGACTGTCTACACCACTGGGAAGCCAGTGTCCTCTGTGATGGAAGCCATAGGCCAGTGTCCTCTGCAATAGAAGCCATAGGCCAGTGTCCTCTGCAATGGAAGCCATAGGCCAGTGTCCTCATTGTCCAGTGCCTTTTGCAATGGAAGCCATAGTCCAGTGCCCTCTGAAATTGTAACAGTCAAAGGTGGCTCCAAGGCTTCCCCAGTTATCCCTGGGGAGCAGCTTGAATCCCTTATTGAAAACCAGTGACTTAAAGGATATAGAGTGATCAAAAAGGAGAAACAACACAAATTATACAAGGAAGACAGTGATGGGAATCTGCCCTTTACAAACAACCTGAGGGCTGTCTGTAGGTTAACAAACCCAGGCCTGCTTTCAGATTTATAGCATAGGAAATCAGATTAATCCGGCAGGATGTATTTTGGCTCTATACTGCTGTGAAATGCCATATTAAATTAAACAAATTCTGTTGCTTTCTTCTGAGTCAAGGGGAGGGAAGAAAAAGAAAATGAATAACACGTTAAATTGCAGGATATTAATTATACAGAGCTACATATTGGGTGTTATGCATCGAAGGAGCTAATTTTCTCCACAATGTTATTATTATTTGTTGCTTGTGTAGTACCGTTGATGTAAACACAGCACTTTATAAATACTCCTATAAAGTTTATTGCTCTTACATGAGCATGCTGTGTAATTATGTATTTACCTTCTAATAAATGATATGAAAAGCACAGCTCATTCTCAGCAAAAGCCACGCATTTGCAATCATCCGACTTTCTAAAAATCTCTGGGTAGCAACTGAGCTGGCTGGTTCTAGAAACAGAACTGATATGATCTGAATAAACAAGAAAATTCTATTTTTGTTATTTTTTTCCCCCAGCTTTAAAGAAATAGGCCAGTCTTTCTCAGAAAGTTTCACACGGAGGGGTATTTTTTTGGAGGAGGGGTATTTTTGTTGTTCCTCTGCAGGGTTGATCCATCCCTGTCAAGTCTGTAAAGTGTGCTGTGTGTAGGTGGAAAGACAAACCACATAGAACAGTTCACTGCCTCAGACAGGTCACCTTAAACATTGCAGGGCAGCTTTTTTGCAGAAGGGAAAAAGTGCAACAAGAAGGAAATGTGCACATGTGCACACACACAAACACACACACACACACACACACACACACACACACACACACACACAC
>OU015742.1:124297272-124315245 GCA_907169655.1 Acomys percivali
CACACACACACACACACACACACACACACACACACACACACACACACCTCACACCAGAAATGTCAGCATGAATAACAATCTGGAGAGCAAGCAGCTTCAGTTTTTCTCCTCTAGTCAGGCAAGACAGTGAAAGCTCTCCCTGCCCCACACGGGGGTGGGGGAAGGTGGGAGGGGGAGGGTGGGAGGCAGACCTATCTAGCAGCTGGGCTCAAGTTGATGAAATAACCGGTGATCCACTTCAAGGAACTGGCCTAGAGATGGCTCCTAGCTCAGACACGCTAATAAAAAGTCCTCTGGGGAATCGGATTCAGTCACTGTCTTGGTCAAAAATGTCAGCAGGTTCTTTGTTCACTTCCCCGCTGTCTGGAAAGTTAAGCACCTATGTCCCTAGAACCAGTTCTTTAAAAATGAATTGCTCATGCAGATAAACCAAGTCTACCTGACAAATACTTTTTACTTCTGTGAGCAGGGCTGGCATCCTCACCTTATACAACCCTGTGGCTTCATTACCAAGTTAAGAAAGTAGTTCCAAAACGGACTGCGCATCTGAGGGTCCCAGAATCTACAGGATCTATGAAGCAGGTGAGCCTCCCTGTGCTCAACCAGCTCCTCTGCATACAGTAATGGAAGCTATTGACTTGTGGGAAACAGCGATTTAAAATAAGAGGAAAGAGGCCTGACAATGAAATCTCATCGGCTAAGTATTTTTCTAACCAGTCGAGTGTTTCTCTTAATCTATTCATAATGACGTTTAAGTCTAGAGAGAAATTTATTCTAAAAACTCAGTTTACATATTTCAAACTCGATGCTATGTGCACAAATCATTCTTCATGTCATAATTCCCCTATTTTTCTATTTAACAGTAGGTGATCTTGAACATTTTGGGTGGATCCAAGCTTTCTGTAAGATGGGGTGTATTCCTAACCTGGGATGGTCAGTAATTTTCAAGCACAGAGGAAGGAGGAAGATGAGGAGGGTGGATCCTTGTGTCAGGCGGATGGGTCCTCTTCTTTCTCTGTCTTAGGCAGGAGGCTGCTAGCAAGGAGCTCCTTGCTGTTCCTCTAAGGCAGGTATCCCATTCAGCTGTGAGTTCCAGGAAGAGTTTGAAGCTCTGGGGTAAACACCACAGGAATTTGCCAGAAACCTGATCCCCTCAGATCCAAGATGAACTAATTTAACATATATTATTTCAAGAAGTGTGTCTGTATGGAAAACGATGTAAAGGAAACAGTTTAACTAAAGCTGACTATGGTGGCACTGGCCTGGGAGACAGAGGCAGGATAATCTCAAAATTAGTGCCTGCCTGGGCTATATGCATGAAGGCATTCTCTCAGAAAAAGTTTAGAAAGCAACACCTTCCATGAGAAACAGAAAGTCGTCCTGGTGCATTGAAAATGTCACTAGAAAGGAGGGCTTGTGTACAGCATGGGCATCCATGTCTCATACGAAGAAAGCTGCAATCAGTCAAGTCATTCCACAACTGCCAGATGCCTCTTGAGAGTCTTACCTTCCTGAAGATGTCATACTTTGCTTTGTCCTGCCCCTCCTCCATTTCTTCACGTTAAGGCCATGTCACATACAGGCAGTTCTCTCTGGAGTCCATTTGACACCTCAGGGCAAAAGGCCGTGCTTCTTAAAACTTATTTGTGAAATGCCCTGGTATTTTTATGTTATCACAGACCTTGCTGGCCTCATCTGTTCCCAGGAAGTTGAGATGAATGATGGGTTATCAGAGTTAAACTTCTATTAAGTTTGGCCTAAAACTGCTGTCATGTATATTTTAAATGTGTTCTACGTGTGTCCACCCATGGTGAACTGTAACCTAATCTTTGACGCATAAATGGACTGCAACTTACTCTTGCTGCAAGCCACAAGTCACAAGCAGTAAGTTATCTAAAACCTAAAAAGCCTGGAGCTATACCCAATGGAGCTAAGTATTGTCTCTGCACCCACTTCCCCCTCCTGTGGAGGCATTCCTTATCTCTGGATATAAATAGAATATGTTCTTTGTAGAGAAAGGCATTCTGAACCAGCTATTTGTTACTTTTTTTTTTAATCCAAGGCTTCACTATGCAGCACAGAATGACCTTGAACCTTCAACCTCAGGATCTATGCCTCTGAATCATTCTAGATGAAAACTGCTAGGGACGGAATTGCAGATGAATCAATTAGGAGCAATAAAACCGCATTATTCAGAGGTCTGCTTTTTAATACCTGTTAGGATCACACAAATGCCCCTTCCAGGACTGTTTGTTGAGGGTGCACTGGCAGTGTAGTGAGGGTAAGAGCTCAACGAGTGCTAAGGGATTGTCTAAATGAGGTTGGGTACAGTGGTCAACTTGCTCACAGAGTGTTGTAATCCCAAGAAGAGGTGAGGGTGAGCTGAGAAGCCAAAGAGCTTCAAGCAGAGGAAATGAGATAGGAAGTGATGAAGGCAAAGTGAGCCCAGAACATCCAGGGAGCTTAAGGAGCATCAGTGTGGTTCCCCTCTGGTGGACGGTGGCCCATGTGGGAGATACCCCAGTTAAGAGCAAGGCTGGTGTTAATGGGGCATTCTTTCAGTCATAGTTAGACCAGAGAATTAGTCAGGAACTAGCTCATCAGGATCTGATAATATTTATAAACATTTTATCCTGTAAAGGAGTACCCAGAAAAGAACGAGTGAGTCCAGCTCCATGAATGGGCAACCAGAGAGGCCACTGTGAGTTTGACCTGCATTGAATTCTGAGGCCTTAGCTTGCCCCACGCTCGCTCTCCTTTTATAGATCCTGATGCCCTTTCATGCTTAGCTGCCAATGACTTTATTTTATTTTATTTTTTTTCGTGTGACATTATTTCTTTTTTTTTAATTACTTAATTTATTTATTAATTTATTCATATTACATCTCAATTGTTAGCCCATCCCTTGTATCCTCCCCTTCCTTCCACCCTCCCGTTTCCCCCTCTACTCCCTTCCCCTATGTCTGTGACTTTAATGCCAAGATGTTAATTAATAAGCTTAACAAGTTAAGAACTTAAGCTTAAAGAGTAGAGAAATTACCTGGTAGTAACAACGGATTTTTTTGAGGGGGGAGCATCTAGATGACATTAATATCAGTATAATGTCTTTGCCTCTTTTTAGCCTAGCACACAGTTTTCATTTTAAGTCTATATATTTCAAATTAGCAAGAAGTTGCCATGACATACTCAGGTATTCAGGTTTATTCCTTCTCAAGTCTCTGATGGAGTTGAAGACCAGGTAGATTAGTTTTACAATGAAGCTTAGTTGTTTAAGGGTTAAGATGTTTTTAGGTCTAGATAGATGTTTTAAGTTGATCATGAAAAGATGTGATGGAGATTGATTTACATTCAGAATTTTAGATGTACCAAGATAGGAAAGATGTTTTCTTCAAGGCTGTCAAATACAAATAGCCAAAACACTAAGAATGTAACATTTATCTAATTCCTGATTGTGTCATAGTTCTTTTTGCTATAGGTAGTTTATTGTATATACGTGTAATAATATAAATGCATATATAAAATATAAAAAAATGTTTAAAAAAAGTTGCCACGAAAGAAAAATAAAATGCTGTTATTCATTCCATGGGTCTGACTTCATAAATGCTAGCAAATATGTAGTGAATTCCCTTTGAGCCATTTCTTCTTACTCGTGGGCGTTTTACCACATTGAACTCATATGTTGTTCAGAATTTGAATCCTACTTTTCCGGATAACTTTATATCTCATAGGCAGTTTACTTATTATTAGAAAGACTTGGTGATCATCAGTTCATATAAGAAGGCATTATTTCTTAAGAATACTCACAGTATAGTGGCACCAATTTTGCTGTTATAAATCACCCTTGCATTTGTGTATTCTTGCCCTGTTTGTTTTGAGACAGAGTTCTGCTGGTGGGCTTGAAACTCACTATGTAGGCCAGGTGAACTTCAAACTCATAGCGGTCCATCAGCCTCTGCCTCCCAAGTGCAGGGCTCAAGGCTGTGTGCCACCACACTTGCCATTTGCTAGTGGTTTGGACTGTTCCTTTGGGACTGAGTTTGAGACATGGAATTTCTACTGAAGCAATTAACTATTTTTAATTTACAAGGTTCATATTACCAAATTTTTTTCAAATGGATTATATCAATTTATCCTCAGACCTACTGTCCCACAAACTGAGCCTACTGAAGAAGCGGAGATGACTTGTCACCGACGCTATGATCCATGATGCGCATCATGGCCCCAGCCAATAAAAACATAGAACAAAGCCAATGCTGCCACACTCCACCATATTGGCATGTATGTTGGGAAAACCCTGCCCCGTGGCAAATTTTCACCTTTGGGTAGTGTCAAGTCTCTCTGCCTTCCAGAAGCTGTTTCAAGAATGTTCCTGGAGCAGCCCTGGAAGCTAGTGCTGCTTGAGGATGGTCCATGGTTTTGTCCACTCACCAGCAGAGCCAGGACTGTGTTGTTCCTTAGAGGCAAAGGCAGAGCAGCATTGTTAGACATTCCCTAGGTATTAGGGGTTTGTGGCACCCACTGCTCCTCAACCATTCACACATTGCCCCTGATTGTGGCCAAGCTTCTCACGCTGGATCTGTCAGCGTGTGATCATGAATGAAGCTCCCAGTAAACTCCAAAACCCAGGCAGTACATCGAGTCCCCACCCTTCCTGGGTCTGCGGTGTGTAACTCCTGACAGACACTTCTCCATGTGCTGCACTGGCTCGTAGTAGCCTAACAGTTAGTGTTTCAGTCATTGTTGAGCTGTGGAAGGAGTGAGATCACAAGCCTGCCTTACAGTGTCTCTAAAAGGGACTGTGTGCACACAGGGTATATTGCTAGACACCAACAGGCTTCTGGGAGCCAAATAGCAGAGGGGGCAAGGGGGAACATCTCTGCCTTCCTCCTGAGTCCTGGCTCTAATAGCTGAATACATTTTCTTTTTCCATTCTGGAAATGGTTCTTTCTGGGTTTACTCGAAGACTTAACCAAACAAGGCTGAGTCTTCTCAAGCTGGAGTGGTTCGGGCTGAAACCGAGAGATGTGATGCAAATGATGCAACATTGGGAGTGCTCCGTGCATGTGGGTTCTGTAATGAAGTTACCAGAGAATCGAAAGCCTGAAATGATTGCGGCTCACAACCCTCCACTTTCCAAGTAAATGCTTGATGGGTCCGGGAGCTGAACAGCTACTTTCTGCTTGTTTTTAGAATTAAGATTCCTATTTATAAATTTCACCAAGATACAAAGGTGACCAAAAGATGTTGACATCAACGTCTGAGGATCTTTCAAACACTGGGATATGAGTAAAACATGAAAACAAAATTTGGAAATGTTCCTTAACTTCAGAAATTCTCTGTGATGCAAGCTGACTTCAACCATATTTTGTCTTTATAAAGAGCAAGTGGTCCAGTGCTTGTGCTTCCTACCGGACTCTTTAGACATGGCACACAATGGCCATGTGCTAATCCAGTCTCATCTTTGTGTTTCTAGTTAAAACGTCATGGGCACACAACCATACCCATTTGTTCATGTCTTATCAGGGCTGCCCTTATCACTGCAAAGGGAGAGAAGAGTAGTTGCTGTTGAGGGGAGGACCACTTGCCCTAAAGAGCTTAAAATATTTTCTCTCTGGCCCTTCTCAAAGCTTAAAAAACCCTTGCAAATCAAGTACTGTATTAGCCAGAGCTAGGTATTTGCAAATATTTAGAAAAGAACTTTCTCCATCCCTTAACAATCTGAATACATTCCATTCCTAGACTCTAAAAACAATGTTTGCTTATTCCTCTTGCCTCTTAAAAAATACACTGAAGAGTGGCTGGGAGATGGCCCAGTTGGTAAAGTTCTTACATCAAGTTCAGGATGACCTGAGCTCAAGTCTACAGGCTCTCAAGTAAATGTCAGGTGGGCGCCTATGATTTTAGCCTGGCAGGCAGAGATACAGGATCCATGGAGCAAGCTGCTTAGACTAGACAGCATAACAAAACTAGATGCTCTGGGATAAACTGAGAGAGCAAGCCTCAAACACTAAGATGCAAGGGTGATCCAGTGTGACTCGAAATTAACCCTGGGCCTCTGTATGTATTCACACACATGTGCAACCATACCCACACACTTGCAGGAACACCTAGAGGTCCGCATACAAATACACAGAGAGAAAGACTAAATTGGAAAGCCACATTGAAGAAAAGTAGGAGCAGATTAGAAGCCCTATGTATAAAAAACTGTAGGACGACAGACTTGCTTATGAATTTCAGCAGGCTTGTTGTCTTTTATTTGTTTTGTTTTTGGAATGTTTGTTTGTTTGTTTTGAAATGCAAACACTGCAACATTGCTCTATCAATTCCCGACCAGCATAATAACAAAATGTAAAATATGGTCCAGTTCCTATTTTCTGGGCCATCAAGGTAAAAGAACAGCATATGAGAGCCTCTTGGGAGAAGACACAAAAGCAAGGGTTTGCAGCCATGGTTACACTAGAAAAATTCTTAGGAGTCTAAAAAGGTCTTGATGCCAAGTTCCATACTAGAACAGTTAATTAGAGTATCCTGGATGCCTAAAGAGCTGCTGAAGTGCCCCAGGTGGTTCCACTGTGAAGACAAAATTGCAGCCCCCAGTATGGAGGACGCTGTGGGGAAGAGGCGGTCATCTAGCTCCAGTGGCCTTTTCCTTTCAGTCAGTCAAAGGAAATGGGTGAGTTCTCCTGTCACTCACATCTGTGATTCCAGGTTCAGTTCAACTGAATTAAATTAATTTCCCCAGCTGAGAACACTTGGGACACTGTGATACCTTCTGTTTTAATGTCACCACAGCAAAGGGAAGAGAGAAAAGCAAGGGAGGGTTTATTGCTATGGGAGGTGGCTATGCTGGTAGCTGGCCTGGGACCTCAGACTGGCCAGATGTCCTGTTGTCCCTGCTGCCTTCCTGTGTGTCTCCAGCTCTTGGGTCCAGCTTCCACTTAATAGTCAGCCGCTGAGCATCTGTTCTCAGTCATGCCGGTCATAGAGAAAAGGGCCAGAGGCAGGATGTTTTCTTGAGGAAGAAACAGCGTCAGGATAGATGTGGGCTCCACCACGGGTTTATTTTCATCTCTAGGCACTAGTTTCTTCAGCCGAAACAGGGCAATGTATAAGGCCGCTTAAGGAAGTTTTGCTCACATTGTATGTGAGAAAGACTTAGCAAAGTTCAGGGCACGATGCACATTAAATAGAAGGTAAACTTTTCTAATCATTTTAGTTACTACTATTTGTAGGGGTGTATATGGATTTAGAGCCCACGTACCACAGTGTGCATGCATGCTTGTATGTGTGTGGATGTGGGAGTCCATGTATCACAGTGTTGTGTACTTGGGTGATGCTACTCACCTTTCCGTGTTATTTGAGATAGGGTCTCTGCTGATGCCTAAACTGGGCTCACTGGCCCATGAGCTTCTGGAGTCTCCTATCTCTGCCTCTCAAATCCCCCAAGGAGTGACAAAACAATGTGAGGTCTGGACAGCATCACCTCTTCCACCTTACCTCTCCTCACACCTTCATCAGCTCATAAATCTCCAGTATCCCCCTCACTGTTTCCAACTCTTGAGAATTTAGCTTTCTGCATGGGGCTTTCTCATACTGAATGGTATTCCTGATGCTTGGCCACCTTCCGAGCTCTGTAATGATCACCTTGGTGTTTGATATCTCTGTCAGGACACAGAGCTCATGAACGGAAGGACATTGCCTCCAATTGAAAGGAGAACTAGTGACTCCACTGTGGGGCTCGCTGTGTTCCTATCAATGCTATTTCACTGTCCGGTCTGGGGATTTCTAGCAGCCAAGCCAATGCCTGCAGAAGCCAGAGAGAGGCTCGTAAATGAGTGAGTAGGCTGAGGGTGGAGGGGGGCAACACGGAAAATCTGCATGAGTGGCTATGACCCTGTGGAAATCAACTTCCTGTGTTCCAGATCATCTGGCCTTCTTCCAAAGAGACTGAAAATCTGGATTGTTAAATAGCCCAATATTGAATGTTTTTGATTAATTCAGATCAGGTAAAGATTTGAATTACTCGTGTTAAAGAGAACATCTCCTGGCCAGGTTAGGACTATGAGTTCGGGGTCACTGGCACGGGAGAATGAGGTCATGTTACCTCTGTTGTCTATGTACACTTTAATTTCTTCCTGTCAATTTCTGGTTACCCTGATGGGCTGAATTGAAACTCTGGTACCAACCATGGCCACATCATTCTAGAGAAGAGGAGAAGGTGAGGTGACAACTGAATGCAAGTACACAGAGCCTGGAGGAGGTCAACTGTGAAGACAGACCATGAGCAAAATCAATGCAAGTAGCTCCCTAAGCCGTGGCAGCTTTGATGCATTTTACCTTCCTACTACCCACTGCAACCAAATTCTATTGTACATCTTCTTGGCCAGGAGGCTAAGTTCAGATGAGTGACTAGGAAGAGACCACTTGGGCGTCAGGGCAGATGATCAGGTCAAGGGTAGCACCCTTTTTGTCACACGGGTGCATGGTTACATTATTTAGGGGTCTCTGAGATGAAGAGCACCAGGATCTAGTCCTCACAGAATTGGGGGACGAGGCACATCTTAGGCAAGTGTGCACAATAGTGGATGTGGTGTGAAGAGGAGCTGCCTGGCACCATCCATGGCCTCATTAGCACCAGCCACAGTGGGAAATCCCTGTGCCCTGGCTCCTTGCATAAAAACGGAGATTAGACCCATTTGGTATTGAGGGGAGTAAATGAATTTAAGGCACCTGGCATTTATGGAACACCCTTTTAAGTCAGGCAAAACACCACAGAGAAATGTCATAGCTGTGCAAAGAGAAGACAACTGGACTGCAAGCCTGGACAGCTCAGACCAGCCCTGAAGAGATGGTTAAGATAGCCATAGGTAGGACACTCATGATACCATGGAGTTGTCCACACACAAGGATGTGGGAGCACAGATCTGTCTGGGGATGCACTGAGATGTCCAAAGAGAAGCTGTGTTAGTTCAAATCATCTGATTGTGGGCAGGATGGTGACACCTGCCCAGTGCATCTCTCATCAAATCTGGCACACTCTTTCGAGTATCTACAGGATTCTAGCTTCCAGTATTATGGGCCCAGGGCCGTGTGCTCCTTACAGTGCACTCTAGGGAGCTGTGAGCCGAACACAGGCAGCGCTAACACAGGCTAACATAGGCACTGAGTGTGTGGATTGGAGCTGGGACCTCCAGTCCACACCTGCGTTGACATCATCAGGCCTCACCTGCCGGAGCGGAAGGGCTAAGGATCTTGGGGCGCTGGGGGCGGGGGCCATCTGCTCCAGCCCCACAAATGAGTCCTTCTCCCAGAGAATGAGAGCCCGCTGATTAAAATGCAGCCCGCTGCCAGAGGGCGAGGCGCGCAGCTGGACAGCAGCTTCTCCCGGGCATTTGCAAAAGCCTCTCTCACAGCTGGAGCGACAGTTGCCCCTGCGCCACTGGCCGGCCATTGTGAACTGCAAAGAGTCCTTCTTTGGGCGGAAGCAGAAGTTCACCCAGCTGTCAAATATTTGAAATGTAAAAAGCCCAGGGCTCTGGGGGAAGGGAGAAGACACAGACCACGTCAGAGGAAATGCAAGCTGCCCAGGGGTGGAGGAAGCCGTGGGCTGAGAGTTCACTTTGAGCAATCAATAAGGCCTTCAGAGTCAGAAGTGTAAGACAGTTCCGGAGAGGGCAGAGCCGCCAGAGGCTCAGGATGGCAAGAGCCAGCCGCGGCTGGGAGCGCTCAGATCGTCTCAGCCCCAGTGGTGACAAGCCTGCTGAAGGACAGATGGCATTTCCTGTAGCCCACTTCGCTGCTCCCCTCCTACCGACTGGGTGGGGCCCCTGCAGGACACCTGCAGTGGCTTCACACACTCTGTGTCCCCCACTCAATTGCCCTGTGAAGCTAGGTCCCAAAGCATCACTTGAGGTGTGAACATAGTGCAGCCCCCCCCCCCTCCTGTCTCTAGGTACCTTCTCCCTTTGGCTCCCCTTGTCCCCTGGCCAGTCCTCAAAACAAGCGTAGGGGCCAGGTCACAGGAGAACTGCCACAGAGCAATGGCTGGTCTTGCTTGCATTTACATTTCTTAGCATTTAAGAACTACATATTTAACTACCCTGAAAGCACCCTTATGCTGTCCACTGGGAATGGGTAAAAGCTGACAAACCTGATGGGGTTCCCAGGTCCTTTGCAGACAGGCTGACAGTGAACAAACACCAAATGCAAGAGGCCCCAAGCAGGCCCTGGGCCAAGTAGGCATCTCTCCTGGGCAGTAGAGATACCCCGAGGGGCATCCTCACAAACTCTCAACAGCAGGTTCTCTTACTGCCACACTTTTGATTGACTTGTCTACACTTTGCAGCCTGCCTGGTGGGTTAGTCTTCCTTCCAATCGTACAGAAAAACCAAAGCAGGCCTCTTTGCATTTGGGGATGTTGTTGTGTGAATAATCAGGTTTCTTTTTTATTGCAAAGACAATACATACAGTGTTCCTGTTCACAAAGTCATCAAGCCCGGAGGGTTTGAGTTAACACCTGTTTCTGTCCGTATCTGGAGTTGCTACCTGCCACTTCCAGGCTTTCCTTACCTATCTCATCCTGAAAGGTTGGAGTTTGGGAAGGAAGAAAAAAAAAAAAAAGGTGCAGAGAGCTGTAACCCATTCCAGCTGAGCGGAAGATCACAGGCTCTGTACAGCAGGCCTGCAAAGCAGATCTCTCCTCTCTTGAAATGTTCTTGGGGTTTTGTTTTTTTGTTTTTTGTTTTGTTTGTTTGTTTGTTTTTTTACAATGTCTGCTCATCTCAGAGGAGCCCCACCTGCAGGTCTCCTGGGAATGGGGCTCATTTTATCAATGACACTCAGACAGGAAAGTAGAAGAATACTGGTTTTTGGTTTTGTTGTTGTTGTTTGTTTGTTTGTTTTTAACAGAGAGTAGAGAATTTAGACCTTGAAAGTAACTCTGGAAAAAGAGGGGGTGAGGAATACGTGGCTCTTGGAGACCTAGAGCCCAGGTCTGGGAAGGGAACCTGAATAGTATCTAAGCCATTGGACAGAGGTGGAGTGGGGGCGGGGCTCGGGGTGGGGTCATGAATTCTAAGGAGCTGTTTGCTGTAGTGATGAGGAGAACCTCAGTGCTGAAATAATGGTTTCTAGCAGTTTTTTGGGGGAACAGTGATGCCACCTGCCTACAAAAGCAGATGAACTCGAACCCTTCCTTTTCTCTCCCCAAGCCTCTCAATGACACCACAGACAGAACTGACTAGGAAGCCTTAGAGAGGGAAAGGGGAGTTTCCCGTCTCCAATCCTCCCAAGAGTCACAACGCCAAGCCCAGAGCACTGGATTTGGCTCTGAGACTCAGTAGCTTCACTCAGACCATTCATTTGCCTGGTGGTTTCTTATGTCCTTCTGCAGAGCCGAGGCATAGTGATGCTTCTTGCACTCAGGGGAGGGAGACAGCTATCTGAAACTCAGCATCAAGAACTTGCACCCCATTCTGGGATAGGACACATACCCATGTGTGAGAACTGTCCAACCCCCACTTTGCTAATAAACTGGAGAGTGGAGAAAAATCCTGTAGTATGGAAAATGTCACTGATATACTTATATACGATCGTTTTCCTACTGTATATGAAACACTATGAAGGTAACAACGAGGAAGAAATGTAACCCTTTTCTATGATGTACAGATGACTCAAGTAGAAAAAAAGAACCTGAAAGGGGGGGCAGAGAACCCCAGTGGAGTGTGCAGAACTTCCCGGGGAGGGCGAGGTGGGCTGCAGTGAACAGTGGGAACACAGAAAGTCAGAGCTGGGTTTTGCACAACAAATCAGCCAGCTAGAAAAAAAAAAGTAGTGAGTGAAAACACCCTGGTCCGAGGTGCTACTCCCCATAAAGACATGTGGATAGAAAGTAGGAGAATGTGCTAGAGACCGACAAGATAGGCAGAGAAATTGATGCTTTGCTTCCTAGGTGCCGAGAAGTCATCTCTGGATCCCCAGCCAGTGGGAGAAATCATAATTCAGGATGCCATAGCTATTGTTGGTGTTTTACCATTTTGTTTTCTTGTTTACACATAGAGAGGAAAATTTTAACTCAAGTGACCAGTTAGCAGAGTAATGATCATAGAATATGAAACTGGAAAGCCTGTACTTCTGACGGAAGGCAGGAAGAGTCAACAAGGTTTTGTCTTCAGAGAAGATAGGGAATGAAAAGCAGGGCACAATGGTTTGTTGGATAAAAATGGGGGGGGGGAGTTGTAAAACAAAAATGAAATACACACACATTGGTCTATAGCCCTACACACACACACACACACACACACACACACACACACACACAGACACACAAACACCCCTCATAAATTGGTTTATAGCCCCTCCTTCCTGGATGGTAATTAGGAATACAGGGCAGCTGTGAAAAGACACCAAGACACCGTGATTGACAGGTTTATGATGTCCTTGTAAATCCCAGGAGGAGAGTCTCATCGGTGGGATCAGAGAGCTGGGAGTTGGGGGGCATTCAGGAGAGGCGCCCAGGGTGCACCTCTTCCATCCTTCGGTTTGCACTGTTCTCTACTCCACAGAGCAAAGCGATGCCAAAATGGGTATTTGAGTACAACCAGCCACACATAAAACATTTCTGTTATGTGTATTTAAAATAAACTCTCTGGATGATTAACAAGTCTTAGGACCTTGTCCCAAAGGGACAACTATGAGACCCCCACAGAGGGCACTGTCTACAGATGACTCACCACCCCCAACTGAATTCCTTATTTACAGCCACATAAAATGCACCAATCACCTGAATTTTGTTGCAACGCAGTGACATCTAGTGTCCAGTATGGCTAACACCAAGTGACTGTTCCCCAGGGAAGCATTGACTTGCCTAGGAATCTAAGCTTCTGGGCTGGATGTCAAGAATTTGGGAGAAGAAACTAAGTCTTCTGATCTCCCCTCACTCCCAGCAGGTAGAGAAACTGTGTGGACAGACAGACAAAAGCTCCTGACCACAGACATACATACACCTGTTAAAAGGAGAACGAGCTCATGCAGCCCAAAAGTTCCAGTCAGACGCTGTACTTGTAAAATAGAGTGTGTCTATTCCTCGGTGGGTGAGAGGCTCTTTTCACAGATTTGCATTTGACTAGGAGTTGGGGCAAACTGTAGCACAATTATATGAATTTGGATTATCAGCTTGCTTTAATTCATCATTAAATGTTTACAGATAAATATAGTTATTCTATAATACCACTCTGCTCTGAAATTGCAAGACTGGTTTCAGACATATTCTGAATGGTTCCATTCAGAATATATAAGGATATATGAAAGAAATAAGGCATGTGACCCCAGCTCCCAACTCCACCATGCACATAGCAGCCTTCCTGGACATTATGAGTAGCTCACTAGAGGTGAGGTACCCCCTAATCTTGTCTGGCTGTTTTCATGTATCTGTGATGTCCAAGACACTTGAGCCCATAAGCCACACTGAAACTGAGGCATGAAGCCAGGACTCCCTGGCACACTTTGTCCAGGCACATAGCCTCTCCTGTCCATCTTTGCATCTCTAACTTCAGATATGTCTTGCTTTCTGCATCCTATGCATGAGGAAAGCGGGAAAAGAGGAACAAAAGTGAATGTGTATATGGTCAGCTTGTACATGGCAGTCCTGAGGGAAGACAGGAGAGGGGACAAGGCTCTGGCCACAAGCATGCTCTGGGCAGACACAGAAGCTGTCTTGAAGGCTGAGTATCCTCTAGATGCCACATACACCAGGAAATGCACTCTGAATCAGTGCCCTGAGCCATCAAGGCAATGCAAGGCAGTACAGTTTGGTACATCTGTCTCTATGTATGTATGTCTAGCTCTGTCTATATACGTGTCTGTCATCTGCCTCTATAATCTGTCACCTATATATCTTCTGTCAAGTTTTTATTATCTATCTATCTCTCTATCTATTTATCTATAATCTATAATCTATTACCTATCTATGCATTGCATATAATATATCACATATTATATATGGGATACAGAATTATTAATATAACTATTATTGTAATCTCTGTCTCTATCCATTATCTCTCTATCATGTACCTCCCTATTATCTGTTGTTTTATCATTTATTCTCTGCCAACTATCTTTTCCTATCACTTATCTATCATCTATATATTCATTATCTATCTACCCATCTGTCTACCCATCTACCTACCACCTATCATCTAACTATCACTCCGCCTATTGTTAAGAGGCCCCACAGGTTCAATGACGTCAGTACCTAGAATTACACACTATGATTCTTGAGTCTGATGGACTCAGCTCCCTGACCATGTGATCTTGCCAATGTTCCTACAACAAGTTCTGTCTAAAATTAAGGCAGGAGTACTTCTCCTCGACCCTTCACCAGCCTGCCTCTTCTCCCTCACCGACCTGTACTGATGAACTCTATGGCCAAAAGCAATATGGCTGGGGAAGGGATTATTGGCTTTTGCTTGCCAGGTCCGAGTCCATCATTGAGGAAAGTCAGGGAAGAACTCAAGGTGGGGGCCTGGAGGCAGAAACTGAAGCAGAGACCATGGAGGAACACTGCTTCCTGACTTTCTCCTCAGACTTGTATTCAGCCCTGAGGTAGCACTGCTAACCTCAGGACAGACCCTCTCACATCAATCACTGATCAAAATAAATAAATGAATAAAATGCCCCACAGGCTTGCCTACAGGCCAATCTGATGAAGGTATTTTCTCAAATGAAGTTTCCTTTTTTCCAATGACCGTAGTTTGTGTAAAGTTGAGACAAATCTTTTTCTTTTCCCATCCTCATGCCTGTTTCAACATACACACATGTCATGGTGTCCACACAGGTAGCAAGCCTTCAAATCTTAATTCCCAGGAGAATGAGAAGTGCTAAAATAGTTAAGGGGCCATTTACTCTTATATATATTTAACAAGCATTTTTATTTTTATATACTACCTTAATAACCAAATGTCTGTTTCATTTCTTCTGTCAAACACCACAGCAATGCTTCCAGAATGTAAACTCAGTCTTGGAAATGCTCCACCTGAATCCTTGAAAACAACACAATTTCTCCTCGCTCAGTTTTGCACTATGCTGTGCAAGGCTGCCAAGGTCTGCTGAAGCATCCAGGGAGAGAAGTCTGCAGCAGGCACATTGCACAGGGCACAGGGATGTCTCCAGACTAGAGGTTTCACCCTTAGCCCTTTCACCTGTCTGCAAACAGGGGCAAAGCTCTTTAACCTGGCTCATAAAGCATCAAACAGTTCTTCCCTTCCCCTTCCCCTACTCCCTTTCCCTCTCCCACCTCTTCACACCTCTCCCTCCCCCCCTTTTTTTTAGACAGGATCTCTTTACGTAGCCCTGACTGTCCTGGAACTCACAGAGATCTGCCTGCCTCTTCCTCTCATAGGCTGGGATTAAACTTGTGTCCCACCATGCCTGGCTCTTGGCAAATATCTCTAAACACCTTAAAACACAGTCACTGCTGCCTTTCTTGATATCTTAAATAATATTCTTCCTCCCCCTCCTCTCTTTACTGCCTGCCCTCTGTGCCTGCCCTGGCCAACCTCCTGTTTCCACCCTTGCTCCAGGTTAGCCCAGCCTTTGCAGTTCCTGTCACCTGACCCTTGGTCATGTGCCAACTGCTTCTTAGACTGACCTAGACACTCTCGGGAGCAAGAAAACATCTTGTCTAGTATGCTTCAGGCTGGGCTTCCAGAAAACAGTCTTCTAGAAGGGGGTGTGAGGGGGACACTGCTTATCTGGGGCTCCCTCTGAAGAGACCACGTGGAGGCGAAAGAGGGGAGAACTAGACGTGAGAAGAAGAACTTTCCTTCAGAAGCTCTGCAACTGAGCGACCCTAAATTGAAAACAGTTCTCCAGGTCTTTATCCCTGCCATCTAGGGACATGGCAGGACTTTGGGCAAGGTCCCAGCTGGTGTCACAGTCAGCTCAGGGACAAGCAGAGTTGCCAGTAGGGAGGCCAAATCCCAGCCACATTATTGTAAACAAGGCTCTTGAGTAATTAGAAACACCAAGTGAAAGTGCTGACCTTTGGTGGTGTACCATATTCTAGAATATGGTGATATCCCATATTCTAAAGACAGACAGCCCAAAGTGGGTAGCCACAAAAAGGAGAAGCAAGGAAAACGGAAAGCACGTGTGTCCCCGGTGCCTGCACTGTCGCTGTGAGCGGCTATGCCGTTTGTGCAGAAGTAATGTAGAATGGGTTACTCCACGTCAGTTATGGGGAAGAACGGGTACTGGGGTATCACTTTGCTCCGGCCCATAGAGAGGGTCTATGCTCTGCTCTCCTCTCAAATGTCTCATCTGATCATCTTTCAGGAGGGCACAGGAACACTGAGAGAGACATGGGGACAGTGGACAGTAGAGGTGGACCCTGGTGGTATAAGCAGCAACATCCCCAAGACAGCTGAAGCCCAGCCACAAACTGCATGCCCCACCCCCCCAGGAGGAGTCTGCTCAAACACTGCTACAAAGCCCTCCTCAGCCAGATGGCTTTAGTCTCCTAAAGATTATTGGCTCCTGGGCAACGGCCCTATTTGTGAACATCTGACAGCCTAGAGGGGTTCTCATCTATAGGCCACTAACGAGATTAAAGTGCTAATTTAAAAAGTGCTTATCTGGGACAGTTAGGCAGCGCCAGCCCTGTACTGCCTGGAACTGCACTTTTGTGTTGCTGCTGAACAGGAGCCTTGCATCCTCTTCCACAGCTGTGGATCAGATCAATCACATTAGCTGGGCTTGCAGAAGCAATCACAGGCTCCCCGGGACAGACGCTAAGTAACTGGCTGGGGCCTGGTTTTCCCTCTTGCCTTCTATCTGCAAGCTTAATACCTATTTGCAGGTGGAGATAATGCTCCATAGGTGCTCCTGGCCCTTGTCCTCACACATAGCATGGGGTTCCACCCGTGCGGCGGAACTTAAGTATTTTGATACAGTCAATCAGCGAGGGAGCTGTGGCTAATTCCAGTAGTGCAACTTCTAATAAAAAAGGTAAAAATCAGCTGTCCTCCCAAAGGTGATGGGGTAGAAATCAAACATCAATGCTTGTTGTTGTGTCACTAAATTATCTCTTGAAGCAGGCAGACTTGATGAGGAGAATTCATTTCACACATGCCTCAGCCCCATAACCAGAAAACACGGCATCTTTCCGGGTTGAGAAAGCCCAGACACTTGAAATCTCCTTCAAATGGTGATGAGGTCTTTCTCACAGCATCTGAGAGGTGGGTTGCCTGTCGGACTGGTAGGTGCTCTGCAGTGTTCAGCACAGTTCATCCTCATGACTCAGTCCCCATTTGTTTCTGCAGACTCAAGTCAATATGTATGTATGTGTATATGTATATATATATATATATATATATGTGTGTGTGTGTGTGTGTGTGTGCATATATAATATATTATATATCAAATGAAAATACTATTGCTTTTATACTAGTTTCCCATAGTTTATTTTCTAATAAGACCTGGAAATTGGGAAGGAGAAAAGAAGGAAGGAAAGAAAGAAAGAAAGAAAGAAAGAAAGAAAGAAAGGCAAATGAACTAGAGTGAATTATTATCAGGGGATTTAGAAAAATTGGGGAAATGTCTAAAGGCAACAGACTGAAGGGGAAAATGCTACTCTATGCAGATTATAGAGAGTTGGCAATATAAGGAGCAGATTCTGAAATCTGCTCCTGGAAGGAGACTAAGATGAAGAAAGGCAAACTCTGGCCACACAGAAAGGTCATATGAGATGGAGCAGAATGTTCACACACATGGAGACCAATCTTCACACACATGGAAACCAAGAAATGATGAAACGTAGCTGCGGATTTACCTTGTGATAGCTCTGGGAATTGCTCAAATCTTTTCAATCTTTTGATCTTCCCCTTTCTGGGGTGGGGGGGAGAGAAAGAGAGAGAGAGAGAGAGAGAGAGAGAGAGAGAGAGAGAGAGAGAGAGAGAGAGAGAGAGAGAGAGAGAG
>OU015742.1:124315255-124369982 GCA_907169655.1 Acomys percivali
GAGAGAGAGAGAGAGAGAGAGAGAGAGAGAGAGAGAGAGAGAGAGAGGAGCTTGTATCATGCCATGCTTCAAATAAATAAAGTGGTGAGATGTGTAGCAGATAAGATCAGGAGCAGAAGCGAGAGCTAAGAGGGCAGTGGCAACAGAGGTCACAGCCTTTAAGTAACATAACTGGCAGCAAATAGTTAGCCTGGGCTTTGGCATCACTACAGATCTAATTATGCAGTTTTTACAGTGATGTGTAGAGAAGCTCTGAGGTGATTCCCATCAGAGAGGAGAAAACAGAAGCAGAGAATTGTCCTTTGGATCAAGATTCAACCGATCATTTCAGGCCCCGATTAAGAAGTTACGTAAGGGGTTTGAAGACAACACTTCAGTGCCCTCACCTTCACCTGCTGGTCCTTTTGCTTGTTTCCCTGTGAACTGCTCCAGAGTCTAGGGCACATTGGTGGGGACAGAAGGTTCAGCCTTCAAAGACTCCATCTGCTGTAGTCAGTTTTTCTAAGGTCAAGGAGAGAAGCCACTGACTCCAACCCCGGGAGTAGAAGGAACAGTTAATTTGAAAACTGTGGGTCCCTGCTATTAAGATCGAAGTCTGGCATTTCTGGACAGCCTCTGAGCTTGGTATAGGTTGACACCTGATCTGGGGAATCCCAGATCCTCTAAGGAAGGAGTGTCTCACTGCCCTCAGGGAGATTACCAGCCGAACTTTTCCATGGTAAGTAAACCTGATTAGCAAGCACCTGAGATTCCTGGAAACACCCACCCTATGGTAATAAACTGTCTCAGTGTCTTGGCTTTCAACCAGTGACCTTTAATGGTAAGGGGAGTTCTTCCCCACCCATAGGATTATCATAATTATTCCTTCTTATGATATGGCTGTGCTATTTCATGGAATCTCTGGAGCCCCTAGTCCCAGAGGCTCAAACACATTCATCATCAAAACCTCTCCTGTTGATCAAGGTTTATCAGTTCCCGTTTCACAGGAAATAAAGGGGCCAGCATCATTTGTTTCATCAAAAAATCATCTGATATTCATCATTTCATCTGGAGAAGGAAAGGCTCCTCCTCTCCCCAAAGAATTCATCAATGGACCCCCCAGGGGCTTGGCTGCTGCTCAGTCAGGCTGCTGCTGGCTTCCACTAGTCACTGGAATGTCACCATGGACTGCTGCCACGGCAGTGTCCTTCTGTGGGAGCAAGGGGCCCCGTTAGCAACCATTTTGTCCACCTGAACAAAAACAGGGTCCCACCTCTGCCTCTCTTGGTTTGGGAGCTCTAAATGAGCCTCCATTACCAGCTGTTCATGAGGCAGCCACTGACTAACCCAGTCTGATTCCTGGGAGAGTACTCGACAAACTCCCACTGGACTCAGAATGACAGAAAACAATACATCAAGGGGCTCTAGAGCAGGCTCAGTGACTAACAGTGTTGATGCACAAACGTGGAGACCTGGGTTTGGATCCCCAGCATTATGGGGGCCAGAGACAGGAGAATTGCTGGGGCTGGCTGGCCCAGCTCCAGGTCTACTGAGGGACCTTGTCACAAAAGAGTAATTTGGAGAGTGATGATGTAGACCACTAGAGGTCCTCTTGGTATTCTAGCCTCTGTGTGCAAGAGAAGTACATGTCGCCCATCACTCAGAGAACGAGATAAAAATAGATAGATAGATAGATAGATAGATAGATAGATAGATAGATAGATAGATGAGAGAGAGAGAGAAAGACAGACAGAAAGAGACAGAGACGGAGAAAGCAAGAGGAAGATTCTCAACCCTGAGCAAACAACAGGCACAAGGCAGAGCAAACTAGAAATGAGGGGGTTTATGAACCCTCAAAGCCATCCCCCAGTGATGCAATTCCTGCAAAGGCCACTCCTCCTAAAGGTTCCATAATCTCCCCCAAAGAGCACCACCAACTCAGGATCAAGTGTTCAAGGCCTGAGCCTAAGGGAGACGTTTCCCATTTAAACAATCACAGCATCTTAGAGGTCCCCAGTCTCCATAAGAGATAGATATTTCCTTTTAACTTTCGTGTCTGCTAACCACGGGTCCTCTAATGTCCCCAGCAAATCAACTCTAGATCCAGTGATGCCCACTTGCTAAAAAAAAGCCACAATTCAAACAACCAGCTATTAGACTGTAGTCACCCCAAATAGCTAGTACAGTTGAGGTCCCATGCTACTCAGGGACCTCTCCCAGAACTCTAAATAGCCTGCGAGAACATCCTAAAACTGGAAAAAATATAATTATAATTTTACCCATAACACTACTATTAGTTAATACCCTGCCTTGTTTCAAAACAGATTTTTTAAAAAATCACTGTTTATAGTGTAACAAATCCTGGTGAAATTTGGCAACATTTTTGTTGCTCTTTCAGAAAAGATAAGGCATCCTAGAAATCCTTCTCTGAAATTATGATTTTCTGCTTCCTTTATTCGGCTATGTTTTCTGCAGAAAACAAAAATAATCTTAGAGCATTTTTAATTCCTCATTAATTTTTAAAGTTGGCATTTTCAAACACACTTTGCTCTTAGCTGTCCCTTCCCTCACTACCCTCTCCACTGCCTTGGTCCCCTTCCCTCTTTCAATAGCCTCCTTCCTAGGTCACTGGTATCCTATTCTTTCTTTGCCCCACCATGTCCCTAAGGCCTATTTATCACCTTTCATGGTCCCCTTTGTAGATTCAACACATGCATATACATATATGTATACAAATATATACCAACATATACTCACATGTATGCACACATATATACACAATATATATACATATGTGCATATACACATATGCACACATATACTCATTTAAATCCAAGATCCATGTATGAGAACATAGCTTTTATCTTTCTGAATCTGGCTTCTGCTTAACATAATTTCGATCCCAATTGTATCCATTTTCCTGCAAATGTCATGATTTTCTTTTTCATTGTGATTAAATAAAACCCCATCACCAGACTGGAGAGACAGTTCAATCAGTAATGTGTTTGCTATGCAAGCATAAGACCTGAGTTCAATCCTCAGAACCTTTATAAAAATGTAGGGTGTGGTAGTATAGGCCTGTAATCCCAGATCTGGGGAGGTGAAGACAGGTGGCTCCCTGGAAAGTCCTCTGGCCAGTCAACCTAGCCTAATGGGAAAGCCCTAAGCCAACGGAGATCCTGCACACAGGTACATGAATGTATACACCCCCCCAGTCACACAAACCTACATGAACATACACACACACACACACACACACACACACACACACACATACACGTGCGTATGTCTTACATACCACATGTTCTTTAATTCAGCTATTGTATATAGTGCAATAAGAAGTATAGATTAGTTGATATCTCTCTGGTGTGTTGATCCTTTTTTTAGAGCCTTCAGGTATGAGTCCAGGAATGGTATAGCTGGGCCATATAACAGCTTTAATTTTAGATTTTTGAAGATTCTCCACACTGATTTCCATAGTGGCTGCGCCATATCGCACTCCTACCACTTATGAATAAGGGTTCTGTTTTTCATAAATCATCGGCAACGTTTGCTGTCATTTGTTTTCTTAATGACAGCCATTCTGATGGGTGAGGTGGCATCTCAAAGGGCTTTTTTTAAACATAGAAATGAAACACAGCATGTCCTGTGACTACGTGACTTGATCAAAAAAGCATTCCCTCCCTCCCCTGCATCCGGCACAACTTCAAGGATCATCCTTTGGTGGTATTAAGAAAAGCACAGGGTTTGAGCAGAGTAGCAGTTGGCCTCCTGGATGACACACATCCCATATCTGCTCTGTAAATGTTGATGACAAGTGACTTGGCCTGATGTGTCATCACTTCATTGGCTGCACTTGTTGAATCTTTGTTTCTTTCATCCTGATTCCCCTTCCTTGGGCTTTGCAAGCATTTATCATATAACGCCAGGCACTAGGATGGAGGTTGGCCACAGGCATGCTCCACACGCCTTTGGTCATAATATTCACTACACAAAGAGATTCATTAAGTCTGAAATTAAGATGCCATCAGGCACTGAATTATGCACAACGTGAAGTCCCATTCAGAACTTTCATCATCTGTGATGAAATGTTAGCCCCCATTTTCAATGCTTCTCTTGAAAGGAATTTTCTTACTGGAAATGTCTGGTAAAGAAACCCCACTGGGCATGGATGAGTTACAAAGAAAGATGGTGAATGAACAAAAAGATAGACACTCAGGATGCCAGGAGTGAAATAAGTCCTTTAACCATGGGTGGGAAGTGTGGTGCTACCCCAGAGCTATGTCCTCCAAAGCTTTCTTTGAGCTCTGAGCTACCCTTCAGCTTCCAAAGCTTGAACAAATGTGTCTATGGTGATGTTGATAAAAATGGGTCACGGCTCTTTGTAGACCATGATGCCACTGGTGATTTGTCAGCATCGTGATGCTCTTGTTGTCAGTCCTAGGCTAAAACAGCAGCCCTGGAGCCGGGGGTAGGGGTGAACACGGGAGCCCAGGCTTCAGGAAGTACCCAAGGCTGCTCCAGCAGTGACTCCAGCAGCTGTGGGGCATCTGCTTGTGGACTTGGCCCCTCTTGGGACATGTGGTAGAAACCACACAATAGGTGGATCTGTGAGTGTGGAATTCCACTCAGTGTCACCCTCCAGGTCAGCGGGAAGAAAGACAAGAAGGTTTGATTTTTATGTTTCTGATGGCTACAGATGCGGAATGGTTCTTCAAATGTTTATTTGCAATTTGCACTTCTACTTTTGGAAACTGTCTACTCAGCTCATTGGCCTACTGAGTGATTGATTGGGAGATTGGGGGATTATTTAATTTCTGAATTTCTTTACATATTCTAGCTATTATTCTTATGTCTGGTTTTTGTTTGTTTGTTTTTCTGTTCTTAGGTTGTCTTCTCCTTTTGGTGATTACTTTCTTTATCATGCAAAGGTATCCATGGTGACCTAAGTACAGTGATGGACTTTAGATATAATAGCAAGAACAGCATCTGTGACAGAAACAATTAATTAGACTGGACCTCACTAAAGTCAGTTGTTTCTACTTCATGAAAATTCTATCAAAATAATAAGTAGACTGGGCATGGTGGCACAGGTCCATGATGGCACAGATACTCTCACTGCAGAGGCAGGAGGATCACAAGTTGAAGACTTACATGGGCTATAGAATGAGTGCAGCAGTAGTTTGGAAAATTTGCTGAAAGCTTGCCTTGAAATAAAAAGCAAAAATGAGGCGAGGATATAGTTCAGTGGCAAAGTTTTTATCTGACATGCAAGAGGCCCTATGTCCAACTCCTAACCATGGTAGATGGAGGGAGAGGGAGAGAAAGAGAAAGAGAGAGAATATACAAACCACAAATTTGGAAGAAAATATCTACAAGATAAATATATAAAAAATGCCCTGGTATAAAGGATGCAAAGGGAATATTGGGTCAGGAGGATTTAAAATGGAGTGCCAGAGCTGACAATAGGGTAGAGGAGGGAGTGCAGGGAGAAGTAAAGTAACACTAAAGGACTTTTAAAAAGATGTAGGTAAACATACCACCATAGAAACTAGAACCTTCCAAACACACGAGAGGGGGATGGGGAGATTAAATGGAGTTACACTATAATAGGACAAAAAATGCCACTACTGGACACCAGAGGCTAACAAAATATCTAGTGCTGGGTATGACTTATGGTTTTGTAGTTGTGGCCACTGAGGTCTTACAGACTCCCAAATATCATTGCTCTTGGTTATTCTCCAGAACTTGGTGGTAACAGGCTATTGCTGAAAACAACACAGATTTGAATCCTAGAACATGATGAAATCAAGCCGGTACAGACCTGGAAGCTCTACCTTTACTGGCTAGTTTTTAATAAAGCTACAAGAGAGGAAATATAATCATCAGTCATACACAGATAAGGATACTGAGAGCTAAAACAATGACTGGCCTGACAAGACATCCCCACTGATGCAATAGTAGGACGAACAGCAAGGGAGTAACCAACCACTTTCTGACTGGATTTAGGGCTAGCTCCACAAAATGAGACTTAAACTTGGCACCATTATTGGGCCAAGAACCTATGGCTAGACAATACATAGGCCTAGAGGAGAATCTACTATAATTATGTTTCTAGGTGGACATAGTATTAAACTGAATCCTAATAACTTACCATTATACCAATAGATCAATGCATCTCTCAACCCTCATCTGAGAATATTTAATTGGCAGTAAATGGATATTAACACAGACCCCCCCAAACTGGCCAAGGTAGAGAGAAAAGCTCATCCATGGAAGTTAAAATTATATATATATACATATATGTATATATATCACACATATACACATGTCACACACACACACCAAGGCTCTGGGATCATTGCAGAAAAGGGAGCAGAATGAGTGTAAGAGCCAGAGGCAGTGGGTGACTACAAGGGAACATTGCCTTCTGGACACAGTATGTATATATATATATATATATATATATATATATATATATATATGTGTGTGTGTGTGTGTGTGTGTGTGTGTGTGTGTGTGTGTATATGTATGTATGTATATACATACATACATATATATATATATATATTTGAGCTCACACTGGTTGTGACAACATACACAAAGCCTGTGCAAGCCCAAGGCTGACCAAGTACTAGCATGGAGAAAGGAATTGGACACACAATTCCCACCCACAGCCATTGAGCTATTGACAACTGTTGCCTTCTGGGGCAGGGAGAGATGATTTTCTTTAAGTGTATAGCCCTATATACTTATATAGTTCAGTCAGCCATGTTCCAATAAAAGACCGCCCTCCCCAAGAATATTTGGGAAGCACAAATTTTCCTCAGAGGATTTGGAAAAAAAAAAAAGATACATAGTTAGATGGCTAGGAGAGGAGGGTGGACTGGGGGATAGTTTGAGGAGGAGACAAGTATGACCAAAGCATGTTGTATAAAACTCTCAACGAACTAACAAAATATTTGAAAAAGAAATATCTGATAAAGAAGTGCTACCTGAAATGTGCAAGAACCCATAAATGCAATGATCTACTAAGGAACTGCTCAATGAAAGAACATGCCACCGTATTTAAGGAACAACGTACTGAAGACATGGAAGTGCTAAATAGTCATGAAAAGATGTACACCATGAAAAAATGCTAATCAGAACAACAGGAAGATACTGTTCTCTGTGCATCAAAGCCCAGAATGCCACCCAAATCAAGACTGGAGAGAGCATAAAGACAGTAACTGTCTTCCTTGCTGGTGGGAAATCAAAATGGTGCCATTGCCTGGGGAGACAGTTGGGGATTTTTTTTTTAGAAAACTTTGAGCCCTCTAACTGTAGGATCTTACAATTCACTCTTGGCATTGACCCAATAAGTTGAACATTTAGGACTCACAAAATCTTGCACAAAATATTTGTATAAGCTTTATTTATGGTCACCCAGACTTGGAAATGACCCAGACAGATGTCCTTGGTTAAAAAATAGAGACTAGTACCTAGAGATACTGAATATTATTTTAGATAAAAAAATAAATGAGTTATCAAACTGTGTTAGACACAAAGGAAAATTAAATACATGTTATCATTTGAGATGCACAGGCCTGAAGTGCCGATGTATTATAGGGTTCTGACTCTATGGCATTGTGGGAAAGGAAAATCTGTGGAGACAGTGAAAAGATGAATGGTTTTGAGAGATCGACAAAAGAATAGGCGAGAAGAAGCCAGAGCACAGAAGGTTTTCAGGGCTGTCCAACTCTGCCATGTGGCGTTACGATGGTGCATACTTGACGTTATCTCTTAGTTACTTTTCTATTGCTATGATAAAACACCGTAGCCAAGGTAACATATAAGAAAGCATTTAACTTGGGGCTCACAATCTCCCAGAGTTAAAGTCTATGATGGCAGAGCAGAAGACGCGTTTGTATCTTCAAGCACAAGGCAGAGAGAGTTAACTAGAAATGAGCTGGGCCGTTGGAGCCTCAAAGCCCATGCCCAGTGATATATCTTTCCTCAAAGGGCCACAACTACTAATCCTTCCCAAACAGTTCCACCAACTAGGACCAAGCATTCAAACACATGATACTATGAGGGTCATTCTCATTCAAACCATCACATTATCTATTTGCTAAAAGCAACAGAGTGAATAGCTGCAGCTGGGGCCAATGATTTGTCAATATAGGTTTATCAGCTGCAACAAATTCACTGTTGTGGTAGGAGACTTAGGAGATGTGAGGACTCTGCGCCTTCGCATTTTCTAAAACCCTAAATCTGCTCTGAAATTTTTCCTTTTTTATTTCAAGTAGAACAGAGCAGGCAGAAATGGATGACAGCTACAGTTTATGGACACAAGACAGTAAGTAAGTAGGAGACAGTACGGGCCCTTACACGTGGTGGCAAAACTGATGTCAAGGACAGAATACAGACATTGACAGGGCTGCACTCATGGGATTAAACCCGAGAATTCATGCATGGACACCAGGCTGGTTCCTGAGCTCTAGGACTCTTGCTTGGTTGGAACCCTGAGACCTTTTGTGCTAATGAGCATAGGGGAGTGCCATGAATTCAGGAATATGACAGCAGCTGACAGAAGCAACGTACTTTCAAGGCTACAGTGCACACCATGCTGGTGAGTTTATTAACATTCTGTTTTGCATTAATGTAGGTAATTATCAAAGAGGGAAAACATGACATACTATACACAAACATATTCAATTAATTTTAAAAATGTGGTTAGAGATTTAGAAAATTTTCCAGAGTCTTCCTTGGTTTTTTGTTTGTTTCTTTTAATTCTAGCGACCACTAAGAGGTTTGAAGCTGGCAGCTGAAAGCTGGTCTTCTTACTTAATGAGTTACATGTGGCTGGAAGAAGACAAGCCTTTTTCTCATATCAAAGTCTAAGAAGAGTGATTTTTTTTTTAACCAACAGAAGAAGTGAAGGGCCAATCAGAATCTGGCATTTGAATGTGTTGTTCATCTCTTGCCATAGTGGGGTGAGGTATCAGGAAGACTTGCTCACTAGCAACTAGGGCTGCCTGAACTGGGCTGTTGTTAGAGCTCCACAATGCCTCTGCCTAGTTGCTCTGGAAAAAGTCTTGAAAAGCAGGTTGTTTGTTGTTAGCTCTGGTTGTCATTACAACCTAGAATCACCAGGGAAGAGTCTCAATGAGGGAACAGAGTCTCATTGAGAGACTGTCTGTATTGGATTGACAGAGCGGGCACAAATTAAAGAGGCGATTGAGGAAGAAGGGCAGGGAACAGTGATGGTTGTAAGGGCTACAGAATGCCCTGGAATCCAGAGCTAAGCAAGCCTTGGCTCTCTGTCCTTCTGCTTCATGGACCGATAGTGAGGACACCTTTCCCCTTAGACTGTTAAAGGTATCCATGAGGAGCTTCTTCTGCAAGCCACAGCAGCAGCAGCGCTGCTGTTCAACTGTTGCCCTAGACTTGGATTTCTCTCTCTGTCTCTTCCTAGCCACCATTGCCCCAAACTACATCTTGTAACTCTCTTCTATGATCCCAGAACTTGAAAGTCCCCACCACCCTGTCCAGACAGTGACTGAGTCCTTCTTGTACCCTGCACTGCTGTTGCTAAGTATTAATTCTGGAGGAAGATTACAATTATTATAGCAAATATATTTCCTTTCTGTTCAGGACAATGGAATGTAAAGAGATAGGGAAACCAGAATGTAACAAGACTCTTGTTTCCATAATTAAAAACCAGTTCCCTGGCACCAAGGCTGAGATGGTACTGTGAGTAAGGCTGAGATGGTACTGTAATTCCTAAAATATGGACATGGTCTCTTTTGGGGAAGCAACCAACCCCTATGAAGTTGCATCCACTGAAAGTAGCACATACTGAGACTAAGTGAGCTCTAGACCACCCCTAGACTGAGGCAGTTTCACATCATGGCATGGCATGAGAAATACCAGTCCAGCGTCAGTTCTCCTAGCTGGGGTGTCCTGCTGGTTTGCAGTGAGGATGGTACTCTGCTCACTACCTTCCGTCCTGGTGCTAGAGACCCCAACACAGAGAACTAGACTGGTAGCTAACATTGTAGAGGATCCCAGTGTCTGCAGCTAGTCTTGCTAGAACATGCCTCCTGACAAGTAACCCACAAAGAGAATCATGAGGCTGAAGTCTGAACTCAGGCTTGAAAATTACAAGAAGACTTGAAGAACTCTTCAAGAAATCTCAGTAGCCATCTACAGACAGCTTTTGGTGCTTGAGAGATCGCCCAACAAACAGGAGGATGAGTCAGTTATCCAAATCGAGCTGACAGTGCTTTATGAGAAACTAATAAAATATGATTCATTTTTTATTCTTAAACATTTGCATTTATGGCCGTCAAGTGATGTATTTCAGGAGTCCTGAGTTTGAGACACCTTTATTTGCATATCCTCAAATATAAATATTTAGGAAACCATTTGTGTCTGCTTAATTTCTCCAGTGATTTGGGGGAACCCTTCTGTTGGAAGTTATGTCAAAAAGAAATGACTGTTGGTCATCATGTTCAGTGACCTCATGACACCACACTCCATGTTGCAGAATGTCTTGCTTTGAGGAGGTCACAACCTCTCTCTGGGACAGAGTTCTTACTGTACAGATAAAGGAGCTAGGCCAGGCTGAGAGCACTTCAGAGGTAGCTTCATCAGGTCTCAGTGTGTCGACTGTGTGATGTGGCGCCACTTGTTGGAGATGCAGCTCATCACCTGGAGTGTCAGAGGCACAGAGCATCCTCTGTTCTAGACACTAGGTACAAAAGCATTAAGTCCCTGAGACAAACCACCTCACGTTATCGTGACAAAGCAAGTCCAGTGTACCACAGTTAGTGCAATGGTGTCTCATTGAGCTAGTCAGGCCCTTTAGCCTCTTAGGGCTTCACTTCCCATCTGACCATGGGAGATAAGAAGGCGTTCCAGAGCTGTCTGTCATGTGGAATAAGATAACGTGTATAAATCCTGGGCACAGCGGCTAGCCCCTAGCACAAGCTCCAAAAATGGAAATTCTTCTACCCAGGTCCCAAGGGGTAAAAAGCAAGAAAATATAACAATAAAGGAAAACAGTTTCAGAGGTGGGGCGGGGGAGGAAAGATGGATTGCCATTCTTTAAATAAAACCAGGGAGCGAGGTGTGAGAAAACCAGAGAAATGCAGAGAGCAGGAGAGAGAGGAATAGCTACAGGCACTTGGAATGCTGCTGGAAGATTCTCATAAGTAAACGCTCCTTTTAAAATATTGGAGTTCTTCCATATGGGAAGCTTGGGGAGAGAGGAGAAAAAATTAAATTAAAGCATCTGAAAGTATATTATAGTTTTATCTCTTTGGCTCTGCGATTTCAGAAATAATATAATTCTATGGAATGCACGCTGCCAGAGGATTTTGCAGAGTAGCGCCCCGACAGAACGGGACCAAATGATGTCAAGGAAGCTTCTATAACAGTTTTGTTTTATTCATTTACATAAATCACATTTACCGTAGGTGTTTTATTCAAAATAAAGTTTGGGAAAAATAAATTGAACAGATGAACCTAGGCAAACCTGGTGATTTTTTTCACGAGTAGTGTTTGATGATAAAGGCATAAAAGCATAATGTGGTATCATTTCACTGAGGCACAATATGGATCACCCATATGGAGCAGAAGCCGATAATGCTGCAGAGAGGCAAAAATAAACAGAGCAGATGCACTTGCAAAATCAAGTCTGCACCCACCCCTGAATTACCTGCTCGGTGCTGAAGAAGTTTCTACAGAACTCGAAACTGGCTTTGAGTCACCTTCCCACAGGGACTCACAGGAAGCCTTACATGACCAGAGACAGGAAGAGGTACCCTAAAGTATCACACGGCTCTCAAGGGAGGTAGAGTCAGAACCTGCTGGCTCCAAACCATCAGCCACATGGAAGCCCCAGCCCTCAGTTCGGGAGCACGGGTTCCAAGCCCAGTTCTTCTTGTTGACAGGAGAGTTCCAGCTTGGATCTGTAAGTTACTCAAAGGCAAAGTCACAGAGAAGTAAAGACTTGATGGGATTAAGGAAAGACTCAGCCAATAGAACACCAAGGAAGGAAAGTGATGTACAGAGCCAGCACCTCAGAGGCAGGAGACTAGCCAAAGTAGCTTGTTGGAGAGCCTTTCTAGAGCACACAGAAGGAAGGGGCTACAGGCTACTCCTACATTCAAAAGGAGGTTAGGTGTTTGGGGAACCCAAGTGCACTATTTAATAGAGAATCCGAACATGTCCAAGGTTAGGCTGGCCTTAGACTTGTAAAACTAACAGTAGGCACACAAAACTTCACAGTCCTTCCTCCTGTTCAATCCTTTCAAACCCAAGCTATCCTGGGAGTACCCTAAGAGGGGAGAGGTGTCACTGAGCAGACATCAGACTGTGTCTCCCGCAGTGGTGCTTGGATCAGCTGGGCTGGAAACACATCCTTCAACAGCATGCTGGTGGCTATGTTGACACTGTGACAGCTTTCTTATTTCATTGGCCATGACTCACAAAACCTGTGCTTGGCGTGTGTGGCTACCTAGAGAACAGGTGAGACTGAAGCAGCGGTAGATAGCAAAGGATAAGCAATCGCCTGTACTATATGAGGTTGGGAGTTCTTGGCCAATTGTGAAGCATGGATGTAGTATTTTGGTCTCATATCCAGCTTGACATCAGAGGAACATTCAGTGACCCCCCCCCAGGAAGACCTAAGGGCTCTCATTAATCTCAGAGCAGGATTTTAAGGCTCCCTCTGAGGATGAGCTCTTCGGAGGCCTCCCTTTACCTGACCTGCCACCTTTCCAAAATGGAAGCTGTTCCATCATGTGGAAAACCCACTGACTGTCCACTTTACTAGAGTACGTCAGTGTTCCTTTGTACATCCTGTGAAAGGAGTAAGGTAATTCTCTTTCCCTAGAGTAAGTCATGGCTGCCTCCTTCAGAAGGAAGGAAACGGATGTGTACGCAAGAATGCAGCAATGGGACTCAGATGCTGGAGGCCAAGGGAAACCTGGAGCAGACAGGAAACACTCTGTCTTGGCCATAGTAAACCTGGTCACATGGCCTAACAACTGGAGTACACCACCCATGGCCCCTGATGTCATCAGGTAGTCACCCATCTGCTCTGTTCCCAAAGCAGCCAGGAAAAAATAGCGTCCCACGTCCCACACACTCCAGCTGTCCCCGACATCCAGTGCTCAGTGATTTTTTTTCTAAAAATAAAATGAAATAAAGTCATCACTTTTCCAATCAATTCAAGCCCCTGTCTCATCAAGAACCGGATAGGACAGGAGCCCAAAGCTACGTGGAGAGTTTCCCACAGCCATGACTGTTTGCAAGCTCAGTGGCATCTTCATACAGGGAGATGCTGGCTTGAAGTAGAAGGAAAAGTTGGCTGCTCACCTGTGTGAGCTTAGGCTCACCTGAAGAGAGGTTAGTTTGACATCTGAGTCCCATGTGACCACTGTGCGTGGGGACCGATCATCACTTGCCTCCTGGCTCAGTTTATCTTGAGTCACAATCTGGGTTCTGTTACTTCTAATCTGATCCTCAAGCACCCCATCTAGAATGTGGACATATGTCAGTTTTCAAGAATAGAACAGACAGCTATTTGCAGACATGCAGCCTTTGGGTACGTTGGCATCATCTTCAGCCAACTTTGAGTTTAGAGGAAACACTTCCCCTTGGACTTCAAGTTGGAGAACAGAAATGACAAAAGAGAGTCTGTCACTGAGCAGGAAGTAAGTATCCCACTTGCCCACCCACCATGGAAAGAAGAACCTTCCCCTTCCCAAACTTACCCCTCCCATCCTCTCAGCAGCAGGTCTCTCTGTACTGTGTATCACTCTCGGGATATGACCTGCTATGCATGGATGCCCAAAGTGCAAGCCAAGAGAGCTCCTATGAAGTAGTCAGCTCCATCAGGTGATTCTTCTAAAGTCAGTAAGACTGCACAGCTATGTCTGCAGACAGTGAACTGATGAAATGGTAAGGATGTGATGTGCAGTGTCTTCTCCACCAGCCCTTTTATCTTTATTTGTTTAAAAAATACTTAGTCATATACCAAGCACTATTGAAAGCAGCTTGTACAAACACACTCTGTGGACGCTCCCAACAGTTCTGAGAATCACTGCTCCTTGCTGTAACTTTTCCATGAAAGGGTAAACTGAGACGAGCAGAAACAACCCAAAGCACAGATAGCATAACCAGCACCCAAACCACGGGGCCTATCTCCTGAGGTCTAACTCTTTATGGATGCACAACAAACATCTTCAGGGTAGGGGAAGCACCCACATCTTACTCACTCACCCCTCCCTTGTCCATGGGCGATTCAGTGAGCTCCTCCTGGTAAAGAGCAATGCAATCTTCACAGGTGCACAAACATATATTTCAGGAAGTGGTCACCTTGAGGCCAGTTCCAGGAAGGGTCCTCTTGCCAGTGCGTAACTGAATCAGAGCATGCTGTGACTTAGGAACTCTGTAGAAGAGGTCAGTTAGCCACCAAGAGGCTTGCTTCACAAATACACAAACCGACAGCCAAGGATTCAGGTCCTGATAGCAGAACGGCGGAACAAAACAGTATTTCAGGTAACCAGCAGCAATTCCACAGGTTAATTCCCTAGCTCAATATTAAACAAGTGATCACCAAGCCAGCGGGTCTGAACAGGTCTAACACCTTCTCTCTAGAAATGTTCAAGAAACAGAATGCTCAAGACAAGCCTGGGTAAACTGATCCTCTGCAAAGGAGAGCCTCATGGCTGCTGCATTGCCCCATTCAGACAAGAAGTAGAGACGTGGACCAAATCACCACGATGTACACGCAGGGAGCTGGGAACATAGGTACTCACACATTTACTACATGGCACTGAGCAGGAACTTGCTCTAATGCAGATCTTTGCAAAGGACTCAAGAGACACGTATGCTTGGTTATGGAGGGTCAAAATGACAGAATGGCTGGCCACGGGTCAGATGAGCCACACAGTGCTGTCCTATTGGGCCTCCACTGGCATGAGGTGGTAAACCTGCATCATTGTCTCACACACTCTCAGTGTCCAGAGAGACCCTACAGAGGAGCTCCTGGACTCGCAGCGCTCTCTCTAATTCTGATGAGTCATCCAGACTATGGGCAACTTAAAACTTGGATAGAAACTGTGAATGATCATCTCACACACTATGTAGCAAGAACAAATGACATTGACCCTGGGGAAGGCACCAGGGACTCGAGACTCACTTTTATATTGATTAAACACTGATATCACCATTTCCCCAGAGATCTTAAAAACTATTGCTCAGATTAAGCATGGTTAAGGCTTTGGTGTCATCTTATGAACTAGGAAGTACGGTAAACCTATGCTGGCCTACTGCAGTTTCTCTCAAGCTGTTCTGAAAATTAATGAGCTGTGGCACTGACACAGAGCACTGATGAGTATTACCAAGCTGGAAATACACTGAGCACTCAAAAGGCCTTTGTATACAGGGTTCTGTGAGGATCATATTGAGAGAGCATCCTTGGGCTTTTATGAACTACTAACTGTATAAAAATGCACCCCCCAGACATCTCAATAAGAGAGAGACTTTTGGAGCCACAGCAGCATATTTATCTGTGGGCTTCAGGGTGATGGGGATGTGTTTGGCTAATCTGAACTCAGATCTTCATGCTTCACAGCCAAACGCTCTAGTGAACGAGCCATCTCCCCACACTTTCTATCCTTCCTGACTTGTAAAAGGCTTCATTATTTGTAAGTGGCTCCATCAATAGAACACAGACTACAGTAGGATGCTGTTATCTCCAGAGGTGAGCCCCAGGTCTGTGGGATGCCCATCACTCAACTGGCCACATGCACCTGGCCTTGGCCAGCTCTCTTCAGGAGGCCCATGACTCCAGATGCAACACTGATTTTGTCCCCACAATCTCAGTCTCCTGAACTAGGTAGTTGATGAAAGTCATGGAAGGACATGCATTTGCGACAGGGTTTCCTGGAGCAGAACAAATGGTGACAGATAGAGGAAGGAACACACATGTTCCTGGGCAGCTGATACCCTGTGGACCTTAGGAACACCCATGTCCCCAAGGGAAGAGCAGAAGGCATGGTAGGGAGAATAATGTCCAAAGATAACATCCCTGTCACCCACACTCTTCTGGTCTGTCTTCGCTCCTTCCCTCTCCATCTTCCTCTCCTTAGCCTCCGTGAGAGATACAGGATTGGCACTCAGTATCCTTGCCTGCCTTCTCTTCTCTCATGTGTCTTTACAAATCTTGAAACATTTTGGTAAGGACTATTTGTTCATCTCAGAATTTCCTACATCCCCAATATATGATAACTCTATGATTTTATTGTACCTTTGAAAGTATTTTAACAAACACGAAACTCTAAAATTACTCAATTCCCAATTATCATAATACTACTAAAATAATCCTCCAGGGACAATAAAAACAAGTTCCTTTAAGGATGCTTCCATGTAAATGAGTAGTGTGCAGAGCTGTTGTCAAGATGAGTCTTACTTCTTGCTTTAGTTATTAATCTGGTAGAGGAGTGTGCTGCATCCCTCCCAAGTTTGCAGACAATGCTAAAAATGTCATGGAACAGAAGACATCAGGCTGATGAGTAGATGGCAGCGGAAAGATTGCTCAAGGCGGGTTGTGGGTGGAAGCGGCAGATGAGCTTCAGTGTGGGAAAGTGCAAAGAAGTGCATTGTGGGAGTCTGAGGTCCATATAATTGTCTCCTGGATGTTGGAGGATTGGCACCAGGTGGACAATCTCAAGTTATCAGGAGCCTCGATGGGAAAGTGTAAACACAAAGACTACATTCGTTCTATTTCATAGTGTACACAAAACTGTGTTTTTAAAAAAGTCACCAGGATTCTGTGTCTCCACCAGATAGGAGCAGGTTAATGGTTCGTTCGGTTACAGTTGCATTGATGTCTATGAATGAGAAATTTTGACTTTGAGTCCTGCAGTGTGAAATCTAGAAGGACAATCCCCCATGCAACCCAGTTTGCTCTGTCTTCCCTGCACTGTTTTAAACATGAGTGCTGGCTACTGTGTAGTGTGGAAAATCTTTCAGCAAGGACAGATAGGGGACACGGATGTTATGTAACCCGGGGCTGTGAAGTCTGCATGGCATTTGCCTCTGGGGACTGGGGAGCATGCTTTTTTGTCCTTGTCCAGGAAGTTAGACTTCATTGCTCGACACAGGTGTGCTTCTTTTGGAAAGAAATGACAGAACATTTTGCTTTATTCATTTTTCATGTTCTGTGAGATTTTATGAATTTTGTAACTGCTCCTCCCACCCATGCTAACTAATTTCAAGGAATAGGAAGTAAAGAATCAATTTTGGAATTCCTGTGGAAAGAGTTTAAGGGACCTTAAAGAAAAAAGGGAAGTATTAATATAATCAACATATTAGCTGAATATAAGCTGAAGCAAACTAACAGTTCCTTGTCAACAGCTAGTGCTACCAGGCACAGTTATCGCAGCCACATGGACCCACAGATCCCCATGTGGTCCTCCTTGTGCTGACATGGAGCACACCACGCAGTTGCTGTAGTTGTGTGAACTCCCAGACATGCACACTATCCTCCCTGTACTGGTATGGAACACACCAGATGGTAAAGTAAGGCCCATTCTCACTCAGGGCCCCCCAATTTCCACCTTGCCATAATTGAGATGATAGAGCAGCCATCTGGTCCTCCTGTCTGTGGTCTGTGACCCTGAAGGCACAGCCTTGAGGTATTTTCTACTCTGAAAGGAATGGTCTAGCCTCCTGCAGAGCATCTCCATCTAGGAGATACAGAGGTTCGCTTCTTTGATTTTCCCTGTAAGCTGAATCATGATCCTACATACCACAAGAAGGCAGGTTAAATGTATGATTACACATCAGACACAACTTTTAATATAATAAAAAAGTTGTCACTGGGATATGGGGCCAAAAATTCAAAGCAAATGTTGCTCTCTTTACTATAAACAGCTGTGTACTGTTTTGTACACTACTCATAGGAATGGGAGAATGTCTTAAATGCTTGAGCATGGTTGCTGGAAAAATGTGTCAACACAAAGGGAAAACATTTCAAGAAAATGACACTGGCGATCACAAAGGAATAATCCTGGAAATTCTTAACCTATAATGTTCATTAATAAAGTTTCTCCAAGCTAGGGCAAGGCATTCACTGCTACTTCTCAAACAAACAATATAGTACTCAACACAAACATCGACATTTCCTTACTGGATCAAAGATGAGTATTGAACAGTATACAGTTTAGTCTCTAAATTTATTTTTCTGTATCTTAAGTGTTTGTTTTAAAACTCAGTTCAAATCCACTCACCTTGAATACGTCACTTGGCCATCTAGTTTTCTGAAAGCAGGGAATAATGTTGCCTGAAATTGATGACTATTTAATAAGTGGTATATATTATGGGCCTAAGATATGTGACTTGAGTAATTTGCATTAAAATGAACAGTATGTAAGAAGGTAGATTAAACTGATATATTTACTATTGGGTAATGCCATTCAAAGTCAATGGATCTCTTGGATTTTATCTATTCTAAATGTTTCCCAGTCAAAGAAACTAAAAACACACACCTACTTTATGGGGACAACAGAACTCCCAAGTCAAAATACAGCCCTGTGTGTTAGTAGTTCTAGTTCAGGGCCTTTCTCCAGAAAACACTTCAGAGATTCTGATTCAAGTTTGCCCATTGTTCACTAGGTAAGAATGTGAATTCAAGGACTGGAGAGATGGCTTAGTGATGACAAGTGTGTACTACTCTTGCAGAAGACCCAAGTCCCATTCCCGGTACCCATGTCTGGTGGCTCACAACTACTTATATCTCCAGGTCCAGGGGTATCTGATGCCGTCTTCTGGCCTCAATGGGTATCTGCACTTGTGTGCACAGAGACATGTATACACATACTTTTAAAATAATAGAAATGAATCTAGAATAAAGAATGTTAACATTAAGCTTGGTAGCAGCGTCTACAATGATAAATTTACACACCAAGGAATAAAATACTTGCTCTTCATATAACCTTTTGGACTCATTTCTTTTCAAGACACATGCTTTCTATACTTTATGTTCTTTCTCTGAAATCACAAAATTTGGAACCAGTAGCCTTGACTCTAAACTTTGTGAAATAAAAATAAGACATCACCTTTCTCTGGAAAAATCAATAAACTTCCTTCTGAACACTATGGCCTTCTCATCAAGGTCAGTGTTGGACCCAAAGATCAAATACTGCAAAGCAATTATTTTTCAGTATTGAAAACAAAACAAAACAAAGAGACACCCCCCCCCAAGACAACTAGCATGTATCATACTCTTTTTAACAGCACTATCTAACTTCTTGATTTTTCCCCCTCTGTAAACCCACTTTCTTCTTTGGATGCAACTTTCATTTCCCACTCCTCCAACACGTTCACAGATTTGACAAACTGACCAATACCTATTCTTCAATTCCTGCTTTGCATCATGCATAATTTGCCAAGTTGGACTTTGATGTATCTTGATCTGCTGTTGGTAACCTATTGGGGGTAAGTAGGTGTGTCTATGTGTCTTTGCAGGAAAGATCTATACAACAACATTTAGTAACTGTGGGGGTGAATTACCATAGAAACTGTAAGATATACATTATCCAGCTTTGATATTTCTCAGTGGCAACCAAACAGCCCAAGCTGATACAGTATTTTAGCCTATGACCATACCCCTTCGATCCTTATTATTCCAGGTTCCAAACTGACTATTTGACCTTCACTGCCTTATTTGCCATGACTGCTTCTATATAAGAGGCACCTAGCATGTTCCTGCCTTGTAAAGTCTACCATAACACACAGGACATCCTCAGAGCAACTCTGAATATTTCTGGAGAAATTTTCATGAAGGAAAAATACTTAGACTGAGACACAAAACATGCAGAAGGGTTGGCAAGGGCATGCTGTTTAGTTGAGGGTATTGGTAAGGACAGAAAGAACACACATGCTTTAAGAAACAGGATGCAGAAGCATGGATTATGGATCTATGTAACAGCTCAGCTCCAAAGGAGAAACCAATTCTCACGCTAAGTATGGTTGGAGACCACTGGCATCTTTCAGTGTGGAAGAAACATCAACTTGACACCTTAAAGAAATTTGACAACCTCAAAAACCTTTTAAGAATGTTTGGTTGATGGAAATTTCCATTCCATCACTTCACTGCTACACTCATGACCATTACTCCTGTGTTTTAGTTTCTTGCTTCTTGGTTGCTCTTTAAATGTCCATGTTCTCTCAGACTCTGTTCTGCCCTTCTCTGTGCATAATTCTTGGGCAATCTAACCCATTCCTATGCTTAACTTCCCACTTATACATTGGTGACTCCAAAATTTTGCTTTCTCTAAAATTCTCCTCAAAGTTTTAAACCTTCACAATTAACTACCCACTGCACATCTCCACGTGGGCCCGACTGATACCCTAATCGCAAAGATTCTCCATTCTTGGCCTACCATGTCTAACCTTTTCTGTGTTACTTCAGCACCTTGAGAATGCCAACAGCTCACAAGATTCAAGTCAGGACTACGGGCTCACCTTCCCCATTAATGTCCCTTCGTGTAACTTCACACACATCAAATTAACAACTAAACCTTTAGGGATTCTACTTCACAGTCACCCAATCAGCCATCTCCAATGTTCCAGCTTCAGTTAAGGCTGGAGGTTATTGCAACTCAGTCTCTCCCACTCACACTCTTACCTTATTTTCTTCCCATGAAATTTGAAGTGAATTAAAAATATTTTTATTGTTTTAGAATTTCATACATGCACATAGTATGTTTTAATCGAATCCACCCACAATCCTCTTCTCCAAACCTCACCACCTGTTTCTCCCCCAGCTTCAACTGTTTTTTAAAAAACTCTATTGAGTCCATCTAGTGCTGTCTATGTGTACATGAGTATGAGGCCATCTACTGGGGCATGGGTAGCATCTCAGAGACCATATCGTTGAAGAAAACTGACTTTTCCTCCCCCAAAGTCATCAATTGCCAATACTACCTTTGCTTCGGGTAGAGCTTCATAAACTCTTTGCCATTGCCTGATGGTGTTTTGGCTGGTTTGGTCTTGGCCAGGTATTATATGTGTAGTCACAGCTTCTATGAGCGTCCATGTATAAAGGTCATGTCATGCCCAGCAAATGCTGTTTCAATGAAGATACCTCTGGCTCCTGCACTCTATCAACTTCCTCTTCCACAGTGATCCCTGGGCCTGAAGGAGGAGAGGTGTGACATAGATGCCCCATTTAGAGCTGAATGCTCCCTGTCATGTTCTTTCTTGCTGGCCAATCATGGCTTTCTGTAGTAGTTACCATTCCAAGTACTGCAAGATTGTCTGTGAGGGTGGGAAGATGATCTTATCTATGGATGTAAGGGCAAAGACATTAGGGGCAGTTTATTTCTATGTCCATTTAGGAGAATATTGACTTTTGCCTATGACAACCACAGGTGGAGTGAAGTTTTTAAATATAAAGTGAGTGAAGTATTCAGTGAATACCTATTGTCATACAAGAGTCTCATGCCTTTTACTTACTCATAGTAGATAGGTTTTATTTCTGTCTAGTCTCTCATTCTAGCCGCTCACCTTCTTGGGCCCTCTTCTGTGCTAGCCATACCAAACTGTTTGAATTTTTGTACTGCTCAGCAACTTCACTGAAACTGTTTAAAGGTGTTCACATCTTCAAGTTGTACTTATTTGAATGTCTATTCTTCGTGCTTTGAATGTTCCATTTCTCTTGCTGCATTTTCATCTTCAAATTAGTCGCTCTCTTCTCTCTTTGAGGGGTTGGTGCCTTTTCTGTATGCTCTGCACTCAGCTTGCCTCACCTCACCACTCATGACTGCAGTTCACAGCCTGGAATCCAGGGCAGGGATTAGATGCCTTAGAGCCTGTGCCATCCTTACTCTTGCATCTCCTTAGAGCCTCCTCTACATAAGAAATGCTGAGTGGGCCAGAATTGAATGTAAAGTGAGAAGGGGGATGTACACTGGTCAGTATGTGCAACATCTTTGGGCTGCTGGTTCTTTTGTACAACTAATTGACAATGACAGTATTCTGGGAGTTTTTTCATACAATCTGCGGATTTGTACTTGTTTTCTCTAGTGATACTAGTTCTGCCACATTAAGCAATTATATGCTACTTGAATATGCTCTGTTTAAAATAGGTGCAGAGGACCTGGGGAGATGATTCAGTGGTTAAGAATGCTTGCTGATCTTCCAGAAGACTTCTTGCTGTCTGAGAAGAAAGAAGTGACCATAGCCACCCACAATCACATGCCTCTGAATTCTGTGCTCAGCCCATGAAGTGAGAGCAGATCTTTGCCCACTGAGCCTCTCTAAAGACCAGACATCTTAGCCAGGTGTGGTGGTGTATGACTGTAATTCCAGCACTCAGGGGCCAGAGGCAGGCAGATCTTTGTGAATTTGAGGCCAGCCTGGTCTACAAAGTGAGTCCAGGACAGCCAAGGCTACACAAAGAAACCATGTCTTGAAAAAACAAGCAAGAAAACAAACAAACACACAAAAAACTAAAACAAAAACCAACCAACCAAAAAAAAAGAACAGACATCTTGTCTGACACCTTGTTTGTTTGTTTGTTTATACAGGGTCTTATTTAGCTCAGGCTGACCTTGAGCTTGCTGAAGAATGACCTTGAATTAACGATCCTCCTGTCCCCTTCTCCCCAGCACTGGAATTATAGGTGTACATTGCCACACCCAGTTTATACAGATTGGACCCAGGGCTTCACGCATTCTAAGCAAGTGCTCTACTTTCTGAGATGAGGGTGGTTGACATCTTGAGCACAACTTAGTATTACTATGTATGAGCTGAGGTCCCAGGCAGCTTCATCTGAATTCCCAACCCACAGAAACCATGGAATCATAAAGGATGACTATCAAGTTTGTGGAAATTTATGATATAGCCATGAAAAACAAATATAGCCAGTCTTATACAGGATTCCCCAATTTGCACATGGAAAGAAACTCTGAGATGTCATTCTTCTAAGTCCCTGCTTCTACGGAGTCCTTGTGGGGGTTCTGAGCTGTGGAGAGACAGATGAATATAAGTTGTCCTGGGAATAAATACCTTGTGAGGAGTGAGCTGAAGATGGAGAGTCTGCTGGTTTAGTGGAGAGTTCCAACTTTGTAAGAGACTCTCAAGTTCACACTCAAGTTCTTTTAATCTGCTCCTGCTTTAGACGGTGACCCAGCTGAGTCCCAAGGGCCTGGAAGTGGAGCCCAGGCCTTTCTACGTCTTCCAACCCAGGCCAACGTTGATGCCACTCTTTCCATCTCCACGGTGTTCAAGCAGATCCCCCCCAGTTGACATGCTCATCGTAATCTTTATTTATTGGCTTTCCAAGGTTCAAAAGAAGGGAATGGAATATTGGCCAGTTTTGTATGCTTATGTCACACCAGTGGTGTTTTGTTTTGTTTTGTTTTGTTACATGATAAATTAGTAATAACTTCTCAGGCACATTTGGTGAGCTGATGAAAAATGGGTTTTCTCAATGCACTGAACAAACACTGTCTTCTGGTTGACTATCTCCCATACTCCACTGGCTTCAACACAGCACGGATTTATTGACGGATGAGCTGCAAGCTCCATCTGAATGACTGCTTCATCCATTACGCTATGCTACATTTCATCCAACTCTGGCTGCTTCCATAGCCCAAAGACTTATTGGAATCAGTTGTTTCCGGCTCATAAAATATACATGACTTGAGGGTGGGGGAGGGAGATTACTGTATCAAGAACTCCACCAGCCTTTGAAGCTGCATCCTTAGTTATTTGCTGAAATTCATTTCATATTTCCATCATTACCTCTGTGTGCGTTGCGTCCCACTACAGAGCAGAAATATACAATCTGCTCAGCAAGGCAGTTTGTAAGAAGCTGGTGTGAAACAATGTTTTCAGTGTTATGGTTTGTTGACTACTCCTTCTTTTTCTAAGAAACTATGCCCATAAAACAGAAAGTTTATTCAGAAGTAGAAATTCTAAATTGAGCCTTTAAAAAAAATTAATCTGATTTAAAACCTTAATTAAGCCATCCTGTCTCTATCAATACACCACCCTTTATCTTTATCAATAGGCAGTAGACATTTTCAGGTGGAAGATTGATGAAGTGTTTGAGGCTACACAGCTGGGAAAATACACAGAGACCAGAAGCTGGGCTTTGAGAATCTTCTCTTACCCTTCAAATGGGCCATCAGTCCTCTGTGTCAGAGCCTTGCACACTTCAGGGGTGGGTATCTTTGCTCTATGTAAGTAATCACCAAGGGGTAAAGGAGTTCATTGTTCCACTTTCATAATGTGGGAACTAACTTTCCTCTCAAAGGGATGCAGAATTTATACATGGGCCCTTTTTGCATGGAACCATTTTTAGTTTTGAATGTTCATGTGGATGAGCAGTAACTTCCCCCCTCAAGTTCTGCCTCATCTCCATTGTATTGCCCACACAATTGTTTATCATTCCTGTTAAAATTAAATTACATATCTCACGTCTGTAGTGTGCGTGTGTGTGTGTGTGTGTGTGTGTGTGTGTCTGTGTGTATGTGTGTATGTTTGTGTGTGTGTCAGACTGTTTTGGTTTTATTTTTCAAAGCAAGACTCATGACTGTGCAGTTTAGGTACCCAAATGCCATTTATTTTCTTTGTGGGTGTCCCCTCATTTCTTCTCTAAAAGTGACTGGGGAAATATTCCTATTTGAATTGCCACATGAGCCTATTGGTGCATAACATGTGAAAACACGCAGTGCAATGCTTATAAAGAGTTCAGTTTTTCATTCAAGGCTTAGTCTGTGCAAGACTCTAGAGAGTCACTGTGCAGGCATGCACAGATAGCTCAGGCGAGGTCTCTGCAAACTGATGACCATAATAGGAAGGCTGTGGAAAAAGCCAACGCTGAGATCAACGAGAGGAGGTGTGAGATGGATGCAGCTCCACATGAAGGGGATGCGGAATGGTGCAAGTTTCTAGCAGAAGGTGCCATTTGAGTTGGCTCTCAAAGGATGCGTGGGGCTTGGTGCAGAAATGGACACACTAATCCAGGATGAGAGAGTCACATTCAGAGCAGGGCAAGAAGCAGAAGTGAAGCTTGGCAGCTGTTTCTTTAACAGGCTCTGTGTGCTGAGGGAGCTCTCCTGCTTGATCTTTTGCTGCTGTGCCTCTTCTAGACCCATAGCTCAGCTGGCCACCCCAATGCAATCGTGATTCCTGTAGTATCAACATCACCAGACACTTGTCAGAATCAAAGCCTACTGCCTACCCAGCATGCAACTATGGGTTCCATGGATAGGGTCCAAGTCCACTCACAAACACTCTGGTGCTCCCGAGTCACACTGAAGTTGGAGTGTGACTGCTGAGTTTGAGCCAGGGCAGCCTGGAACTAGGAACAGAGCAGGTATCAGTGTAGGGGGCCCAGGATTGCACTTCTTCCTGGTTGTACTGAAGGGATGATGGTGGATGGGGAGGGAGGGAGAATGACACCCTACCCCACCTGCTTCTGTCCAACTCTATCAATGTCTGGCTGAAGTCAACTCACCTTGGATCTCTGCATTTACTGGACATATCCAACATGAGAGATTTGAATTACTTTCCTCTTAAGAACTACTTTGGATAGGTCACCATTACCCCTGAGTGCTTTTCCATATACACCCAACAAAGGGGTACTGAGAAGAGAAGTCTGGACTCAATAACACATCATACTCTCCATAAATATTTACTAAATGAGTTCACAAGAGGCACGTGGGAACAGCTACTAGCCTTCTAAAGAATCACACAAACAGAAACTGAAAAACTATAACAGAACGGAATGGAACAGAACAGCTCCCAATTCCTTAGCAACAGGCCTGGCATTCAGAATGAGCAAGACAGAGTGCAGTGTTCCTTCCTTCTGAGTTTTCACTGTTAAACAGGTGGTGAGCACCTTGTAAGCTCTCCTGTAACACAGCCACACCCCCGAGGCATGTCCTCACTTCGTGTTTATGCCACCTGGAGCACCTTGCTAGCTCTGACTTTATCTCTGGCATCAGCACACCTTCTCTGCCACCTGACCCACTACTAGTCCAGTTTCTCTCATCCAAAATCCCAATGTTATCTTGCTTTAGGTCTTCATTTTTATCCACAATGCTCTCTTCCTTTTATCCTCAGCTCTGTGTCTCTCTCTGTCTCTGTCTCTCTCTCTCTGTCTATCTCTTTTGTATTCTCTTTGAATATGAAGGTGTATCTAACTTAAATATAAATGAGTAAGTATATTTGTGTCTAAATATGCATCTTAACTATGTGAATCATATATGGTATATATGATATTAATAGTTAGATGACAGGCAAATGGAGGATGGAGAGATATATAAGAACTGGTAGATAGATTGCTTGACACAGTAGAAGAATTAGTATTGGTTACTGGAAACAAAAACAAATGTAAACTTTTGCAGAATAGAGACAGAATTTCTTCTTATGCCTTTTTTGAGATAAGATTTGTGTGGGGAAGAACTGAGAACAGCCATGTTGCTGCTTTGTCTGCTGTGAACGGTCACCTTATGTCCCCAAGTTTCTTTTTCTCCTAAGGTTGGGCACAGCAGATGCTGGATAAATCAAGACAGACCCCACATTTTACGTCCTTCAACTCCTACCCAACACACTAGCCCAGCAGAAATCTGTGCATTTTCTCTCAAGAGCGCCCTGAATCTGCACATATGGTTTTGACTTGACATCCTAAAATATCTTTGCCTCTTTTATTTGACTATTTCTTACTTGGTCTTTAAGATATTGTTGAAGTGTCCTTCCCTTTATGGAACCTCCCAGCACCCCTCCCACCCCAGCCTGTCCTCAGGATCTCTGGCATCTTTTGCAGCTATTAACACTTTGTACTGTTCCTGCGTTTAAATTTATGCCCATCCAACTGGACTGTGAACTCTATGAAGCCAGTGTGGAACTCTCCCATTACCTTATTCCTGGCATAGCTTGCATATCTTTGTTTTTTTAGTTCCAATTTTATAAAATACACATAAAATGAAACTTGCCATCTCAACCAGTTTTGCATGTACAGTAAGCCTATTCATGGTGTCCAACAGCCAGCTCTCAGAATGTGCCCATCTTGCAATACTCAAGACCGATGCCCACTAAAAAGGATTCTCTATTCCCTTTTCCTCCCAGCCTGTGGAGACATTTACCCTCTGCAGATTCTACTAAGTATCACACATGAGTGGGAAACACAATACATATCTGAGATTGGTTTGTTTCACTAAGAAAAATCTATTGTCACATCAGAACATTATAACTTCTTCCTTCCAGGAAATAATGGCCATCATGGAGCACACTATGTTTATCCACCTATCACCCAATGGATACTTAATTATTTCTGACCTTGGCTACTTGACCAATGCTGCTATAAAGTACCTCTTCAAACTGTAATTTCAATTCCTCCCAACTCCTTTGAATACAGGCACACAATGCATACATAAATACACATAAATACACATATATGCACATATATTCCCTGAATACATACATACATACATACATACATACATACATACATACATACTTTTAAAATCAAATTGTGTTGCATTGTAATCTTTTCTAAATTTCTGAATGAATAGTTTCACTGTTTTCCCTACAAGGCACAATACCTTACATTCCATTGAAAGTGTGCAGGATAAAGGGCTAAAATATAATCCAGGAGCTAGAGGTGCTTGCTGCTTCTTGAGAGACCTGAGTTCTGGTCCCTGTGCCCATATAAGGTGGCTCACACTTGCCTGTGCCTCCAGCTACAAATGAACTGGTGCCCTCTCTGCATCCTTGGTATATATGTTGGATGGGTGCACACACGCATAAATAAAAATAACTAATTTAAAAATATACAAGTTCAAATTCCCCACATATCTGCCAATGCTTGATAATTTTTGACAGTCACTAACCTTATGGAGATGAAATATTTCTGAGAACACTTTAAGAGATGATGAGTGGGGATTACTAGATACATTTGAAGCACACATCTGCCGACATTTAGGTGTTTACTTTCATCATGGGCAGAGGAGATCAAAATGACTGGCCAAGGGCTCCTTGTATCCTCCATGGTTTGCAAACATGGTGCCTGCATTGGTCTGATCAGTATCACCACCTACTTTAAGGAACAACAATTAATGTATGAAACTGTCCTTCCTTGCCAAGATAGAGAGACTTAAGTGGGAGATTTCCCAGCTGCAGACCTGCATGCTTTGCAAGCCCCGCCATTCTTTATGTGAAAGATCCTTGAACACCAGCACTCTGTGGTATGAGAGGACCTTGCCAGAACAAGAAAGTTAGATCCAATCAGAACAATTCAAGCACTGTTACCTTATCTTCTCTCAATATTACATCTGTTCAGTAAACTACTGCCCAGCCTTCCTCCTTGCATATCTTTCAGTTTTTGTCTAACCAACACAAGCTAATACCACATGAGTTTTTCATAGACCACACTGCACCTTATGTGCTGTCCATATATATATTCACTTGGCATTTCTAAAAGGTACCAAAAATAAGTTATCACTAACACCATCACCACTGTAACCGTGGAGAGAGGAGAACATGTCAGGCAGATGAGTGAAGGATATGCAACCTCAGGAAAGCACCTTTATGGAAATGCAAGCATAAGTGGCCTGGATCAGATCGCTCCCTCTCCTGGATGAATAAAATACCTGGACTCTTTAATTCTGGGGGCAGGAGGAAACTCCTATTTGCATTTGTCATGACCTCAACCCTCATTCACTCTCTGTTCTGACATAATGCAACTGTCACCTCAACTTGTCCCTTTGTCTTCCCCAATGGCAAGTCTGAAGGCCTACCACCTGCCCCCTGCCCATCACCTTCTGCACATATCTCTGATGGTCCACTTGCACTACTGTGCCAGGAATAGATGGTGACACTATTTACCTTACAAGCTGGCCACCAAGCTAAGTCCGTAGGCATCAACCATAGCCCCTTCATTCTGGTGGTAGCAGGACTAAGAATAAAAACTTTCAGCTTTGTACACACAACTCTTCCTTTCCTGGTGCATTCCTGCTGTCCTGAGAGCAGTCGTGTGTTTCCAAGGCCATGGATTATCCTTCCACGCTAATCTTCATCCAACGCCAGCTTCATTTAGAATGCACACCACCATCCTTTTGAGTTCACTCAACAAAAGATGTTCACTGAACATACCTGTGTGTATAGAACATGGCAATCTGTCATTTTGCTGGTTCTGGACAATCCCTTAACTTAAGGCAGCACGGTGGGCTAGAGCTGGCATATCCACAGTCATCAGATGGGCTGGTCTGACCCAGTCTCCTCCTGTGACCAGCTGGGCAAGTCCAGGGGCCATCTGGCTTATCTCATCTTTTACTGTCTTTCCTGTGAAACACTGACTGCCTCTTCTGTCTACCAAGACAGCCAGGTGCTCTATGAGTACTGAGTAAGCCTAAGGTTAAAAGGCATCTGTAGACAGAGCTATGGCCACCTTCCACAGGTGGGTTGACAAGCCTGCACATGTCAGGTGGAAGCATGATGGATCATGTTTTCATAGGTTTCTAACACTTGCTTAGACAAGAGAACCACAGAACATAGCAAGGGCTTCTGTGCCTTCATATCCCCATGTTCCTCCCCCAATTCCTGTCCTTACAAACACACCTAGACAAACATACAGAAAACAGATACCCATCTGCAAGTCAAGAAAAAAGCCCTCATTACAACGTGATCACCATGGCCTTTGATCTTGGACTTCAGTTGTTGCCTAATTCATCCAGGATTTGGTACACTGTTAAGGAAGCCCAAAGTATTGACAGTCACCATTGTTTTTTGAAATTAGATGCTACCAGTGCTTAAAGCTCTATGTTGCCCTACGAAGACTTCTATAGGATAAATGCTGAGCTACTGAGAAAAGAGACCAAATCTTATTCATAATTACACAATAGAAATTCAAGTGTCTCCTGCTTACAGCCACTCTACATGAGAACACAGAAAGGGCTTCTGAGAGTAGGAGTGCAGAGCCGACACACTGACAGCCAGAGAGCAATGAAGTCGATGAGAGGCTCAATGAGCAACTGTGCCCTGGAGAGCCTTATTCACAGAAGGCCCTCTGCATTCACTTGATTCAGCAGCAACCTACAGCATCCACATCAAAAAGTTACTTTAAACAGAAAAGACTTGAGAGTTGTAGAGTTTAGGAGAGCACAAAGACAATATAATTTTCTATGCCTTCCTTCACAACTTGAAGGTTATGGAATTTTCCAAGGTGACCTCCCCAGTTGTGGTACTTTCCAGTGAGAATTCATGGAAATATTTATAGCTCATGACATTTGAGGGAATGTACCTACCCTCCCCCACTGCCTTATTTCAGGGGAGATATATGGACTAAAGCCACCTGCTAGTTTTTATTGTCATCTTGATTAGATTAAAAGCCATCAGGAAGGCATGCCTTTAGGTACTGAATGCCTTTAAAGGGGTTTCCTGAGAGGGTGAACTGAGGGAAGAAATCCCCCCATAAATGAAGATTGTACTACGCGGGTTCTGAGAATGACTAGAAAGGGGAAAGGGAGAAATGAAGCTGTGTGCCAGAGTTCTGTTCTCTGCTTCTGGATTTACTCAAACACGAACAATCAACCTCTCATACTATTGCAGCCACAGTGTGAGCGGCTCCCTTATCTATGACGTGCCCTCACTGTGATGGGATATACCCCAAACTACGAGCAGAAAGGAATCAGTCCTATATGAAGTTGCTTCTTCACAGATATTTGGTCACAATGATGAGAAAGTTACCAGAATGTTAGCCATAGGAACAAGGTCACAGGGTAGAGTCTCTCTCTCTCTCTCTCTCTCTCTCTCTCTCTCTCTCTCTCTCTCTCTCTCTCTCTCTCTCACACACACACACACACACACACACACACTTAAATATAAGATCACTTTCCAGTGGATGGTAGTGATTCAATGACTGAACCAACATGAACAATCACAGGAATTGGATCCTAGAAACAGGAAGAGGGGCCCATGGAAACTGTATGTTGGTCCATTCTCCTCTCCTGTTGCAGAGGGTCCTCCTTGCTCCCTTAAGACCCATTGACTTAATGGTCCTATTTCTTCATGGTGAAGGCTGCAGATCTTGGATGGGGACCCTAACAAGACTGCCTCTCTAACACTTTTAGTTCAGTGCAATGGTCATTTCTGGTGGTCACTTTTGTCCCCAAGACCCAGGACCTTATAATAGATGGGGTCTTCAATAAGACTGAAAAGGGTTGGAGCTATAACTCACTAAAGCATGCTTTTCTGTTATTCAAGACATCCTGGATTTGGTTTTTGCAGTACACAAAAAGGTCTGGTAGCCTAGGTCTGCACCTAGTGAGAGGGAGACCGAAAAATGAGAACTGAAGTTCTTCATCAGCTGTACAGAAATTTTAGGTCAGCCTGGGCGACAAGAGATCCTGTCTCAAAACAAACAAATAAAAATGATGACTAGCCTCAGGGGTTTGAGATCTCTTTAATTAGCTGGAAGTAGGATTAAATTGCCTTTTAAGGCTCTTACAATGAGTCATGAAAACTTATTTTCATGACACACATTGGTGCCAGTAGTCAGACAAAGTCCACAACCTAGAAGAACACAGTACAAATCCTTCTCTGAAGTGAAGCGTCAAACTAGACACAACATATTTTTAAAAGTGGTTTGTATCTGTAGTTTTCAAAAGTATAACAAATATTTTAAACCTAAAAATGAAGCCAACATATTACAGAACTTACTCTCCATGCCGGTGGCCGCTGCAGCACTCACTGTGTGGCAACAGGCTCACCATCTGCTGCAAGAAGGCAAAGGTACATACTGCAATGTGCCAGACACCTGGTACCTGCAGGCTGATGCCTCAGAAGCCAGATGCTCTGTCACGAGGCCTGTGTTCTACACTTCTTCTCCCCATCTCATTACATTGACACTGCTTCATCTCAAGTCTTCACACCAGAGTGGAAGAGGAAAATACAATAAGCACACTGTAGCAAACTGAAGAGGCAGAAGGAGCTCTGTGTGTTCAGGGCCAGCCTGGTCTACATGTTTAGTTCTAAGCCAGAGAGGGTAATATAGTGATCACTATCTCAAAAAATAAATAAATACATAAAATAAAAAGAAAAGAAGGAAGAAGGAATGAAAGAAAGAAAATAGAAAGAATGAGAAAGACAATAATGCAATCATCCCTGAAGACCAGATTTCATGGTTCCAGAAGGCACTATGCCAGCTTCCAAAGGAAGGTAGTGAGCAAAAGTCTTACTCAGCTGAATGCCTATAAACCACACCAATAAAATCAGCGCGACATAGTAATCCTAAGGGCACAGAAATGACATCTTGGTGGGGTCCAACAACTCTCTAATTGGGCCCACTCAACTAGAGGGAAATCATGCCTGGTACAGGAAACTTAGCCAACTACAGGTCTAGTGAGTCATTGATCTACAACTGCTACTTTACTACACCAGCATAATCCCCAACGACACCTAAACATTTGTCCCCATACCCAGAGACAAGTGCAGTCCTCACCCGTACCAAGGAAACTTCTCTCTGCAGCAGAGGGAGACCATGACAGAAAACCACAACCCATCAAAATGCAGAATTGCGGCTGTGTACAAAGACTCATGGAACAGTGCAGAAGATGGGCTGGAGTGAATGTAAGAGGCAGAGGATGGGGGGGGTCCTCCTGTGAGATTATGTCAGGAGGTCCAGCCATTAATACCCACCAACATGACTGCTGCAGAGCAAGCTGAACAAGAACAGCAACAGACATTCCAAAGTGGACAAGGGAAAGCCCACGGGCCCTTAGCTGTACGCAAAGAGCTGCAATAAGCTAAGCACTTCTGAGAGAAATAGTCTTATTCAGAGAAGAGCACATGAACTGTTTATCCAATACCAAACTGTCAATATACATTCATGCATATGCATATATGTGTGTGTTGTGTGTATTTTGTATATATGTATGTATGTGTATATATACACACACATATAACTATGTATATGTATATACATATATGGGAGCAACAGCAATTAATGAAAAATGAAGCATAAATTTGAAAGAGAGCCAGGACTATATGGTAGGGCTTGGAAGAAGGGAAGGCAAAGGGAAAATGATAATGTTACTATAATCTCAAATGTAAAATAAATAAATTTTAGAAAGAAAAAAGGAAAGGAAATAATATTGTCAGATGTAAGGAGAGCACATTTGCATGCCTTTGACTAAAGAATATTGTTTTAATTGTCCTATTGTGCCATGTATCCTTTATAAATAAAACTTTATTACACAGCTTCAGGCATCCAGTGCCTGGTTTGGGGCCTGCCGAAATGCTAATAATCAGAAAACAAGATTATTAGGATGTTTGAAGCTAAGTAAGCCAGGAAAGTGCTGACAAGGATCTGCTCTCTCCTTGGCCTTCAGGAAACCCTGACTTTTCTTGTCACCTGTCTTTTTCTTCAGCTCCTGGCACCCCAGACTTTCCTTGGCTTGGGAGACCATCATGCAAACTTAACCACAGCCTCTATTCTCACACCGTCACCATGCATACATGGCCTTCCTGTTTATAGTACCTATGTCAGCACAACTCTTTGTTTTAAGGACACCAGATACTTTGGTTAGGGCCATCACTACTCTAACACTTTTATCTTTACTTTAGCAAATGAATTGCATCTGCAATCTGAGCCTATTTCTCAACAAATTCATGTTATGAGAAGCTGGTGGTTTGACCCCCTGACCCACAGCCCTCTCCTTGATTGGATAGCGTGATTGAGACTTTGTTGTTGTTGTTGTTGTTGGGTTTTTTGGTGTTTATGTAACTCAAGGTCTTAATCCATCAGCATGAGAGTGTTTTTACTACCTTATTTTTTATCTATTTGTGTTTATTTGCCAATATATTCTGTAAATTTGAAGCTCCATTCAGTTATAGGCTGTACCTAGTTCCTATGGCCACATCGAGAAGCCAGGCAGCTGTAAGCACACATTCCACATGGCCACTGTCCATGCACGTCAGCGACAGGAATCTCTCCAAAGCATATGGAAGGCAGGGAGATGGAGAGGTGCACCTGCAGCCAGGATGAGGGGGAAGATCTCAAGCATGCAGGGGAGGGGCACAGACAACCAGCAAATCCCTTCTCTGTGGAGACCTACCAGTGAGGAGGCTCGACAGACAAGTGACAGGCATAAACAGGACAAGGATCTGGGCCTGTAAACTGGACAGGTTGTGGCTCCAGATGGCAAAATGAGGAAGAAAGGCAACCATGAACAACAACACTTGTATTCGGTTTGAACATTTACAAAGTTTTCTTTAATTATTGCTCCCTTCTGGGACTCCAGCTGAACAAAGAGTTACAGGGCAGATTCCCCAGGGAGGCCTTTCTTGCCAAAAGCTGGTGGCTGAGTGTGTGCTCAGTCTAGCCAGCTCTGGAAGGAAGGTTCTGTGGGACCCAGCCGACAGGCTGTCAGAACATGTGGCTTGGACTTTTCTCCCTCAAGGTACAAGTGCTTTGAGTGAGGGGAAGCAGACAGCTGGGCTGGGAGAGGCGGGTCTCAGCCTGTGGTCAGACAATGCCCTCGGAGACACAGCATGCAGGGCAGCCTGGCAGGATTTCCAATGCTACTGGCAGGCAGCCAGTGAGCACAGAAGAGGCCAGGCATGTTGGCAGAGGGCGTGGGGAAGGAAAGTAGGAGTAAAACTTCGAAAATATTCTTTTCTAAGATGAACTCCCAGATCACATCTATGCCCTGGAGCCCTTACTGCCTCTGCCTTTCAGAGGATGCTGGGAGGCCAGGAACACGGCTAGGGATTTCATAGCCTTTGCATTACCCAACACACCCTCTTCTGGAGAAAAAAGGCTTAGGGGTACATGTTGACAAGACAGCTTCTGCCCTCCCCACCCAGTGAAAAGCACATTTCAAGCACCCATAAATGAGTTTTCCTGTGATCACTGATTTGTCTTCTCTGCCTAAGGCCAAAGCACATCACATTTATACACTCCAAGGTCAACAAACCAATAATGACAATGAAGCCCAGTTAGTAAAGATCTTGCTTATTGGAAGCACCAAATTTGAGCCACGGGACCACATCATCCCAATGGGGGGGGGGGCGCTGCCTGTAACCCCAGCATGCAGAAGGTAGACTTAAGAGGATCGGAAATTCAAGGCCAGTCTGGACTGCATGAGATACTGTCTTAGATAAGAAGGAAAAAGGAAAAGATTCCTCCCTCCCCACTCCCAGCTTCCAAAGGGAATGCAACCACCCGTTACTATTCCAAAGGCATGGAGGCATCCACGGTTCTCTCTGCAGAGGAAGTTAGCATTGGTCACTGGCTGAGCTCCATTCAAGTGCATTGAGTGAATGAATGGCAAACACATCACCCTCTCCATATGACTTACCTTGAGTTCATAGAATTGGTTTAAGCAAACCATGTGCATGGAAGGTTTTCTAAAGCCATTTCAACTTAACCAATAAAATATTAGTGTTTCTCCCAAGCCTGGGGAGTGGGACAGTACAAGGGCAGTGCAACCCTGTGAGAATATAACTGAGCTAGATGCCAAGGGAAATAAAGGTGAGCCATTCACTAACAGAAGAATTGCGAAGCCCCACTCAGTAGCCGGCAGTACCTAGGTCTTTGTCTCCACTTCTTTATGGAGGCTTCAGAGCGAAGTCACCATGAGGGCCAAAGGCACACACAGGTGATATGGTTGTTGACTCAAATGCAATGGTGCCAGCTCTAACTCTAACTCTAGATGCACATGTTTACGTTCACTCATACAAATGCTGTCTTATGAGCCATCACCTTTTCATCGGTGACAAGAAATAATTTTAGTAATCACATTTTGGCTCAAGGAAATGTTTGTGTTTGGGAGACCAAAACATCCACCTGCTCAAATAAACTGTTTTCTACGGTTCTTCTGAATATTTCTATCCTCAAGACCTCTTCCGTGATCAACACTTGTCACTGGCCGGGAAGCTCCAATCTTTGCCCACACGGTGTCTGTGTTTTCCTAATGACAGCCTACTAGTAATCAGAACTTGGTGAGTGATTGAAAAGAAACATTGGGAGGGGAGATGATGGCATTTCCTGGACAGGGACTACCATGGCTGCGCTGGAGTAAGACCTTGGTTCCCAGAACCTCAGCAAGCCCGAAGCCCAGGTAATTAGCAGTAGGTGAGTGCTGGTTAAGTGCCAGGGTAGACACTAGAAAGAAAGGCAGCTTCTCTGGCCAGGCCACCTTGTTTCAAAGCCATAGATTCTAGAACAGTATTGGTAATTTTGATTGTATCTCTGTTTATATCAGAAAGGCATTCCAGGTGGGGGAGGTGGTTAAAGAAGGTTCAAGAATGATCCTTCTGGTCACAAGATAAATAAAGAGGCCAACCAGAGAGAGTATACAGCTTTTGGAGGATGAGCACGGTCTTGCAGAGGTCCCTGCTTTGCAGTCCAGGGTATAAGGACAACACAGGCAGACAGATCTCAGCACCGTTTCTCAGGTACAAGCCAAACCATCACCTGAGTAAGAGCTCATTCTTCCATTCAGCTAAAAACAGTGATTCCACAAAAGGCATTGAAAATGACCAAATCCATCTAGATATTCCCCAACCAAAGGCTACAGTAGGCTCTGGGAACATCAGAGTGGTCTCAAGTGCCAAGCACCAACTCCTCAGAGACATGTTGACTATAAGACCAGAGTCCAGGAACCCAACACTAGACAGGATGCATGTGGTGTCCTCAGCAAGTCAGGCACATCCCCAATACTTGTATTAAGATATATTGGCTGCAGCCACCAAGCCCAGGTGTCTCTGTCTCGTCTACACTCTGCTGCCTGTGAGTCTTAGAACATGGCCTCTCTTGGGATCCTCCAATGAGTCAGCAGGGTTGGGGATACCCTGCTTTGACACTAAGGAACTCTCTAGAGAGGATATCAAGTAAGATGAACTATTTACTGCCCGGTCCAGTGTTTACATGTTGAATGTGTGTGACAGGCCAGCTGCTGGGTGACATGGATGCTTCTCCAGCTACAGCAGGGAGGTGGCAACTTAGAAACTACATCCTCACTCCGCACAGAGGAAGCAGAAGTCTTTAGGCAGCAGCCATTCCGGGACCACACAGGACTCCGGGCAGCTTATGTATCCTGGCTCCCCGACTCCTTACCCAGTGACTCCTGAGTGGCTGCCACCAAGGCACTGAGCCCAGTACACCTATGGTGAGCCTGGTTCACTAATGGTGATGACCCAGCCCCCAAGAAAGAGTCCCCAGCTTCTCAGCTAATTAAAGGTTCACACGAGGTTGGAGGTTTGGCATTAAGCTGCTAAAGCTTTTGACATTTGTCCAGATTAAAAATAATCCTCCATTCGTTGTGTCAGAGATCTTCTGGCTCCCGGCGCTACCGACAGCAATTTGGTTCTGCTTTCTCTGTCGCTAGACTGGCAGGGTTTTGGCCCAAAGCAAAACTCAGCAAACAAGACAATCAGAACAGATTGGAGGCAAGAGACAGTTTTACTTTTAGATTCCTTCCCTTCATCTCCTCCTAGCCCAGCATCTTTTCTTCTCTCATCCTCCAACGTGTTCTTGTCAGGGCAGTAAGGCCATGCTGAAGTAGAGTCCTGCCCTGTGAGTAGCAGCTATGACCACAGGAAGCCTTCAGACCCTCACTTAGCCCCACAGTCGCCGTGTATAGGCTAGTGAGCGAGCTGAGCACTGATTTGGTACTGCATTGTATGATACAAAGGGAGCAAGGAGCAATGATTCAAATAAGTGTCTCCCTTTGTATTGAGCATTTGAACACTTGGCTCCTGGATTGTAGCACTGTTGAGGGAGGTTTAGATGGTGGAGTACTGCTGGAGCAAGTATGTCACTGGAGACTGTCACTAAGGTTCAAAGCCTCAGAGCCCTGCTAGAGTGCTCTCTCTGACCTTCTTCCAATTCAAGGTGTGAGACCTCAGCCCTCAGGCTTGCCTCTTGCCACCATGTTTCACTACCATGATGGACTCTCACCCCTCTAGAACTGTGAGCCCAAATAAAATCTTCTACAAGGTGCCTTGGTCATGGTGTTTTATTGCACCAGGAGAAAACTACGACATGGAGCCTGCTTCCTCTGGGCTCTACAGAGAACTTTTGGGGATGCTGACTTTTGGGGATGCAAACACCAAGGAAGTGAAGGACAATGGGTGATCACTACCGAGCTGATCCCTGCCTTCCAAAGGGCCCGTGGGTCACTGTGCATCTCTGGGCAAACTGTCTCGAAACTTGCACTAGGAAGCTCCCTGCACCACACTAGCGAAGTGGGCCAATTACTTTTCCCTTTGCTATAACCAAATAACTGACAAGAAGAAGCTTAAGGAGGAAAGGACTCATTTTGGCTCAGGGTTTGGAATACAGTTGGTCATGGTAGGAAGACATGGCAGTGGGGGTGGATATACTTTTTTTTTGCCTTTGTACTCACCAAGATGACCCCATTCTGGTTATAGAATCTAGTCTCCTGGGGGTTCTGGCAGCTTGGATCTACCTCCCCGAGTCAGCCTGGCCCTGGGCTCCTCAGAAGATGGAGCTTCCAAGTCTAGATAAACACAAATCAGACTCCAGCAGACAGAATGTCAGTGCCTGGGACTTGGTGACTCCTATGGGCACCACCCTTCACGGCAACCACATTCTTATCTTCACGGATGCACCTGCAGTCCCAGCACCAAGCCAAGGCCCTCTCCTCATTTTCCCCTGTGAAAGGCAATGTGTATTTATGCCTGCTGCATAGTGTGGTCGTTGTGCACAGGCTCAGATTTGACACATGGATATGCACATATATTTCACACACATGTACACGTGCACACACACACACACACACAGAGAGAGAGAGAGAGAGAGAGAGAGAGAGAGAGAGAGAGAGAAAGACAGAGACAGAGAGACAGAGAGAGATGGAGAGAGACATAGAGAGAGAGACAGAGACAGACAGAGAAACAGAAAGAGGCAGAGACAGAGAGACAGAGAGCATGATCTGTAAGAGACTATATCATTACAACTCAGGGATAAAGCAGAGACGCTGCTTTCCGTCACACATAAAGCCTCAAGGGTGATCCCCTGGAAGAGGCTGTGGTGTGGGAGGGAGGGCTCTCCCAAGAGAAGCAGCATCAATGAGGGAGAGAGCATGCACATCTCAAGCCACATGCAAAACCTTGTTAGTCATTCTGGAATCTGGGTTTACTCTGAAAGCTGAGAATGCTGTCGGTTAGGACCAAGGCCTTTGTATTTCTAAGCCAATGGTGTCACCAGACTTGGGTAGATCAAAGGCTTCAGGCTGAGATGGCAGTGAAATGGTGGAGTCTTAGGGAGTAAGGGCTTCTTTGTCCAACATCATGCCAGAACTCTTCCCTAACCCTAGTAGGGCTTCCCACCCAGGAAGCATCTGTTGAAAGTCTACAGCTAAAGTTGCCTGTGTGTAGCTATATGGCCACACTACTTCACATGAATGGCCTAGAAGGCTCAAGCACTGTGATTCATGGAATAAGAAAGCTCCACTTATCACTCTCCTGATCTGGTGCAAATACATTTTATTCTTACTTTTTAAGTGGGGCTAAAGTTTAAATTTCCTCTGAATTCAGAACAGACAAGGGTACTTACAACCCAATATCATATGTGCATTCTAAGCACATAAGTAAGACAAAAAATATTAAGTATGGACTTGTAAGGAAAATAATAAAAATTTCCATCACTTGGTGATTTCACCTCTGTGGCTCCTCTTAAAGTGTGTACTCCCCTCTTTCTCTTCCCTTTCTCTCTCTGACTCTCTTCCCTTTTTCTTTTTCCCCTCTCCCAACCGAGGATCCAACTTAGAGTCTTATATATGCTAGCAAGCACTATACTATATCTATAACTGTACATTGTGCTATATTCAAAGGTTTCGGAGTCTTATTTTACATACCTTCATCTGAAGAATTAGATTCCATAGTGATATCTTAAGCCAGATGGGATTTATTTTGTGTGTATTGTGAGGCAGGGATCTATTGAAATGCTTTACTGATATTTGTTTTGTTTTGTCATCACTGGTCTGTGTCTGGATGTATTTGCTTTTCTCTCTCTCGTCTGTTAATTTGCATTTTCCTGTAAAAGAATCATCTTTTTTTATTATTAATTTATTCTTGTTACATCTCTATGGTTATCCCATCCCTTGTATCCTCCCATTCTTCCCTCCCTCCCATTTTCCCCTTATTCCCCTCACCTATGACTGTTCCTGAGGGGGATTACCTCCCCCTGTATATGCTCATAGGGTATCAAGTCTCTTCTTTGTAACCTGCTGGCTTTCCTCTGAGTGCCACCAGGTCTCCCCCCTCCAGGGGACATGGTCAAATGTGAGGCACCAGAGTGAGAAAGTCATATCCCACTCTCCACTCAAGTGTGGAGACTGTTCTGACCATTGGCTAGATCTGGGTAGGGGTTTAAAGTTTACTGCCTGTATTGTCCTTGGCTGGTGCCTTAGTTTGAGTGGGACCCCTTAGCCCAAATCTGCCTATCATAATGTTCTACTTGTAGGTTTCTAGGACCCACTGGATCCTTCTACTTTGCTATTCTCCCATAAAAACATCATCTTAATGATGCTGGAGTCCTCAGCATGAGAATGTGCCCTCTCCTCAATGATTTTGTTCTTTAATATTTTTAATACATCAGCATTTTTAATGACAAGAGTTGATGTGTTGGGGTTACATTTATGTCTCTATATTTCACATTCATATTTCCCATAGTTTTTAATGGTAGTTTTGATCTGCTTTTGACTCTTATGTCATGATTTTTTTAACTCATCAAGTCTTCTAAGATTTTATAATAATATTGGGTATTCATAGATAAATAATCTTATGTGTTCACTATAAGAAATCAAGCAAAGGCAATTCCATGGTTTTACTTTCTAGTTTGTAATTACTTTTTTCTTATTTCTCTGTGTAGAAAACATGCATGATGTTGAGTGATGATCACTCTTGTGTGTTCTGAGTTCAGACAACACTTGAAAAGTTTAATCTTTCCCCTACAGTGTAATATTTCTGATATACCTGATACACTGGAAAGTCCCATTACCTCTCAATGCTGTCAATCATTTTAATAGTGACAGATGCCAAGTTGTAGGAATGTTTGCTGTCTATTTACTTATGTTTCCTCTCACATATAAACTGTAACAACAGAGTTTAAGTGTTGAACTAAACAATGCTTCCTTGAAATAAACCAACTTGTTCACCATTATTGTTTTTATTATTATATCTGGTCAATACTCTGTTTAGATGTTTTCTACACATATTCAAGAATAAAGTTAACTTTCAGTATATTTTTCTTGTACTAACTACATATAGCTTTGATGTCAAAATTACACGATCCTTACAAAATGTGTTGGGAGGTGTTCCCTCCTCTATGCACTGGGAAAATTCAGCAATGACTAGAACATTCTGTTCCTAGGATGATAAAGATTACTCATGGAAATATGTAGGCCTAGTGTCTCCCTGGTGGAAGTATTTTTAACTTCTAATTCATTTCCTTTAATGGCTATGAAACTATTCCTTTCCTTGGTTCTTTTTCAGTATAAATTGGAGTGTTTTTTTTTCCTAGCAAGTATTTTAATTTGTCTGATTATTGTACTAATTCATTGGCACAACTGTAATTAAAATGGTCTTTCAAGTCTTCAACTTCTATTATCTACTCAACAGTGTTCTCTTAGATTCCTAATATTTTATCATCTTTTCTATTAAGTTCTACAGAACATTTTTAATTTTATTACTATCATCAAGGAGTCATAGCATCCCTGATGCAATGGTTATAGCCCACTTCCTCCTGAAATTATTTCTGGGTATTTCTTTTCTTTGTTTCTTTTTCTTATTTTTTTAATCCTGTGATCTATTTCTTACATTCACATCTGCTTTGCTAAGCTTGTTTTAAAACTATACTTACCTAAGTGTGTAAACTTTTCTATAAAAAGTGCTGATGAGCCCTTTAAGTTTAATAAGATTGTTTCAATGGTATGGCTCTTATTTTTATGATGATGAAGGCCTCATAGACCTGTAGGTTGTCATAACTCATACGTTGGGCTAACTTCTCTCCCCAGAGATCATGACTGTCAGAGGCAGTCACAAAGATAAAGGCTCTTCAGATCCCTTTGTTGTCAGGGACAGAGACAGAAGGCACTGTGCTCAGTGGCCCTCCAGTGTCCTGCTGTGTGTGTGCTTTATATCCTAAATAGACAAGAAAAGTGCCACACGTAAGACAAAATAATCGTTTTAACTAGGATACGTGATAAAAAGCGCTTGTCACTGAAATCTCTTGCTCTGTCTGCATTTAAAGTCTTTTGTAGACCCTGTGCCTTTCAGAGGTTCTAGCAATCCTGGATTGAGGCAGAGCACCAGGGCTTGAAAAAGCAAGGATGAGGCCTTTGGATGCTTCTTTTGCTGGGAAAATGGTAGATGGCTCAGTAGGTAAAGCGTTTACCACAGAAGCAGGAGGGCCTCAGTTCGGGTCTCCAACACGTATATTAAAAAGCCAGGTTTGGAAGCATATAATCCCAGGGCTGGAGAGTAGAAGCAGGGGACTCCCTGGAGCTGGCTAGCCAATAAGTCTAGTTTAATGGGCATGTCTCAGGGAGAGACTCTCTCTCAAATAGCAAGGTACAGGGTAGTAGAAGACACTCAAAATCAACTGTGGCCTCCACATGTATGCATACTCTGACACACACATTTGTACAATATACACATACAAGCACACCAGAAGGTTTGATTTCGGGCATTGCTCTTTCCCAGTGGATGTTGCTTCACATTAAGATAGCAACTTCTGATAATAGTCTGCTTCTGGTGTTGCTCTAAATGCATTAAATACTCTTAGAGCACAATCCACGACAGACTCATGATGTGTCACCATATAAAGGATAGTTGGTATTTTAGGCAGACTTTGAAGTAAGACCTTACTGATATTCACTGGGGCTGCAGCTAGGCACAGCAATAGCTCACTTGGCATTCGTGGTGATTCCCAAAAGACACAACAATTTGCAAGCCATCAAGATGATGTCTTTCAACCCAACAGGGATTACTTATTCCTATAGGTCAAGTAATTTTTTTCAACCTCATCAACAGTCTTAGTTAAAATGGTACCTATACCATCAATGCAATGCATATAGTTAGCACAGTCCTGCCCACCCCCCAGGATACCTGCAGATTGGGACTTCAGGCCTTTTTTTTTGTTTTGCACAGTGCACTTCCTTGAGAATTTAGATCCATGCATCTAGGAATGAGCCATGATAAGTGGATCATTGTCCAGGTCCTAGAGGAAGATCCTTCTGGAACACCATCCTCCTGTGAGTAGGTTAGATGTAAATATCAATCTCAGGCACCTAATATTTTTAGATCACCATTTCTACAAGTTCCTATTTTCATTTCTCCAACTTGAATGCCATGCACAGAGAATCTGATAGGCTTGTCTTGGTTTTGCACCTGTGTGTGCTAATTTTTTAAAATCTATTTCCAGTTTGTGATCTGTGTTTATGCCTGTGGATAGCTGGTGTAAAATTCTTACCATCCTCTGCTCAAAACCACAATTGATTTCAGGTGCACTTCCCTGTGTTACCCTTTAACCTTACCCAAAGCAGACCTTATTATCATAAAGGCTAAATTAATTGCAAAAGAAGCAATTAAGAAGAGCTAGCATTTAAAAATACCCTGATATTTTTACTCCTACAAATGGACTCAAGTTCACTTTTAAGCTACTAGTAAAGAAAAAAAGATGATCCTTAGTGATGTCTTAGGAGTAGTTATATACATGATTGGCCAGAGAGGGGCATAACAGGCCCTCCTTTTGGAAGTCTTACTAAGAACCTGCCTGTCACCAAAGCCTCCGACTAGTGGTGACAGCAGTGTTGTGATAGAGGTCATTTCACTGCACCAATCCACTCTCCGTCTCCACTTGTTCCATATGCAATGACACTCATTGTTATCAAATGGCTATGTCCTACCCCAAGGTTAAAACCCAGAAGCCAGCCTCCCAAAACACCACTATTAAATCACTGAAGGCCAAATCTCCAATGGCCAAATGGCCAGCCTCAGCATAGCTGCCATATGGGGCGCTCGCGATGAACACACAGAGAGCCTTATGAACTTAGACTCACTTCCCAAAATGTCTACTAGTCCCTCTAAGTTCTGAAGTGGGTGTAAATCTTGGGCTACTTCCCAGGATTGTTGTGACAACTAAGCCACAATTCTGAACAGCACCTGGTACCCACTCATGTTCAATGAAGATTTACTGAATACATGAAATAGGAATACATGGAGGGTGTGATTTTATAGATTTTTTTTGCTCTTTTTTATTATAATTTTTAAAATTAATTCATTCATATTACATCTGAATTGTTATCCCATACTGTGTACCATCCCATTCCTCCCTCCCTCCTGCTTTCACCCTATTCCCCTCCTCTATGACTGTGACTGAAGGGGACCTCCTCCCCCTGAATATGATCCTACGGTATCAAGTCTCTTCTTGGTAGTCTGCTATCCTTCCTTTGAGTGCCACTGGGCCTCCCCATCAAGGGGACATGGTCAAATATGGGGCACCAGAGTTCGTGAGAAAGTCAGTCCCCACTGTCCATTTAACTGTGGAGAATATCCTGTCCTTTAGCTGGATCTGGGTAGGGGTTTGATGCTCACTGCATGTATTGTCCTTGGTTGGTGCCATAGATTGAGCAGAATCCCTGGGCCCAGATCCACCCATGATAGTGTTCTTCTTGTAGGTTTCTAGGACCCTCTGGATCCTTCTATTTCCCCATCTCTTATATTTCTCTCAAAGTCCCAATAGGATGTCTTCACCTCTATCCCACTTTCCTGGTAAGTGAAGACTTTCATGAGACATGCCCCTTGGGCTATTGTCCAGTTATAAGTGAGCATATACCATTTGAGTCTCTAGAGAAATGCATATCAAAACTACTCTGAGATTCCATTTTATATCCATCAAAATGGTGAAGATCAAAAACTCAAGTGACACCACATGCTGGTGAGGATGTGGAGAAAGAGGAACACTCCTTCATTGCTGGTGGGAATGCAAATTTGTACAACCACTTTGGAAATCTATCTGGTGCTACTCAGAAAGCAGGGAATAGGGCTTCCTCTAGACCCAGCTATTCCACTCCTTGGAATATACCCAGAAGATGCACCAGCACCAACAAGGACATATGCTCAACCATGTTCATAGCAGCCTTATTCATAATAGCCAGATCATGGAAACAGCCTAAGTGTCCCTCAGTAGAAGAATGGATAAAGAAACTGTGGTACATTTACACTATAAAATACTACTCAGCTATTAAAAACAAGGAATTTCCAAATTTGTGGACAAATGGATTGAACTAGAAATGATCATAATGAGTGAGTGTAGATGGTTTTTTATTGTCCTCTGGCAACATCCTGATAGCACAGGAGCCCGTGCATTCCTGCTCTGTGGCGTATCAAGCTGCTGTTGGATAAAGTAGCAGAAGGGAATGGTGAGGACCCCCAACTCAGTCCTCATGTGTCACGGTCACACACAAGGTCACATAGAGTTGGTTCTGTGCTTCCACCTTGTTGCAAACTCTAGATTGCAATGTCTGAGGGTGGGAAATGGAAACTCAGAATGTTCCCGAAATATATGTACGAGTATTTTAGAATAACATGTAAGGACAACAGATCTTTTTTCTTATAATTATTTTCATAACTTAACTTCCTGCACTATGAATTCTTTGCTTTATGGATGGGTAATTTAAAATCCAATTATCGCCCATATACATCAAAATAACACATTTGATATTTATATTTATCACAGATCTGCCATTTAACACCTCCATGTTGTGCTCTGATTTCTTCCTAAGACTGCATTCCAAAATACAGTCTACAGTCCAATTTTTTTAAAAAGTAGATATGGTGTTTGTATTGAAAAATCAGTATGTTCAATAGAATGTTTGTTGGGGTTCTGTACCATGTGGCCCATATACCTGGTACCTAGCTAGAACATGCAAGGTGCCTATTGCATATCCTCACAGCCATTCTTATAATTCTCTTTAAAGGCTTTACAATTTTTATTTTATATGTACAGACATTTTGCCTGCACATATGTCTATGCAGCGCATGCATTTCTAGTGCCCGAGAAAGCAAAAGGAGAGCATAGGCTTGGATGGAGTGAAAGTTACAGGCAGTTGTGAGCCACTGTGTTGGTGCTGGAAGTTGAATCTGAGTCCTCCAGAAGGTCAGCAAGTACTCTTAACCACTGAGCCACATCTCCAGCCTATTAAATTTTTTATTGCATTTATTTATTCTGTATGTATGCCATGGTGTATATGTGGAGGCCAGAGGATAATTTGTAGGAGTTTATTCTCTTCTTCCATTATTCAGGGGATTGAACTCAGGTTGTCTACCTTGGCAGTAAACATGTTTACCCTCTGAGTTATCTTGCCAGACCAGTTGCTGCTATTTTTACATCAATAATTATGATATTAACCACTAATGAGGAATTGAAAAGATGGTTCTGATTTTGTGAGTGTTCATAGTGTACTGACACAATGGAAAGCTTAAAGAGAATAAGGCTTAAAGCCCATCTCAGACTCCTGAACATCAGTTAATATTGGTCCTTGGCCAACAGAGGAGATGACTGCTCACCAACAGACCCTCTTGGTAAGGAAGTCCATCTGCTGAGGCATAGGTACAGAGCTTCAGCCATCCCGCTAAGGGCCTCTAGTTGGCTTATTCATATTGGCACTTTGAATGGGCTGGTTAGGTTTTTAAAATATTTATTTATTTATATTATGTTTGTGTGTGCCTGACCTCCAGAAGAAGGCATCAGATCTTATTATAGATGGTTGTGAACCACCATGTAATTGCTGAGAATTGAACTCAGGACCTCTTGGAAGAGCAGTGCTCTTAACCTCAGAACCATCTCTCTTGCCCTTGGTTAGGTTTTATGACACTAATCCCTATCTGAGCTACTGCACATTCTCAGAACAAAAATAAAAGAACTACAGTAAAGTTTTTCTATAAACTATTGTATCATTTACAGTTACTGGATTTTGTGTCAATTCTAGATATCCACATAGCCTGAAGCTGAGTCTTCAAGCTCAGATATGCTAAGAAATACTAAGGCACAAAGAGCAGACAGACTTTGCTGTGGTTCTATACCCACACTGCTTCACAAGACATTAACAAACTACTCACAATGGTTTTTCTATGACCTCTAAAATCCCCATCTTCTTCTAAGCTGTTCTCTCTTGTTTATTTCATTGAAGATGAAGACATATTCTATCACTGGACTCCAGCCAGGACTGCATGAGCAGCCAGAGACTCCAACCTATTAAAGATGACCTCTCCAGTGGCCAGAACAGAGAAATGATAGTAAAAATGAGATCTATAATGATGTATACATCAGAATGGTTATAAATAAATATATAAAATTGTTACGAAAAACATCTATAAAGAAAAACCATTTAATTAATAATATCTTTGTGCAAAAAATTGTATTTTAAAATATTGTTCCCATATAGTTTTTGACTCTCTGTGCATCTACACAAAAACATTTCCTATATCACTCATAAGGCCACCATTAGGCAAGTTTCTGTGCCTTGCCTCCTTAACCAGATGAGATCTCAGACATTCTACATCTTCCAAGAGGTTGGGGCTCCTAGAATCAGGTTGGACACAAAAATAAGGTAAGAGGGGCTTGTGGGTGGTTTAACTAAAACTCAAGACTTATGGAAAAGTCTGATGAAAATCATTAGTTAGCAAGATAATTTCAAAACACAATCTTAGGGCCTGAAGAGATAGCTCAGAGGTTAAATGCACTTGGTGTTCTTCCAAAAGATCCTAATTCAATTCCAAGTACCTATACCAGGTGGCTCACAGCCACATGCAACTCCAGCAACAGGGACACCAAGGATCTCTTCTGGCCTTTAAGGGATCCTGTACACACATGATGTATATAAAACCATGGACACATACACATGAAAATAACAAGTAAATCAACCTTCAAAATACAACTATTAAAAATACTGATTGGTGCCATAGTTTGAGGAGGACTCCAGGGCCCAGACCCGCCTGTATTTTTCCAGGACCCTCTGGATCCTTCTATTTCCTCATTCTCCCAGGCTTCTCACCCCTAAAGTCCCAAGAGGCCTGGTGGCACTCAGAGGAAAGATAATAATTCACCAAGAAGAGACTTGATACCCTAGGAGCATATACAGGGGGAGGAGGTCCCCCTCAGTCACAGACATAGGGGAAGGGAGTAGAGGGGGAAGTGGGAGGGAGGAAAGAAAGGGAGGATACAAGGGATGGGCTAACAATTGAGATGTAATATGAATAAATTAATAAAAAAATACTGAACAGGGATTACCCTGCATAAGTGGACAATGTCGCTGTCAGAACACATGGTTATTAAGTGAAAATGGCAGTACAAAGCATGGGATACTTCCCTATGAGCTATTGGCCAAGGAGGCGTCAGAATCTCCAATGCAGTCAACATTGACATGGCTCTTGGTTTTCCATCAGAATCACATGGTCAGACCCTATTGCCGAAGACACCACACATGTTGGCTTCAGGCCACAGAAAAAAATCAATCTCAAACTGACAAGGAAAAGTCTCCCCTTCTGGCTAGATTTAATAGTGCTAGAAAGTGCTGTGCGGACTAGTAGGGCAGGGGAGACATCTTTGTGCTTATTAATGCAATAGTGGCATGGTGGTTATGGGTAACTAGCTACTTTCTGGCTGACTTTGAAGCATGTTCCATTAGAATGCATTAAAATTCTGGTTAAAAGCCCAAGCCTGAAGAAGTTATAGACCTTGAGGTAGAATGTGCTCTTGTTATAGTATTATTTTGGTAATGATGTCAAAATATCTTCAACATTTCTGCTCATACCCATAGACCTAGCTGTTCTTCTTTTCTTTTCTTTTTCTTCCTTTTCTTTCTTTCTTTCTTTCTTTCTTTCTTTCTTTCTTTCTTTTTTTTCTTTTCGGTTTTTCAAGACAGGGTTTCTCTGTGTAACTTGGCTGTCCTGGACTCACATTGTAGACCAGGTTGGCCTTGAACTCACAAGGATCCCCCTGCCTCTGCCTTCTGAGTGCTGGGATTAAAGGCATGCGCCATCACCACCTGACTTGTCATAGAAGTGTCTTATTGCAGCAATCAGCCAGGAGCAAAACTGGACAAAGTGTTAAGAATAAGTGACTGAGTGCTCAGTCCTAAATATAACATCTATATTAACTGTCCCAAACTACCCTTTACCACTAGGCATAGGAAACACTGTGAAAGAGGAAATAGAAATATCCTGGAAGACAAAGGATGGGGAGCAGTGCTGTGAAATGCTGTCTTCTAGTCATGGTATGGCTACTGCAGTCACGAACTCACAGGAGCTGTGGTTACCGTCACAAGACCAAGCCAGCTGCAACCCTAGAATACACACTCTCCTAGTCCCAACCCTAACTGAGAAGCCACTGGCAGTTGATAACTACTAGTGATAGAATAGCCACTTGTTTGTTAGGATGTAGCCACTGGTAGGATCCCCATGACCCAGTAGCGTGGCCTCATAGCCATGCACATATGGGCATCATTAACTGGACTTAAAGGACATGAATCTTAGAAGGTATGTGGGGTGTGTTGAGACTGTGGGGTACGTTGGAAAGATATGGGGTGAGTTGGAAGGCTAGGGTATAGTTATGATCATATTTTATTATATACATGTACAAACTTCTCAAAAATGAAGACAAGTTTTACAATATTTTCAAAAGATGAGAGCTTTATCTTTGGCCCTTTGATCCATAGCTCTCATCTGAAGCTCACTAGGGCAATCCTTTTACCCAGAGTCCTGCACCTGTACAATAGCAATAACACTACTTCCTATGGTGCCTTTACACCTGTGGTACTCCCTCACACTCAGAGATCCCTTGTTTTTATGTCTGTAGAATCCAAGAGAATGAGATTGCCAGAGCTTATGCATAGAATCTGGAAATAAATGTATGCAAGATGTGGTTCGTTCATGTATTTGTTGTACATGCATATGTCTAGACAAACACAAGCACATTCTTCAAAATTAATTTTCCTAAATACTTTATAAAACCCTATTTTTCTTCTGTCTCATCTTTTAATTCCAACAGGAGCTTCATCATCCCTCCACAACTGATAAAAACCATCCGTGTTCATCTGTCTTCCACCTCCTTCCTGCAGCTCCTTCCTTCAGCCACAATACAAGCTGAATATATGCCTATACACATGGCATCCCAAATTATAACCTCCCAGGCTCAGGATTGTTTGCAAAGGGCTAAAAATTGCCACACTCATAAAAAAAAACAAAACAAAACAAAAATGGCAACCTTGTTTGCCTTGCCAGTCTGTCAGAGCTTGAAAAACAAACTTCATACCAGAAAGACAAACACACACAGCAAACAAGGAGACTGGGCTGCTGACAGAGCTGAGAAGATTTCCAGGCCAGCGAACAATGACAGCAAGCACAGCCTGATGGGTGTGGGAATGAAGTTGGCTGTGACTCCTGTAGGAAGAAGAAAGATTGACCCCAGCCCTGGAAATCAACAGCTGCAGTGAAAACATTCCCCCTGTGAGTGAGCCACCCTTCATATGCCGGGATACCCCATGTGAGTGAACCACCCTTCACCTGCCAACATACCCCATGGCCAAGAGTTCAAAGAATTGAATTCCATTCTGCTTAGTCCTTTTGTGTCACTGCCAAAGAGAAGGCCTTGGTTCCCAGGGACTCTTGCTGCCTAACCTGATGCCCTCTGTGGTATAATGCCAGGTACACACACATACACACACACACACACACACACACACACACACACACACACACACACAAGGCACTGAAATCTCAGTTTCTCAAATCAATGTTGGAATGAATCAAAGCCCCTCAACTGCACATTTTTTCTGGAAGGCTCCGTTTTACAACCTCTGATGAGATACAAAATGAAAAGGCGACTTTGGCGGAGACCGATAACAACAGTTTATATTAATATTCCACACGAATCCTTTCTTCCAAGGACTCTAGAGAGCCTGCAATGAGATTGGATCTTGCCCCAGTGCTAGTTCCAACAGGAATAAATGGCAGAGCTTGGCAGCCTCAGTGCAAACCTTAGCTCTGTCTCCAGAGGATAAGAACACTGAGCCATACAAAGCACAAACTGCAGCCTTTGTTCATGTATGATTGGCTGGGCAAAGGTTAACAGCTGCTGGACCTGGAAGCGTCAGGGCAGCTCTTGGTAGCTGAAGGCTTATGTGTGAACCACCACTGAAGGACTTTTGGATTATGGTGGGCAAACTCAGCAATGCAAGAAGTCTGCTTAATGACCACAATGGCCTTTCTCCTAATGTGGTATTCTGCGAGGTTGACTGAGGTTGGTATCATTGGGTCCATCTTTTCAATCATTTTGGCCAGTGGTGTAGCCACTGAGCAGCAGTCAGGATTCGAACTCAGTCCCTCCTGATCCTTGTTTCTTTGCCTTGTTTTGATGCATACTGACCCCCTCTCTCATGGCCAACTGAGGGAGAATCTAACATTTGCTTGCATGCATGTGCCAATCACTGCATGTATCTTAGGGTCTTGTGCACTGATAGTGACAGCAGCCTGGAGGACATGGTGTCTAACTTGAGTCCACAAATAAGGTAAGGAACATGGCCTGTGTTGTTCTTTGTTTCTTTGCTTAATTTTCTAAGTGGACAAGCATTTACTGATCACTTACTACTGATCACTTACTCACTGATCACATCATTCAGGGGTGCAGACAGGGTACCCACACACCTCATTTTCTTCTGGTATAGTGTTTTGCAGGGATCCCATAGACTTGCAATCATGAATGAGAATTAATGCAACCAGTATTAAGTAAAAGTTAAAGCTCAATATCAGTGCCTCTTCTACTGTCTCAGGCCCCAGCTCTACGGAGAGTAAGGAGATTAAAAACAAAATACCGTGGCTGGTTCCCCCAACTAAAGGAAAAAAAATACACTCTCTACCTCAAAAGAGAAGTATTGGAAAGTTGTTGGGCTGATTTGAGTTTAACAGATTGAACTAAATTTAATTTTCCTGCTGTTGAGCTGGAACTAAATGTGGAATGAGTGGAGTCTATGAAACGGCGAGGATGCCACACTTTCACCGCCACCCCAGGCTCAGTGCTGAGCTTTAATCACAGCATGTCTATATAACATGGGAGGCTGGAACCACGGCAAACATGTTGCCCTTGATCCTCTAAGATGAACCCATGTGTAGGTAGGAAGCTTCCACCACTGGAGAACGCTGTGCCTCAGGGCCTGAGGTGAGCAGATAACAAGGCTCTTGTGCACACTCAGACAAGAAGCACTGGTCATGTCTGGTTTTCCCCAGGTTTTCTCCCTGACAACAGATAGGAGAGTCACCCACAGAAGGCCCATGCCTCACACAGCCTCACAGGAAGGAAGAGGTTTGATGGAAAGTGTTGAAAGAGAGGACCAAGGCCACTCTGCTTTGCCTTGTCCTTGAAGTCAGTCTTAATGTGTTCTAACGAATGTTCTCATGTTCATCTGGAAGGATTGGGGGTCCCAACTGAGCAAACCCCACATGCACCAGTGTCCACAGGCCACTGCCTCACTGTGAGGTCAAAAGTGTGTGGAGAGGGCTTCCAACAACACTCCATCTTAAAGGAAGGGGGATGCTTTGGTGGAACGAGGTGGGACATCAGAATTACCTAGGAAGCTAGCTAAGTGCCTGGGCTGTGCCAGCAAGCTCAGACTCTGGTCTCTGGCTTCAGGCAAATAGTAGGCCAGCTGACCAAGGTAGCTAACACATCAGCATAAACAGGAAATCCCTGGGCCTCTTTCCCACATCCCTGAGAAGCAAGGAAGGCCCACATTCCCTGCCAGCTCAGCCTGGAGGGAGCCTGGCCTCTCTGAGATTTTCCTGGTTATCCCAATAGTCCTCTGGAATTTTGGAAGACCCTGTGCACGATATCTCACAAGTCTGGGCTTGCTTCTTTATGAAGTCCAAAACAGAGCTATCACTATCCTAAGAAGTTCTCTCCTCTTGCCCTAGCCCCTTTCCATCCTGTCCTTTGTGGTGTATGCTGGGTTTCCTTTGAGAGGAGAAACTAAAGGGGGCCTCCATATTCTTCTCACCTTACTGTCCAGATTTCTCTCCTGAGTCCTTCCCACCGAGAGTCTCGGGCATGACACGGAGGCACCAGAAGAAAGGATTTCCCTCCCTCCCTCTCCTCCTTGGAGCTAGGCCTTTCCTGGAGGTAGTTGACAGACAGGAGACCAGCTTCAGCTCAGATTCTTCTGCCAAGAAAACCTGTAAGACAATACTGGGGGAAAAATCCCAAAGCAAAGCAGCAACTTTTATCTCACAATCACATCCTGTGCTAGTGTCTTGCGACAGAGGCAGTTCCCATAGCAGCTTAGTCTCCTTTTATTTGTCCATGAATCATGTGGACTAGATGCTCTGATCTGTTTCCTAAGTGAAGGAAGAAAGTACACAAGCATCACTGAGTCCCTCCACAAATATTTACAGGATGCCAGACACATGTCTAATGGATAAAGGAGCCACAGAATTTATTGTTAAAGTGGATCTGAAGAACTCTCAGCCATGGGTTGGTATTTAGAATTATTTTTTTTCTCAACAATCTATTTTGGATTGCTCTGTTCTTCCCACATAAGAATCAATACATTGAAGCACTAACTCAGAATGTTACGATGTGACTATATTTGAAAGAAAAGGCCTTTAGGGAAGTAATTGAGACCCACTGGGTGGGTCCTAAAAGAATAAGAATGTCATCTTCATAAGAACAGTAGTAGATAGGACACACACAGAGGAAAGGCCAGGCTAAGAATCTGGCTACATACAAGCCAAAGAGGGAGGCATCCATAGAAATCAAAACAGTGTCTTGACCTTGGACTTCTGGGATCCAGAATTAAGAGAGAGTAAATGTTTATTGTTTAAGCTCTCAGCCTGGATCTTCCCCCCCACCCAGCCTAACAGGCAGACATCCTAGATCCCTGCCATGGTTAATACATGTCTGTTTAATGAGGTCTTGGAATTCCAGAGAGGCAGACTTGCTTTATTCCTTTGAGATTTGCTGCTCAGATTTCTTCATCCCATAAGGGCCTACCATTTGCTGGGCCTCCTGCTGACTCTGGAGAGACAGAAGTGAAAATAGGCTCTTCCTGTCACCATGAAGATGCTGTCTAGGAGAGACTGCGTGGATTGACAAGTGTTTTCCTATGGAAGGGATAATCAGAGGTTAGCCCAGAGAATAGCTGTTCATTGTGGGGTTGAGTTTTCTGGGGGAAAACTTGCAGGATATAAATAACTAGTGTGTTCTCAACAAAAGAAAAGAGAGAGTAAGAGAAAGCAGAAAGTCTCCATCCTTAGCTTGGCGTCTAGGGCTCGCAGAGCACTGCCTCTCCCTGTGGGCCCAGACGCGCAGAGCACGTCTATCTGCTCAGCCTCGCACTTGGGCATCCCATCCTAGGCCTTGTTGAAAGGCTTGCAGATACCTTGGCATCCCTTGGGACACTTCTCCTGCTGATATAGACGCCTCCTTCCCATCTGCTCTCTAACACATAGTCCCCCTCTTTCATTTCCACTTCACTTGATAGTCACTTCCTCATGGCACTCTTCCAGATAGCTCCATATGGAAGTAACCATTCCTTCTTTGACCCCCATCACACTCTTTGCAGACAATGATTTGTGGCCCATGTGAAACATTGTCCTATTGGTGCATGTATATATATATATATATATATATATATATATATATATATATATATAT
>OU015742.1:124372287-124420095 GCA_907169655.1 Acomys percivali
TGTGTGTGTGTGTGTGTGTGTGTGTGTGTGTGTGTGTGTGTGTGTGTAATGTAGCTCAGGCTGATCTTTTACTATCTAATCAGTCCAAGATGAACTAGAACCTCTGATTCTCCTGCCTCAACTTCTGGAGTAGTTGGATTAAAAGTGTGGCCCATCACACCCAGTCACTATGGGTCTAGGGATCAAAACCAGGGCTTCATGCACACTAGGCAAGCATTCCACCAACTAAGCTACATCACTGGCTCTACACATGATAAATTTGAATTTTCAAGGCTGTGTGTACAAATTACAAATAAAGTTCTGAAAACTTCTTGGGAAAAAACTGTGCAGATGATTGTAATTTGTATATTGGCTGCATAGCAAAATTTTAGCCATATATTGTTGAATAAAATACATTGTTGCAATTAATTTCATCTGTTTCTTTTCCATAGCAACTGCAAAAAAAAAAAAAAAGTTAAAATTACAAGTATGGCTAACCTCTGTGGCTCCTATCCAAATCAAAAGCATTTTTAATCTGAGGTATTTCATCTTATTGAAAACACTGCATGAAGCATTGAGTCCTCTGCTGTTGACATTGAAGCCGTAGAGGAAACCTAACACCCCAGATGGAGGGAGCATACTGGTCAGCAACATTGGCATCCAGGGATGTAGACAGCTGCCTCAGTCATACACTGGGCCTAGCCTAGCGCTTGCATTGCCTTTTTCTCAGCACAAGTTCCTGACATATCCTCAGAAAATACACTTAGCAACCCACTCTCCTTAGGCAGACATTGTCATGGAAGCCATGGTCTCAGCATATGCTATGGAACAGTTTGGAAAGTCTCTCATTTATTTCTTGAATATTTCCCAAGCCTCTTCTATGTGCCAAAAACTCTAATTGTAAAGGAAGGGGGTAGGAGATATGGCACCTGCACTACAGATCAGGGTGAGCAGAGAAGATTTTCTAGACCAATGTGAGTGACATTGGAGAAGACATCTCTAAGGACCTGATGGGAAGTGTCGCCTACCAGCTAATATCTTTCAGGTTCCAGTGATAAGTCCCTGGCAGGTGCTACAGTGGATCGACATGTCAAGAGCAACCTGCATGTGAGACAGAGGCATGGTGCCTCCTTGGCTCCAGGTCCAGAAGCCTTGATGTGACAAGATGAAGAAGAAAGACCCATGAGAACAATATTCCACAATGTTAAGCTGTGAGTCAATCTCTGGGCTCTGAGGTAAGTGATATTTCTGGCTCTCCCAGGGTCTCTTCCTATTGTCCCCAGCCTTTAGTGAAAGGTGACATTCCCTTGGTGACATTTTATAAAGATTTGGGGGAAAGTGAGAGAATCTTTGTGCACTGGGGAAAATAGCACAGAGTAGCTAAGCATTGAAACTCAAGGTGACCAGTGACTCAGGCAAAGTGTCATAGCAGAGGTGGAGGTGCTAGGAGGACCCTGAGCCTTCTGGAAGTATCAGTGCACAGAAATGGCAACCTAGGCAACTCAATCTTGATACTGGATGTGCCAGGCCAGTTCTTCTCTAACGCTAAAAGTGAAGGATAATATTTTGAGAAAGGTGCATAATTTCACAGATGATTCATGAAAGAAAAAGTGTTTTTTTTCAAGAAGGAAGTATGACCTCTACTCCAGACCATGTAAAATTGAATCAAATTCCAGGAGGAAAGTTTGGCATGGCTATCCCCATACTCAAACTGTAGGGGAGAAGAACACTGGGAGATGGATGCAGGAGGGTCGCTATAACTTTGAGACCAGTCTGGGTTGCAAAGTGAAATATTCTTTCATCACAAAAATGGCAGTGATCAAGATGCAGAAGAAGAGGAGTGAAGGAAGGGAAAATGGAAGAGGCATGAAGAGAAAGAAAGAAGGTGAGAAAATTGTGGAAATAAAAATAAAAGGATTAAATGAATAGATAACTAAATTAAAACTTGAAAAGAAAATATAGGCATAAGTGTTATTGGGTAATACAATAGTTTCATATACATTAAATGTCAAGCCAAAAACAAAACAAATAGAACCCCCAACAAAATGATGAATGTTTACACTTCAAGGACTTGTCTGTGAATGTGGAAAGAGAACTGGGAGAAACAGAAGATGTATTTACAAGTCATGTATCCAGTAAGAGGCTTGCATTTAGAATATATGATGCAATTAAGTCATAGGAAAGCAATCCATTTCCCCAAAGACAGTGCCCAAATACTGCACACCATTATTCCCTAGAAAAATGTGCTAATTAAACGATGAGTATTGTGGAATGCTAACAAGGCATGGTGGCATGGCATGACATTTCACTCTTAGCCCTCAGCTGCTATGATTACCTGTGCACATAAAATTGATCTATCAACATTCTCTCAATAAAGAATATGGACACATGACCCAACTCCCTCCCTGAGGATCTATAAGCAGTTAATGGTTGCTGGGGATGAGAGAGACAATTTCCTCAATGGTGTAGCCACTGAGAGGTGTCTGTGCCCCTGTACATTCCCCTTGTCCTTGGATCATATAAGCAGCCCTACTTAAGCTCATTGATTTTCTACCCCTGTCAAAATAAAAGACAGGAAAGTAGGACTGAGACTGTTTGGGAAGAGGGAGAGTATGACATCAGCAGAAGTGAAATGGACAAAACGGGACTGAAGGGTGATATGATCATTTCTCATGTATGATAAGTGCTACTTTAAAACATTTCTTAAGTGAAAAGAAAATCACAGCATGGCATCAGTAACTACTCACTGTGTTGACTATCAGCATGAATGCTGACAAAAATGAATGTTAGTTAGGATCGAAAGAGTTGAGTTTCACACATTGCTGGTAAAGTCACCTTGTGACCATCACTTTCAGTTTCTAAAAAGTTAAACATAAAATTACCATATGACCTTGTCACTTAGCTCCTTGAAGAATTAAAAACACACATACAAACGTTCACTGCAGTGTGAATTAAAATAGTCAAAACTGTAAACAACCCTACCTCCACACAGGCAGAGCATCATTCAGCCCTGATGAAGAATGACAAACCAATGTGCACTAAAAACACATGGAAAAAACTAGAAGGCATTAAGGTAAAAAAGAAAGACTCTGAAGGTTGTGTCATGTGTGATCCACTTACATGAGATCTCTGAACAGGGCATCAGTATCATGACAGAGTGAGGCTGGGAAAGGGGAAAAGTAGAATGGCTCCGGGGACATATGGCTTCTTTTGAGAACAATAGAGAGTGTTCTGGAGTTAGGTAACAGTGATGAGTGGGCAACTGTGCACTTTCTGAGGGGGATTTCATGGTATATGATTATATATCAATAAAAAAGAAAACGTGACTTCTAATGCTTGAAGTTTGGGAAGACTGGTATAAGTGGGAAATCTGGACAGGTACACATGTATATCAGCATATGTGTGTATCATATACATACATGAATGATATGGCTTGTAATTATTTTCTATTGCGAGACTTCATATATACGCACACATATAAATAATTTATATACTTTACTGTGAATGTTTACAGTACTTTTTAGCCCACACTTAAAAAACAAAACAAAACAAAAACAAAAAACTCTCACTCCTGACAATGGACACCTCATTGGAGGTGTTGCTCCTATATCAGTCATAGGCAGAACAGTTGGCAGTCCTTTGTTCATTCCATCTTGATTCCTGCCTTGGGTAGTAAGAGCTGTATTATGACTAGGTAAAAATCAAATCAAATCCAGGCAGCATAACTGGGCCATAAATAGGCACTTGTTGCTGTGTCATACAGCATGAATGGAGGATGTCACCCAGGTGCCCACTAACTGCATGGCCAGCCTGAAGCTGGAACCACCATAACATGGGAGTAGGTTGTGGTCAGACAGGAGAGAAAGAGAAGTGGACCAGCTTAATCATTATGAAGAGAGATGGAGCTGCCACCCTGCCACCTGGACCATGGTGAGTTCCCCAGTCCAAGCTGCCACTGTCTGAGTCCATGGCTATACATTGGCAGGGGTCAGTGTCAATATCTGTGGCTCATATTACCACTAGAGAACATGAGGATGTCCCTGGTCGACACCAAATTCAGTGCTCTGGAGAGCTAGCTCCATTTATTATGATGACAGCACTAGGGAGAGTGGGCCCTATGCCTCGGACAGGTAGCACAGTGGAGCTGGCCCTGATAGTGTGGGTGAGCCAGCTACGAGGGCATGAGTATGAGAGAGTTGACTTCACCACTCATCTGCTGTGAGGTGGTGTAGATGCAGAGGTGATGCCCACCCCTTCCACACTCACCACCTTCATAAGCTGAGAAAGCTGTCCCTGGGGTCATGAGAGCAGGAGAGCTGACTGTGCCCTTCACTGGCTGTAGCACTTGGGAAAGCGGGCCCTGCACCTTGCCTGGGCAACAAAGTGGAGTTGGCCCTAACAGCAAAGGCACAGGTGAGACAGCACCAAGGGTGTGACAACAGAAGAGGTGGACCAGGCCCTTTTAGGCAGCAGCACATGGGAGAGTGGACACTGCACCTTCACTGGGCAATACAGTGGAGCTGGCTCTGGAGGTGTGGGTGCTGGTGAGCCAAAGACATGAGACCAGGAGTGCTGACCCCCTCCCTCCTGCAGATGGAGGCATTGGGTGGGCTAGCTGGAGCAGTGCTGGAGAACTCACCCTGGTGGTGCAGATAAGGGAGAGTTGGTGGGCTGACCTGCTCAGCTACCATCCAGGTCCAGATCCAAGGCTCTAAATTGGCCCACCCCAAAATCTATATCATCTATGAATGTTTGGGGCACATGAAAGGGTCAGTCCTGATATTCTTAAGCTACAGGATCTTCATGACACAGGGCAACAACAGGATAACAGGGAGAAGTCCCAATGAAGATCCAATATTGATGGTGTCACAGAAGCCAGAGTCCTTGAACCAGAACAGTGACTCATTGCAATGAACATATGCAAAGGAAGATATGTGGACAAAGAGATATACTGTGGGACACACTGTGACATGCTACAACTTGTTTGTTCTCTTATTTTGGGAAAATGTTGCAAGGGCAAAGGGTGAATATGAGGGGACAGAGAGTTGAGCAGGACATGGTTGTGTGATGTGAAACTCACAAAGAGTCAATAAAAAGTTCAAAGAAAAAAGTTCAAAAACAATCCCCAAACAGACAAAACCTGAAGCTCAAAGGTCTGTCCACATAGAACGAATGGGTCAACAAATCTAAATGAAGTTATCTCTAGTCCTACTGAATCCAGTACAGACAGTTTTTAGATCCAGTTAACATGGGTTGTCTTCAGGGTCATATATATGCAGCACTGCTTCCCAGTCTCCTAGAACACCTCTGCACAGTGCAGCTGAAAGGCAGTTGATCTCAAAGAAGGGAATAAGTCCACACCTTGCCTCTGTGAAACTGAAATCATGCCTCTGTGTGCCCAACATCATGCCTTTCTGTACCCAGCATCCTGTCTCCATGAAGCCCTAAAAGCTACAGAGCCAGTTAAGTCACACAGAGCTGCTGTTTCTGAGAAAAGAGTTGCAACAGGTCCCTTGAGGCCAGTCCACATGTTTACACTGTTAGCTTCCATTGGCCACTAGTTCTAATTTTGTATGAACTAGCTCCTCTGTGCTACTGTTCAAGGTCTGTGTAAATGGAGCACAAACACATGACATTGGGTTGTGCACATGCTTCATACTAAGTTCCAGGAGAGTTCAACACACTTGATGGAAGCTTGCACAGAGATCCATAACTGTTCACAATGCAGAGAATAGACAGTTGTGTGGTCCCAGCAGCAATTACATCTGTGTTACATCTGTAACACAACCCCTACACCTAAGGCTTAGAGAGAACATCAAAAGAGGTGACAGGAAGATTGTAAGAGCCAGGACACTTGCTGTGAGATAATTTCTTCTAGACATGACAAAGAAGCTACAGACATGAAATCTCAACCATAAGGTTGTCTAAACAGAACCTGCATGATAGTGGTCACATCAGTCAACATTTAAATCTTCATAGAGGATATCCCAGAAGGCCCCATTCCCTAGATGTAAAGCTACAACAATTGGTGACTACTGAGAGAGGGAGAATCAGTTTTCTCCAGGAATGAGCCCTCTGAGAGGTTATCTAATCTCAAGTGGTCAGACCTAAATACATACACTTACAAGCAGTGCGAAACGGAATCAGGAGGTTGGGTATAAATATGTATATACATACATATGTATGTCTCTGTTTATATATGTGTATATATTTATGCATATGTATGCCTATGCTTATATATGTGTGTATATATGTATATGTATGTCTCTGTTTATATATGTATATATATGTATGCATATATATATGATATATATGAAAATAATAATTGAAGAAAAACACCTTGAAAGATGGAGGACTATTGGAGCTGTTGAGGAAGTAAAGGAAGGGATGGAAATAATATAAGTAAAATACTCATAGATAAGATTCTCAAAAGAATTTTTAAAAATATTTTTTAAAATGAGACCCCCTGACCTCTTCAACAAAACCTCAGGACATCTCTGAAATAACACACAGTGCAGTACAGGCACAGCACATACAGTCATGCCAATGAGCCACCACACCCAGGGAAACCAGCCAAGAGCAGCATTTTACTAAGGCTTTGCTGTGGCTTAGTGATTCCTATGTCAGCAGACCAACAAACCTCAGCAGTTCTCTACACCAAGGCCATCTAACCACACACAAACACAATCAACTGTAGAGTCAAGCATATTGTGGGAAGGCAGAAATGACACCAGGAGCCACTGAGAGGAACCCGTGGGACAGGGGAATCTGCAGAAAGGCTTCTAATTCCTTGTTTACATTTGCTTCCATACTGAGGGAAGCTGTGGTCTGGATAGAAAGGAATGACTCATGGATCCAAAGCATCAATGTCACCCTCTTTCATGCAACCAATGGCCAAATTCTTCAAGACCAAGATGATGCTAAGAAGGTCTAGATATGAAGTCAAAAGGTCTGGGCTGGGCAAGCACCCTATTGAATCATATTCCAGCATCTTGAATGTACGGTGACAGCCTAGGCTGCATTGAGGATGGGCAAGTAAGGGAGGAGAGACTCCGGGTGCCAAGCTGAACCTCATCTGGGGTAGCTTGCACTTACACAGATAAACCACTCACATGACAGTCAGCTCATCTCACAGCCCTAAGAAACACAAATTCTCAAGGAGAGAGGAGAAAGTTGAAAGACCTGGGAAAGCTTTTTCAGAAATTTTGATTCTTGGTCCATCAGGTGAGGACAATATCAATGTAGGACATAATCTAATCAATGGTCACACAAGGCTTTAGCACCAGGGACAGTGGGTCTACCAAGGACAAAGAGCCTTCCCTGTTGAACAGTCCAAGTTCCTCAGGGAAGCAACGACCGATGGGAAGAGAGTAGTTGCTGGTTTCAGAAGGGTGTCTGCTGATGCATAGAGGGCTAGTAAGAGAATAACCTGAGTGGCTGGCTCACTGTAAACACACTGCTTGGAGAGGCAGAATGGACACCTAGGCAATCAAATGAAGGTGATGCTCAGATTGAATTCAGGCCCCCATCACTAAGATGAAGATTGCCATCTCTTCCCCCAAAGAGAAGAATGGAGAAAAACAGTAAGAACAGGGTAGAATTGTGCAAAGTCACCATTGGATATGGCTTAGTAGCTGCTAAATGAAGCTGATGCCAAGGATGCTAATGGCCTCCCTCCACCTCTGGGCTCTCTACATTGGGCAGAGCTCAGTAACAACCTCATTTCATCTGGTCTTCATGGCCAGCACATGAGGCAGAAGTGGAGGGATGTCAATCTTCACAGAGGAAGAAGCTGATTCAACAAGGAAAGATACCCTTCAAAGGAAGAGGGCTGGGAGCTATGGAGATGAAGGTCACTGCCTCCATTCTCTCCAGACCTCAATGTCAATGACTTATTCCTATGGCCAGTCTCCTGCTCAGGAAGTAAGCCAAGCACATCGCCAGGGTCACATTTACATGGAATGTATGCTGGAGGCTTTTATATGCTTTTCAGCCAACTAGTTGGGCTGAATGCCTTTCCTTGAATAGGAACATAAATTGCATTGCATTAACTTTTCTAGAAAAAAAGAAGAGATAGAGCAAGAACAAAACATGCTTTGGCTTCATCCTAATTTAGCTCCTGGATCCTCCTTTGTATCACTCACTAGGTGTGACTGGCTTCTGAAAATGCAGTTGCCAAATTAAGACTCTCTAGGAAAGTCTTTCTCATGTCTTTCCTAATGTGCTGTACCCAGTGTCCCTAGGGACATCCAAGGCAATATGGCCTATGTTCTAAAGAGGCCAAGAGGTCATGGGGACTTTCCCTTGCTTGGTACAATCTTCATCCTTAAATGAGGAGGTGGGGGACACTTGCTGGTCATACCTGTGGATAATGGGGATGACACCGTGTTACAGAGAAGCTTAGGAAGGATTCATTTGGATGCTGAAGACATGGCCAGATGGACTCTCTGTGTACATAACTCACAGACCACCAAAGTTAGCTATAGACCCCAGGGACAAAACTGACAGACTCAGAAGTTGTCTGATCATGTATGAGTCCTGCTCCACACTGACCAGCTGTCAACTGCCATCCCCTCCACTTGTGATTTGGCTGTTCCATCATCCTAGCTCCCAGACAGCTGCAGAAATTTGGGTTGTGAAGCATTCAGAAAGAATGATAGAAAAGGAACCATATCTCTATAAAGCACATTCCTTCTGGTTTTCCTTTCACAGTGAATTCTTCCATTTATCTACCCATCCATCTCCCTACCTGCCCATGTGCTTGGGATACAGGTAGGAGAATCAACATAGCATTTTGTCTCCACTCCACCACAGCCAATTCTCCCAAGTCTGATCTTCTCTTCACAGCCATGTTCAGAAATTTAATATACAACCCAGTTCCCTTCCAGAAAGACCCCTTGTCTCCAATTACATTAATGAAGTCAGAAGTTTTTAAAATAAAAATCAGGTCATGGGGACTTGGCCTATAGCTCAATTAGTAGAGTATTTTCCTAGTATTCTAGTTTGCTTTCTACTGCTGTAATAAAACGCCATGACCAAAAGCAACATGGAAAGGAAGGGGTTTATTTGGCCTCAACATCCCAATCACAGTTCATGATGAAGGGCAATTAGGGCAGGAACCTCAAGACAAAAATTGAAGTAGAGACCACAGAGGAACACTGCTTACTGGCTTACTCCTCAGGGTTGTCAGTCTGTTTTTTATACAACCCAGGGCCATCTGACCAGGGGTGTCACTATTCACAGTGGACTGGACCCTCCTGCACCAATCATCAATGAAAAAGATGCCCCCACACACTTGTGCAACTTGTACAACCACTTTGGGAATCAATCTTGTTCTTGCACCTTCTCAGAAAGGGGGGAATAAGGCTTCCTCCAGACGCATCTATTCCACTCCTTGGAATATATCCAAAAGATGCTCCACCACACAAGAAGGACATTTGCTCTACAATGTTCATAGCAGCCTTATTCGTAATAGCGTTAGGGTTCCCTTCGAATAGGATGCTAGCTTGGGTCTGGGTGATAAAAACCTAACCAGCAGAGTGGGTGTGGCAACCTGCCTGTAATTCCAGAACGCAGAAGGCAGAAGGAGAAAATTCAGGGCAAATTCACTACCTAGACCAGCTAAACAAGCAAGCACTGGGCTCAAGGAAAGATGGTAAATATAATGGAGGGTGATCCAAGAGGATACCAGGCATCAGTGTGTGGCCTCCATATGTATGCACACTTGCATGCTCTACTTTTATCTTGGCATTTGTTCCATGCTTTTGGGAGCCACTAAAGTGAAAGACAGAAACCCTTCTTGTCAGTCCAACTTGGAGTTTCTATTACTTCTTTGTTTGTTTATTATTTATTTATTATTATTCTTTGACACTTTCATCTATGTACATACTGAATTTGGACAATTTTCATTCTCCATTATCCTCTTTCATCTATTCATCTCTCAAACAAAAGCCCTTCTTCTGAGGAGTGCTCACTGGAAATTTCTTCCACTGAGACCCTGGACTAGTACAATTTGCAGCATTTTCAAATCTCCCCCACTGCTCTCCCCCCCCCATGCTAAAAGCTCTATGCACTGAGGACTTTCAGTATAAACTGAAAAATGGAAACTTTTCTTCACTGGGACATTTGAAAATTGAAAACGTTCACATAAACACTTTGCAAAATTAGACATGAACCATTATAAGAAAAATTGATGTGATTAATTTTGATCCATTCATCAAAGTCATAGAAACACATAATATAAATACTGAATGTCAAAAAATGCTGGCATAAACATGTAGAAAAATGCAAGTAGATCCATATTTATCACCATGCACAAAACTCAAGTCCAAGTGGATTAAAGACCTCAACATAAAACCAGAAACACTAAATCGCTTAGAAGAAAAAGTGAGGAAGAGCTTGGAACTCAGTGACACAGGGGACAACTTCCTGAACAGAACTCCAACAGCCCAGTCCTTAAGGTCAACAATTAATAAATTGGACGAGATGAGGCTGAGAAGTTTCTGTAAGACAGAAGACACTGTCAACAGAACAAAGTGACAGCCTACAGACTGGGAAAAGATCTTTACCCACTACTACATGTGACAAAGGACGAATACCCAAAATATATAAAGAGCTCGAGATATTAAACACCACCAAACTAAATAACACAAATAAGAAATGGGGCTCAGAATTAAACAGAATCCTCAACAGAGGAATATCAAATGGCTGAGAAACACTTAAAGAAATGCTCAACATCCTTAGTCATCAGAGAAATGCAAACAAAATGACTCTGAGATTTCATCTTACACCCATCAGAATGGCTAAGATCAAAAACTCAAGTGACAGCACATGCTGGCAAGGATGTAGAGAAACAGGAACACTTCATTGCTGGTGGGAGTGCAAACTTGTACAACCACTTTGGGAATCAATCTTGTTCTTGCACCTTCTCAGAAAGTGGGGAATAAGGCTTCCTCAAGACCCAGCTATTCCAATTCTTGGAATATATCCAAAAGATGCTCCAGCACACAAGAAGGACATTTGCTCTACTATGTTCATAGCAGCCTTATTCGTAATAGCCAGAACCTGGAATCAACCTAGCTGTCCCTCAGTCAAAGAATGGATAAAGAAACTGTGGTACATTTACACTATGGAATACTACTCAGCTATTAAAAACAAGTAAATCTTGAAATTTACAGGCAAATGGATGGAACTAGAAATGACCATCCTGAGTGAGTTAACCCAGAGCCAGAAAGATATACATGGTATATACTCACTTATAATTGGACACTAGCCCAACAATGATGTCCTCTGAGAGTCTTCATTTAGCTGGGGATTGGGATAGAAGCTAGGACTTCCTATTGTGACTGCTGGTGAGAGAAGTATGGGAGAATAGGGAAAGGGAAGGGCCCAGAAGGTCCTGAAACCCTACAAGAAGGCTGGCAGATCTGGCCCCAAGGAGGTCTGCTCAAACTACTGTACCAACCAAGGACAATGCATGCAGTAAACCTAGACCTTCTAATCAGATCTAGCCAATGGACAACACATTCTCCACAGTTGTGTGGAGAGCTGGAATTGACTCTGATATGAACTCCGGTGCCCCCTATTTGACCACTTCCCCTTGGTGGGGAGGCCTGGTGGCACCCAGAGGAAGGGTAAGCAGACTACCAGAATGAGACCTGACAGGCTGTGACCATATGGTGGGGGAAGAGGTCCTCTTCTGTCTCAGACCTAGGGGAGAGGAATAGAGTGAAGGAGGGAGGGAGGGGGGAACGGGAAGACACAAGTGAGGGGATAACAATTGAGAAGAAATCTGAATAAACTACTTAAATAAAAATTTAAAAAATAAACTAAAAAAATGAGGACATAGTGTTGGGGAGAAGTCACAGTGGGTGTTTGCTACACAAGCATGAGGAGTCAAGTTAAGGTCCCCAGAAAGCACTTACAGACTAATGCAGTGGTATGCACTGTGCCTGTAGTTCCAGCATTCCTACTGTGAGACAGCATCTGGAGACAGGAGAAACTCTAAAAGCCAGCAGGCCAGCTATCCTGGCATATATCATAGCAAATAAGAGAGTCTGTCTCAAACAAGATAGAAGGAGAAGATCCATACCTGAGGTTGTCCTCTGACTTGCATACATACACTATAGCATGCATGCCCAAATTTATGCACACTGCTGCACACACACACAAATTTATCTATGTATGTGTGTGTGTGTGTGTATTCACACTCAAACAAAGATCAAAAAAGTTTATTTTAATGCAAAAGTATAGTTATCAGGGAAAGTGTCATATCTCTTGACTACTGATGTGTACAATTTCAGTAGTGTTAAAATTAAGGTACACTGTTATAAATTTAAAACAAATGTACATTTTATATTATAAATAATCTAGACATATTTGCACATATGTAAATAAACCTCAAAATTCATCCAGCTATATATATGGCTAGATCCATATATATATATATATGTATATATATATATATGGATCCAAATATATATATATATATATATATATATATATATATATCCTAGTGCTTCCAAAGTGAATTTAGAGTCCTGATTCCTATGATAGAGGCACTTGTGATTTACACTGGCTCCAGGGTGTCATAGAGGCAGTAACAAGCAACCAATGTGACACAGAGCCATGTAAATATCAGCTGTGTGAACAAACTGATTGCATGAGAGGCTCCCTAGGAACCCCCAGGCCTCCCTACTTCCCACCTCACTGGAGCCTAACCTTGTGACTCCTAAACACACACAGTACTTGTCTGTCTATTTAGTTTACTTACAGTGTTATCACATCTTATTTCCTAGCTCGCAGCTTGCCACTGTAAGTTCATACATGTCTTGTGTTCTGGTCCAGCACATCAGCCGCACTGCATGGAATTCTTGCTTTCTGTCACTCTTCTAGGGTCCATGACAATTAGCTCCCCCTCTTCATCTTTCTCCCATGAGCTGGCCTCATGCTTTATAGAAAACAGCAACAACAAAACCAGCTCCAATGTACAGCATCCTCGTGCCTCTAATGTACAAGTCCTTGGGCCTCCAGTGTGAGCAGATGTAGGGTCACCCGCACTATAGGTCCCCATTCCTGTTCTTCCGGCTTTGTTAGATACGTACAACTTTCTTCCTCATCCCTAGAGTTTGTTCCACCTGCCTGACTAGATGTTTACCCCATCATTAGTTTCATTCTCTCTTCATCTTCTTCAGCTGGGTACATGGAGTCCCAGGGACTTGAGCATCTGACCTGGGAGGATGACTTGAGGTCTTAAATTTGCGACCAACCAGAACAGCATAGGATGTAGATACTCTGACTCAAACAAAAACAAAACAGCTTCATTCTTTCTGCTGACTTCTCTTGACTTTAATACACATATAAATTTTCTCTATTAAGGAAAAAAAATCAGCTTCTATCTGTGACAGGGAGGTGCAACCATGACATCCAAACATTAAGGTCTCCTAAATAAGATTCACACAGGGCCAGCATGATTGGTCATTCCAACATGGATGGGAGAAATCTCACAGGACCACACCCCTAGATGAAGAGTTACAAGGATCCAATGGCTGCAGCAAGCAGGAGAGTCAGTCTTCTCTATGAATGAGCCCACAGAAGGATCACCCAATACCAAAAGGTCATGTACGTATACATACATGTGGACCTAAAGACATGTACTAATAATACTAAATGGGCGCAGAAGTTTCTATACATACATAACAATAATGATAATTTAAAAGAAAAGATCATAAATTTGGGAGGTGAGAGGGAATTCAAGGGAGTTGGATAAGGGAAAGAGATGGGTAGCAATAATGTAAATATAGTTCCCATGCATGAAATTATTTTTTTAATTTTAATAAAAATGCCATATGTTCCCAGATATATCTGCACATTTATTTGAGTGAGGCATAACCATCCAGTTTAGACAGATTTTGAGTTCATGCATGTGTTATCTAGAGAAGTTTTAGAGGAATAATAATCTCTAGTTAAAATCTTATGCATGGTTGGACATGCATATGATTAAAGTTAGACGCATCATGGCAAGTGAAAGAACAGAACAGAAAAGGCTAGATACCCCAAGCATGTCAATCAAGGATGAGGACAATCCTTGCTATGTCCCCCAGCAACCAGTCTCCTCTTCCTCTTCAGCACCATAACAGGAAGCCCCAAACAATAACAGAGACCTGATATACTCTCTAACTCATGTGGCATGCTGCCTACCTTGGCAGGCAGCATGTCTGACCTGCACTATCATTTTGCTTTGAATAAAATATCTCTGTTACATTGCAATCTGTGTTTGCCTTTATTTTAGTTTTTTTGAGTAAGACACCAAGAATCTGCATCTGTCCAGCACCCAGTCCAGATACTAACCTGTAATAAACAATGTCACTTCATGTCTCAGTTTAGATGAATGGCAGGCATACCAACAGAAGTGTCTTACTGTCACTTTTGCAGATTCTGTCCATTGGTACCTGCCGGACAGCTATTCAGAACGTGTAGCCCTCTGATCTGGATATTCTTGGGTAATTTACTCTGATATTTTCATAGTGCGAGCTCAGTTATCATACTCTGTTTCCCCTTCACTGCTCACTGCATCAGGAGGCGCAGTGATGAGAGCTTGGAGATGATTGATTGCATGGGACACAAGTTTCTGTTTACACACCCATAAAGGCCATGCCTGCAAGATCTACAGAGCTAGCTTGCATCAGTGCACTGAGCTGATATGAATAAATGAATAATTGCCTTGATCACATTAAGCAAGCATGCGTCATATGGCTTTCCTACATCTGTTATTAACAACGTAAATGAAAAGAACGCTTCACCAATTGCAAGTTACTTTGCTATCAGGAACAATGCAAGGTGCCAAGATGGTTGGCCTCTTCAGATAGCACGTAGACCGTGGTCTTGTTCTAAACATCCCAGGATTGAACGCAACAAATACTGAGGTGTTTAAAATCAGATGACTGAGCATAAATCAGTTACGGATCTTATGTAAAATACCCACTGTTTCTTCTGCCCGCTAAGATTTTAATTCCATATGATTCAGGGTAAGGCAGGGAAAGGAGCTGTTTTAACAAACAAGATTTAGCTGTGATATGCAGCCAAGTCCAGATCCCTCCTCTCACCATGCCAGTTGCCCATGCAGATCTTAAACTCTTCTTCCCACTAGTACCACTGGTGAGAAGAACTTTGGTCAGTTGTAGTGATGAGAGTTGCTTCCTAACAACAACTTTGGTCTCTGGTGATTGCACAGTTCTTTCTGAAAAGTGTTACCTGTGGATATAAGGTTGATGAACATCTGTTGGGATTTCCAGGTTCTCATATCTTAGTCCAAGGACTTGGAAAGCAACAATGAATTAATGGGTCACTGGGAGGAAAGCAGACACAGAGCAGACTGTATCCTGGGAATCACACAGAAGATGGAGATGGGAGCATCATAGTTGAAAAGTGTGTCATCAGAACATAGCATTAACCAGGTAGACCACCACATACTCAGTTCTGCAAGCTTTCTTCTTCTTCGCAGCATAGCTATGGAGCTGTTGAAAAGCTCCAGGCACCAACCTGGATATGTGCATATGTGCACATATGTGTGTATGGTGTCCTCTAGCCCTTTTTAGAAATAGGATGTGTCATTAGCTCCAGTCACCATAAATATACCTTGAGATTAAGGCTTCCCCGGGTGAGTCAGAGAAGTTACGGCTTTTAAAAGGTGCTTACCAGTCTTCATGGTTCCTTGAATTTTCCATCACATGGAAAGCACTCCTTCCTGTGTTTCTTATGAGATCACCCCCAGAGCACTGCCTAGCAAAGTCTTTTACATTTTCCAGACAACTGGTACTCACTGTCAGGAAAGTCTGTTTCCATGGGCTGGACACTGACCTCAGAGTTAGGCCAGGTTCTGGCGGGCCAGTTCTGGACATCGTCAGACAAAAAAAAAAAAAAAAAAAAAAACTGGATGGATGTGATGAGGAGAAAAGCAAGGAAGCAGGGAGGACTGCGTGCAAAGCTGTGTGTATAAAAAGAGAAGAAATTACAGGGAGAAGAGGTGCTACTCAAGAACATGTCCTTTGTGGTGGATGGTTTTGTAGAAGAAGTTATCTGCAATTTCTCTGGGAAGTAGGTCATGGGAATGTGTGGGTCTATGGTGCTATTGTTTGAATGTGAAACACCCTCCACTGTTCATGAGTCTGTGTACCCCACTGTTGGTGCTCTTAAGGTGGTGGTAGAATATTTTTAAATATATTTTATTAATTTATTGATATTACATCTCAATTGTGATCCCATCCCTTATATCCTCCCATTCCTCCCTCCCTCCCATTTTTCCCTTACTCCCCTCCCCTATGACTGTGACTGAGAGGGACCTCCTCCCTCTGTATATGCTTATAGGGTGTCAGATCTCTTCTTGGTAGCCTGCTATCCTTCCCCTGAGTGGCACCAGGCCTCCCCATCCAGGGGACATGGTCAAATATGGGGCACCAGAGTTCATGTGAAAGTCAGACCCCACTCTCCATTCAAGTGTGGAGAATGTCCTGTCCAGATGATCATAATGAGTGAGTTAACCCAGAAGCAGAAACACTCAAATGGTATATACTCACTTGTATCTGGACACTAGCCCAAGGGGCATGTCCCATGAAAGTCTTCACTCACCAGGAAAGTGAGACAGAGGGGAGGGCATCCTATTGGGACTCTAGGTGAGAATGGGAGAATGGGGAAATAGAAGGATCCAGAGGGTCCTAGAAACCTACAAGAAGAACATTATGATAGGCAGATCTGGGCCCAGGGGTCCTGCTCAAACTATGGCACCAGCCAAGGTGGTAGAATCTTTATGAGGTGGGAGCCAGGACCGATGGTTGTAGCCTGGCCCTGCTTTTCCCAGTTTTCACTCTCTCCATAGGTGAGGCTGGAGAGTCTGTGCTGCTCTGCTCTCTCAAGGTTGTCAAGCAACCTCTCTGGCTCCCTACATTTAGGTACCAGCAGCACAACTCTTTTCTTTTTGTAATAATCACAAATGTCTGTGTGAACTGGCAAGTCCCAGACTGCTGAGATTGACCCTTCCACTGCAACACGACCACACTCCTCCCTCTAGCTGCTGTCTCTGCTCTGAGGCAATGGCAGAGGAAAGGCAGCAGCAGCAGCAGCCATCTGCCTACAGCGCCTTTCCCATTTACTCTGAACCCTGTGGCTACTGCTCACTAACTCCTTCTTTAACACCAGAAGGAACTTGGTGCTGGAGAAAAGCCACGAGAAAAGGAGGAGGAGAAAGAAAGAGTAGGCTGGTGGGCAACTAAGCACTTCCCCACTTTTCTGATGTAAGTCACCATGTAACCATGTCAAGGGGGCAGCTAGCCTTGTCCTAACACACGGTATGTATCCATTTATTTCTGAGATCTTCCTCTTCTGATGAGACTCCAGGAAACTAGAACTACAATATCACATCAGCTGAAGGGAGAGAGAGAAGGGGACACTTAAGACTTATAAGCAGTGCTGGACCTGCATGAGGAATAACAGCCTTAACTGACTCTAAGACGACAGACTACAAATCTTGTCAGATCTGTGGATGAAAAAGGAGCCCATAAGTCAACATCGATAGAACCTTCAGCCACATCGTATGCACAGAGGCACTGGCAGCTTGCATTCCAGAGAGTTCTTAGAAGCATCATCAGTTCCTTTTGTTTGGTGTTTGTGGTAGTTGTGATTTTTGTGTGTTTGCTTTTGTTTGAGACAGAGTCTCATTCTGTAGCCCAGGCTACAGGAGTTCATTCTGTGATCTAGACTAACTTTTGACTTGAGGCAATCCTCCTGCCTCTGTCTGCTGAGTGCCGGGATTACAGTCATAAGCCATTACTCTCAAAAGTTATTTGTTCTTGCCACAGGAGAAAGAGGATCCTATATACACAGAAGTGGTATAAACCTCATGGAGTCAGGAACTTCACCTTGGCCGGCATAAGTCTCCCTTTGTGTCTGCCTCACTGTAGGGGAAGATGTAAGCTGCTCAAATCAGCCACACCCACAAAGACAGCAACTCTGTCTCCAGGGAAGCCTAACAATTCTAATAGTTCTGGGTCTGAAGAGACATGAGGAAGAGACTTCTGGGTTCATGGGTCCTTTGGTCACCATACCAGAGACCCACAGAACAGCCTACACCTGCTCCCAGGAACAGGCCTGACATGTAGGGTAAGTCTATCTGGACGTCACTAAACTGAAGACCTGTGTGGTGTGCTGAGTAACACTGGAGAAGCACTTTCAGTAGCTCAAAAAAAGAGAAGTCATGTGTGCAGAGGCAGGCAATATAAAGAGAGATTCATCACTTGTTCTGATAACTTGACAGTGAAATTAAAAAGCTTAATTATTTCAGCATGAATTTTGAGAGGCTTCTTTTCCCACTGAACATATGAAATAGTTTGAAAGCATTCTGCGGCAATAAAACATCTGTGACCCAATTTACATAAAACCAGGAGCCATTAGGACAGCAAAGAGCACCGAGACAGTTGTGAACAGTTGCTTCATTTTCGAACCGTAAATAAGCCCTGTGCACATTGCAGGTGAAGGGAAGGTCTGTATGCATCCTGAATATGTGGAATGACAGGATGGAGAGTCCTTGGACCCGAGATACCCCTGAGGAGAATGGGTAAAAAAAAAAAGTCCCAGCAGATCAAAGGCCAAAATAAAAAGGTAAGAGCTTCCAGGAGCCTGGTGGAACACACAAAAGGATGATAGACGAATGTGAAAGACAAAAGCACACTTGAATTACGAATTACAAATACTTTACTGGAAATAGTGAATTGAAAACACTCAGAAATGTATTTCATCTGATTTCTTGAGCTCCTAATAAAATATTGAGCACATGGGCTGGGAGATTTGATGGAAGTTTGGATTGGTCTTGACTCTCTCCTCGACATAACTACAACTGATCTTACACAGCACTGAACAAAGCCCTCAGCAGAGAAAGCCGATCTCTGACCCACACCCTCATTACATAGTCACAGTTCTTGGATGATCTGCTCTGAAGGAAATTATTTGAAACTGATATAAAACCAGACAGAAATCTGCAAAAGAATGCAGAGGATCTTTACACAAAGCATTTTATTTATTAGAGAAAGTCTGGCTATGGTTAGTTCTGTATATCACAAAACAGACCCAACGAGGTTGGATTTATGATGAAAGGCCTTGGATATGTTTCTGCTGTTGTTATTGTTTTTTATTGTCATTCTTATACAGGAATGACTCGCTAACCCATGGTCTGAGCCAACAGTAGATGAGTTTTAAAGCTGGTTCTTGGGTACCTATCAAATCACAACCTATCTATTATACACCAAGCCAGTGATTTTCAAAAATCGCAAGTCCTTTGTTGGGAGATTGAAAGCATCACATGATAGAGACTTCTCAAAACAGAAACACCTACAGAATCCATGCTCTGGAGGGAAATAGGAGCATGCATCTCCAAAATGGGCTGCCCATGGACTCATATCCCCTTCTTACACACACAGCAAAGCCCTCATTGGCCCACTTTCACTGATGAAGATGACTTATTTTATCTCAAGTGTGTTTGTAATCCCACAGTTAAGTAACACTGTATTCAACACAGTCAGGACTTCCATCTGCCATTAGCTCAACAGAATGGCAAAGAAAAGAGCCTCCTGTGCGACTGGCAATATGTACAAAGCAGACACAGAGGCAACTTCATGTGGTGTCATGAAGACCTTTTGCAAGCTGAGCATGGAGAAGTGACCATAACATGATGGCCAGAAGCACAGGCAGTTCCTCTTTTTTCTGGAGGAAGTTGGCAGCATCAAGATCTGTTTGCAAAGGTAAATGCAATTGAGCATGTGGCTGCACCCTAGAAGGGGATACAGAGCATCATGTGCTAGGTAAATAGGACCATGACTCTTGGTCCACCACACACAGGGGGCTATTTATCCAAGGGTAGCCTTGCAGATAGGAAAATCCAGTAGTACCCACAATCTCAACTTACAATCATGGCTAAGTCTTCATATTACTGTGAACTCGCTTATATTGTATTTTGTTTAGGCAAGCTAATTTCCTTCAAGAAGACACTGTGAAAATTGATCTTATAAATAGCCATTTAGTTTGATGTAGCTCAGAAATTTCCAATTTCCTTCTCTGAGTATGGCTTTCAGAGATCTTAAATGCGTAGGCTTGTAGAGTCACTCCTCTGGGCAAGGGCCTTCTTTGCCTTTTCTGAGAACGCATAGATTTATTTTTCTGGTTCCTTGTTTTTGTTTTTAGATGCAATGAACACTTGGAGACACTATTAAAAGTAGCCCATATATATAGGTAAGTGGTACACTGCTTGCTTAACATGTATGAGGCCTCAGGCTCAATCCTCAGTACTGAAGAATAAATCCAAACCATAATATCTGTGCATCCACAAAACTTTTTTAAAATATATTTTGGGCTCAGTTTAGTGGCCCACGTCTGTTATCTGAGCAGCAGAGAGTCTGAGATAAAAGGACTGCTGCATGTTAAAGACCAGCTTGGGCTACATAAGTATCAACTCATACTAGGCCATGCTTCAATTTGTGTCAGTGCTTAGTGGGGAAATAAAATTGCACAATGGCAGCTGTGCCATAGCATTTTAATGGAATGTCTCGAGTTTATGATTAGAAATAACAATGTTTAAGTGGAGAGCAGCATGCTTTCATATGTCATCTACCATGAGACATCACAGGTTGTATTTGCATCTTGATATTGGACGCTAGAAGGTGAAGATTGGAATTGTTTGTGAGCACCACTAAATCTATTCTTCTTTCTGCCATTTGCCATCCTTTGTCCCAACACACGTTGCATTCTTAATAATTGTCATGTGCTCTGTCTTGTAGCCTGATAATATAAATGTTATCATATGTAAAATGTAATTTGATTTGTGTTTTCTAATATGACCAAAGTCAGTATGACTGCCCTATTCCTTCCTTGTCTGGGGGTAGATATTTGTGTTTTACATTTTGGAGAAATCTGTATACAGCAAACTTTTTCCTTGGGCAAAACTTCTTCCAAGAGGGCCTATGTGTTCCCTTTCTTCTACCAACCATTAGTAAGTTGAAACTGTAAAACCTGCCCTGTAAACTTTCTGTTCTTCGGAGACATCATTAACATCTTATAGATGATATTTACTTGGAATAGAGGCAATATATTAATTACAGGTTCCATCAGACAATTTAGTCAGAAAAAAGACCCAGGTGGAAATATGAAAATATGGTGGAATCACAGGCTGATGTGATTCGAAGGAGAGTGAGATTTGGATCTTGCCAAGATCTTTTTAAAAAAAAAAATCTACTGCCAAACCAATCTGATAGGGCCTGATCTTGTCTAAGTGAATACCCATCCCATGAGGGTGAGTCTGAAAAATCTCAGGTCAGTCCATATGTCTGGAATCTGATGTAATCTTCCAAAAATGAATCAATCTAGCACCTACTGCATAAGTAAACTCCCTTGATAAGAAAAGCACTGCTGGAGCACTCACTAAGTTTTATTTAGAGGTCAGTTTTGGTTTCAAAGAAAATGTTATAAAAATAAGAGTACCTTTTATTCTCCACTAATGCTCTAAAATGCTTGAATAACAGAAAAAGAGAAAAGGATTCTGATGAATTCATAGAGAGAAGGAATAAAAAGGACTGAAGGTACATTTGGAGAGGATGGGGGAAAGAGAGAGACAGAGACAGATAGCAGACAAAGACAGAGAGAAACAGAAAGACAGAGACAGAGACACAGAGAGAGGAGACAGATATAAGTAGTAGATTAATAGGTAGAAGATATATATGATAGCTAGCTAGCTAGATAGATAGATGATAGATAGATAGATAGATAGATAGATAGATAGATAGATAGATAGATAGACACATACATACATACGTACATACATACATACATGTTTTTGTTGAAACCAATGACCTATCCAACCACCAATTTCACCACCCCTCTGACTGGTCAACACAGCTACCTCCTATCCATGAGCAGTTCTGAGCAGTACCAGGCTGCCCCCAATCTTAGTCTTCCTTACAACCATCTGGGATGTATCATCCAACCCCATCGAAAGGCACGTAAGGGCCTTCTCCCCAGTACCTATGAGTAACTGCTTCTTCACTGATGAAGATATTACAAAAGAGATCAAACGCTAAGGCATGGTCAGGTAAGTGTGACTTATTGCTGAACCTATTACTAGACAAATTTATAAGTGGAAGTCAACATGCTAAGAACAGAAAAAAAAATTTGGAACATTCTAGAGTCCTGTGTTCCTACCTGCCTCAGACTCCCTGGGATGTTAATGGATATGATCATTTGTTCTATATGGTGCTAGTAAACTTTGTATTCAGTTGCTGTTAAAATCAAACTAATTTTGCAGCTATAAACATTTTATTTCTTTTCCTTCTTTCACTGGCCATCATAAAATCAAACACTAGGTTCACTCACATCTGAAAGTAGAAGCGAATGCACCCAAACAACCCGACTCTTAAAAGAAAAATAAGCTGTAAGTAACTTCCCTCCAAAACACAGAACATGTGTAAAGATTCAGTGTGCAAGGCTCCAGAGAGAAATGCTCTGATTCTGTTTTGCTCCAGAACATGCACACTCAGGCATCTTCGTTCATGAACAAAATGCTGTGCTGTGCTGTGCTGTGCTGTGCTGTGCTGTGCTGTGCTGTGCTGTGCTATGCTGTGCTGTGCTCTGCTGTGCTGTACTGTGCTGCGCTGTGCTGTGCTGTGCCACTGACAGGAGTTCAAATAGTGTGTCTTGGTCTAATAAAAAGATTAAGTGAAAAATGGTGAATGGGTCCCAGGCCAGGCTGACCCCAATGTCAGGTCATCAGTTTTATGTGCTTTTCTATGAGGTTGTGTGGGGCCTCTTTCACTCATATTTGATTTTCTTTCTTAAAGAATGTATGGAGAAGTGACAACTATGTTTTCCCACTGTAGTGAAGTGCTGCATGTTGCACTCAGAATAGGCAGGTACAGGTAGCTGTGGTGGGAGGCATGACAAGGCTGGTAGGCCTCCACTAGAGACCTTCCCCAGTAGCAAATGTAAATGATCTACCGAGCTAGCACTGTGTGACTATGAGAGTGACCAAAATCCAGAGCAAACTACGGCAGAAATCAATGCTGTGCAGCACAGACAAGGTAGTTATTGCCACACGCTTTTGAGGCTTCGGAGAAAGAATCACTTTTTGCTTTAATGTGAAGAATTCTCAATTTTGTGGAGCAATGGAAACTCATATTCCTTCTTTGAACTTCTTATTTGCAGATAAGAGAATAGAAAATCCAGCAGCAGTTTTGCTTGGTGAAATGACAGAGACTTGGAGGATTGGGGACATTTTTTCAGGATCAATGACAAATCGAGTCAGAGACGAGCTCTCTGTTTGCTGAGGACTCTGGTATCTCCTCTCACAACAAAGCAGGCTCTCTCCTGGCACTGGCATGCCACCAGCCATCAGAATGCCTGCAGAACGGCGTGTTCTCAGGGGGTAATTGCAAATTTCCTTCCCAAGCTGAAACTCAGGCATAACCAAGCAGGCCTCGATATCAAAAGCACCAGTTGGTTCCCGTCCCTTAGCAAATTTTTTCTCCAGAAGTAAATAATTGTTACTGGCTGAAATGACATTCAGCCGAGACAAAATGGTCCTTGTGAGGCCCAGTGGGGTGCTAATGGTCAGATGGTATGTCCTTAGCTCGCAGGGATGCGAAGCACTGAATCTTGCCCATTCGATTTGAAACACTTAGCTTTTCAATAGGGAGTGCTCAGAAGGAGATGAAAATTGCGCTGGCACCAGAGTGAGCACAAAGAGGGAAAACAGAAGCACAATTGGTGAACATCGAGCTCGGGGCCGGGTTTATTTTCTTCCTCATTGTTACATTTGTGGGAATTTATTTTTGAAAATGTCTATACTAAAAGGCCAGGCTCAATCAAGAACAATAGCCTGTTTGGTAGCTTATAATCAACATCCATGCTGATAAGTCATGTGTTTCAAAATGGGGAGAAAACAGGAAAGAAAGAAAAGGAGACAAAAAGAAAAGAAAAAAAAAGAAAAAACAAAAACCAAAAAAAGTCCCTTCAAAATACAAAAGCAGTCACACTCTTCCATTCATAAAAAAATGACCAGGATGGGGATTTTATTAATCTCATAGATTTGAGGTTGACACACCCCAGTGTCTTCAGATTTTGTAGCCAGAAATATTTAGCTCAGAAGCCTCTACAGGAGCCACCATTTGGTTTCTGGAACTAAGAAGGGTGACTGAGAGAATGTTCCTTGACTTAGGAAGTGACCCCTATGCTCAAGTCACTGCTCAAGTGTGGCTCTCTGCTCTGCTATGGTTGTTTCCAGCATCCTTGACTTTCTAAGAAGGTCGTTCTGCCCATCATAGGCTCATGGATGTGTCCTTTCCAATCTGTTTTCTGTGGAATCTTCAGAGATTGCATCACTCCCCTGTGGACATCTCAATGCAGGGTAATGGGTACCTGAGCTGTCCTTCAGAATCTGAATAACCTAACACTCCACATACCAGTTAGGAATTGCCAGAGTTCTTCTGGCATGTGGGAGCTTTGGGCAGAGATGATGAGATTTGGTAACTACCTCTAAGTACTTAACACTGAAGCAGACTTTATCATTTATTCTTCCAAAAACTGAGAGAAGGGACTTCACACACTCTGTGAATTGAAAAGATACTCAACCTTGTCCCTGGTATCAGATTAGCTGAATACTGGCTCGGGCTTTGTGCACCATAAAGAGTAGTGCAATCAGCAACATCACTATATTTTCTGTGAGTTATTGGCATCCTTGGATTCCAACACTTTCCTGCCATTGTCCACTCTCTTAACTTCCTCTTTCACTATTCTTTTTATTAGTCACATTAACTTGGATCCTTGAGTAAATTCCATTTCTATTTCAAAAACCTGTTGCTGATTTAGGTATCTTTTGGGGGGCACACAAACAACTATTTTTACCTGAAGACTCTGGTGTAAAATGCTAGGGAATCACTAAGGGCAAGAACAATGGTCAGAGGGGTGGGGTAGAGTTCCAGAAGAAAGACAGTGTCAACAGTGACAGGAGGATCAGGATCAGGAGATAGAACTCAAACTTAGAGACAGAACACTGACCCAGCTTCAGAACCTTCATGATTATTTCTCTGAATTTGCTGATGCCTTCTTAAGTAAGCTTCCCTGATAAGGGGTTGAGTGAAAACTTTGCTAAATTCTCCATGACTTTTAAGGTGTCCATAAGAAATCTTTCATTTCTCACCTCAGCTTAGAAATAAGTGAGGTCATGGGGACCGGAAGGATCACGGTGAGAGTCTCCTCCACATACATATGCAGAGATCATTAAGGCACCCACACGCCTTTAATGAAGATCAACTTTTACAATTTAAACGCTCTTCAGATTCATTTTGGTGATGTTGGTGGGGAATCAGTACATGTGTGTGGAGGGTGGGTGGATGGAAAGAACCAGTAGAAGGCTGTTTTTTATTTAGAGAAAGCCATGGGCCATAATATGTGCATTATACATATATAAAAAGTCATAATGAAACATATTATTTTACATAACTAATATATTCTTATTGAAGTCACAAGCATCAGCCTTCCAAGCTGTGCATCCTTGTGTATTCAGCAGTCCCTATCACTTGTCTAGACAGAAGGCTCTTAAAGAAGCAAGATGTGTTTCTTAAGAACATGGGCACAGAGTGACTGTCTACCAGGATACAACTCATGACATCCTTTACTAAGTGTTCATCTAAAAAGGAATTAAATTTAAAGTTGGCTCTTGGCCGAACCAAGTCTGTTAACTTTTCTATATTGTTCTGGAGAGAGGAAGAGGTAAGTCAAACATTTTGATAACCAAGAAATGGTTTGGGGTATTGGTATCGATTATGATCATTCTACTGTCTCAGAGCCTCTTTCTACTGATGAGTTAGGATGGTAGGCCCTGGAGTTTGAAATATCAAAGCTTGCTGGAGAAAGTCTACAAAACGGCACCAGAAAGAAATATATACAAACCCAAATATCTTAGCCCAACTGTGTTCATTCATCCTACAGCTATGCTCTTGTCTTTGTCTGACTCCAGTAGTTCACCACATGGGGACTGTGTACATTTCAAGGCAGCTCCTGTTTCTTCAGGAACACATATACTCACCCCAAGATTAACAACACATCAGTGGACACAAGATCCTGAGGAGGCTGTTTCAATTTAAAAAACATAATGTTTTACGAAAGGGAATCAAGTTGGATGAGCTGAGCTACATGGGATTACATAGCATCAGAACATCTGGAGTGAGGCAATGAAGGTGCTTATACAAATAACATTACATGGAAGGATATGTGATCATTTGTATCCCATATACACAACTCAGAATTCAGTTCAAATAGTTACTGTCTGAATAAATCTTTTGTCACAATAGAATAGTTCTTAATATGAGACAGAGATCATGTATTAGAGTTTTCCAGACAAGAAGACACATAGTATTTGTATTTGGATATACAAATACATAGTAGATGAGTACTTGATACATAAGTAGATACATGATATACAGATTATAAGCAGATAAATAATAGATGTTCATAGATAGATACTTACATATATATGTATATGTTGATAGATATATAGACAGACAGATGGATGATAGACAGACATTCATGGAATTAGCTCACACAAAATGGAGTCTGAAAAGTACCATGGAATGTCATCTCCAAGCTAGAGACCCAGAAATACAGATAGTGTGTCTCTAAGTCCAAGGCCAGTGTATGAGAACACCCAAGAATATGACACTTTAATGTTAGAGGGTAAGTGTAATAGTTAATCATCAAATTGACAAGATCTGAAATAGAATCACCTAGGATGAGCCTTCAAGCATACCTGTGAGAGAGTATTAGCTTAGATAAGCCTCTGGGCATGACTATGAGGAATTATCTCAATCAGGTTAATATATTTCTTTATATCTTTGTTAAAAATCTATATTCCATGGCTTCAAGAATGTTTCAACTCAGACGTTTGAACACTTGCAATGGCTCAAGTGATTCCTGATTGTTTCATTGTATATATATGCAATAATATAAATGTATATGTAAAAAAAGAAAAAGAAAAAATGATAATAAAAAATACACAGAGTGCATCTAGCATGGCAGGTTTATAAATAAACATATATACACAAAAGTGATTTCTAACATAAACAAGTAAACTAGGTAGTCCCAGGAGAGGGTGACACATATAGAGGAGCCTCCGTGGAAAGTTCACTTCTTAAATGTCACCTCATCAGCAGACACTGTGGGGACAAAACTTGAAATACAATGTGATGCAAAAGTGCCACGGTGGGGGTAAGCACACAGAACCACTGGACCGTGGAGAAGTGTGCGACACCTGTGTCCACCCAGACTGTCTCAGGCTTGCCAATGGTCAGAACTTCTACTTGGTACTTTCCTCTGCTGTTTGTTCCACCTCCAGTTCCATATAGCTCATGGTTTGGCAATAAAAGGGGAAAAAAAACAGACACAAAATTAAATCTGACCCTGCCCTTGCTGGTGTCTCCAGAGGCTTTCTGGTGTCTATGGGAAGGAAAAACCCAGCTCTTAGATTGCACAACCATTTTTCAACATGCTTCCCATCTGCCTGACCCTCTAATACATCATACCAGTGTCCTTGGTCTTGAATAAATTACAGTGGACGAGCTGGAAATGAGCAGCAAGAAGTGATAATAAGTCTCCTTTAATCACCAAAGCCAGACTGCAGACTTATGCAGGATACTGGCAGCAGGGCCTGGGCAAGGAAGGACAGATGGAGGGAAAAACATTTAGGCTGGAGAACGGGCAGAGCACATATAACCCATGGTTGTATTTTGAGAATTTCCCAAAGACACTCCCCAGTTTAATCCTCTGATTGCCAGTTTCCCACACGCCAGTTGACACGCACATCATTATCCTATCATGACTCTCCTGAGAGTGGGGCAAAGTGTGGGGTGAGTGTCATCAGCTCAGTTCCCTGGGCCACGGAGGTCAGGAAGGTGGAACTGATTTATAGTGATCTTGACAATCACTGAAGCTGAGTTTGCTTCTTGCTCATTACTTCTGATAAAGACCCATGGGCTGTCCCAGAAAACATGAAGAGTCTAAAGAGGCCCTTGAGGGCAACCCTCTGGGCCTTCCCTAGACAGCTAAATGGCTCCACCTTAGACAGTTTTCTTCACTTGAATTAAGTCGGGGCCACACACAATCTGCACACAGATTTTGAGCAGACTCCCAGTGTTCAGCTAGCTCTCAACCCTTACTCTGCCTGGATTCCTCCTTACAGGACTCATCAGTGCATCACCACACAGCTTGTCTGAACTGTGGTGAGAGATGATGTGGGGCTTTGTGTGCTGTGGCTGTGAAGTCCTGGCCTCACTTCTGGCTTGCAGAAATGGACCACTTGTTCAACGCCTCTCCTCCATCTGGCTTGATGTTAACCTCTTTGTTCTTCTCACTGGAAATACCCAGGGCTCCCTCTCACCCACTCCTCACTGTGAAGCACTGTGGACCCCACAAGATGGGGTCATTTGGTGCTCCACAGAACTCTTTCTTCTGGCCACTTAGAACATCCCTTAACAATCACAGTGCCTGAAAAGGAACCTTCATACTCTGCTTCATGATCTGCACTCTCACTGCATTTCTTTCTCTTACTGAGCTGGGTAAATGTTCGTTTTTATATATGTATAGATGTTCTGACATAAAACAAGAAGTCGCTGGAGCAGAGGAGAAGCCATTCCTCAGAGTTTCAGCAATCTTCAGACTTAAACATCTCTGTGGCCTTGGGAAGAGGGGCCACATTTGCCTTTGTCTGAAGCAGAACTGCACCACGGCACAGCATGCCCCAAGTCATGGGAGCCCAGGGTTATACAAGATGTCCAGCACATGTGGCCCTTTTCCTTGATGCAGAGAGAGAGATGCTATGGTATAATGTGAATGAATGTTCTCCGGGAGGAGGTGTCACCCACCACATGGGAGGCCAGGGGAGCCAGAGGCGCCAAGTGATAAGAGCCTAAGTCTTTCTAATCCTCAAACAAGGAGTGCAGTCCAATCATCCTGAAGGCCATACTGACCATGCTCTTGGCTCAGAAAGCCTTGCTGTGAGGAGACACGGAAACATCCACACAGCCTGGATTACCAGTGACTAGGGCAATAGGGAAAGCTTGAAGGAAAGCTGAAAGACCCCAGCTGTCTCATTCCTGATCCTAAGTGTGCAGAAGTTCATCCTTCAGAACGTTTTGCTTCCCAGGTCATTTCTATTTGGTTTTCTTTGGTGATGGTTTGTGGACTGGTGTAACGTACCTGTGGATGGTCCTCCCACTCTGGGAGCCTTGTTCTGCAATAGGAATATGATATGCAAACGAGCAAGTGCTGACTTCTTCTTGTAATTAGCTGGCAAGGAACAGTGTAGTTTAGGACTTTATTGTTTCAACACCACCATGCTGTATGAAATAAACAGGTAGTGGCACGGCCCTATCATTCCCACCACACCTTCCCAGACCACTTGAGGAAAATCAGTTCCCAAGTTAGCAACCTTTAGTACTGAGTACTGAGTAGGAGATTATCAACATATTAAGGAATTTTTTAAAATGAATATCATATAAGAGACAGATGCAAAAATTCAGAGATCAAGGGACCAGGCCTTTTTTTTCCTTTTTTAAAATTATAATTTATTCAGATTATACCCCAATTGTTAACCCTTCACTTGTATCTGTATGTTCCTACTCTCCCTCCCCTAGACTTCTGACAGAAGGGGACCTCCCCCACCATATGACCACAGCCTATCAGGTCTCATCCAGATAGCCTGCTTCCCTTTCTTCTGTGTGCTGCTGGGCCTCTCTGCTAAGGGGAAGTGATGACAAGGTGATGACAAAGAAGCCAAATCCATACAACAGAAAAAAGATAGCATCTTCAACAAATGGTGCTGATCTAACTGGATGTCTACATGTAGAAAAAGGCAAGTAAATCCATATTTATCACCAGTACAAAACTAAAGTTCAGGTGAATTAAAGACCTCAACATAAAACCAGACACAGTAAATCCCTTAGAAGACATAGTGGGGAAGAGCCTCGAACTTATTGGCACAGAAGACAACTTCCAGAACAGAACACTAATAGCTCAGGCTCCAAAAGCAACAATAAATGGGTTCTCAGGAAACTGAAAGGCTTCTGTAAGGGACCAGGTCTTTACATTGTGGCAACTTAAGAGTTTTTTGTTTGTTTGTTTTGAGATAGGAGAGAACAAAGATAGATTACGGGCAATCGTCTGAGGTTAGTGTTGAAATAAAATAAACATATAAAGCTGAAGGCTAGTGAGATAGAGGCACTGGAGGAGCTAGGCTAAAGACCCCTAGGGATGGATGTTGGAGTTCTGGAGACTCGGGTGAGGAGGGATGGATGCTGGAGAGTGACAGTCAGACAAGAGGGGCTCAGTGTCAGAGAAGGTGGACCAGAGAAGAGACAGCAGAGCCAGAGGTTTCCTGTGAAGTCAGGAGTGACTCTCCCAGACTGGAGAATAGGGTAGATTTTAGTTGGGAGTCATGCTACTGTGAGATGTGTGCAACTATCCAAGCAATTTTCATGTGGCTGACTTTTCTCTGCAGTGAAGGTGGAATTATCTGTTCGCATGAAAGAGAAGGAAGGGTGTTTTTCCAGGAATGTGAATCAGGCTGTAGAACCCAGTGTAGGTCGTATTAACAGAAATAATCTCCAGAGATAAGTCTAAAATTTTGAGCTGAGCATAAAAAGAATCTCAGAGGAAAGTGATGACGGGACTGGAGTTTTAGATAAAGTTTGACTACTGTATTAGGTAACGTTAAGCAACAGAAAGAAGTGTAGAATTCAGGGGTCTGTCCACTGCCTTTCACATCTCCTGAGGACTCGCCATCTATTCATTCCTTACTCTCTCTTTTACTGTCAGTTACGTTTTTATTGACTTCCACATTACCATTTATTTTTGACATTCTTATCTCAGATAATCATTGTTTTCCTTTTTCTTCCTCTTCATAGAGACTCAGTTCTTTGTCAAATTTCTCTTTGGTTTCCCCTTTCTCTACAGTTATTGATCATAGTTTATTTAGGTGCCCATCCACTACCTCTAACCTCAGTTCATTTTTTGGTCTCCTTTTTCTTATAATTTTCTTACCTATCCCTGCATTCTAACTTGCCTCATACGTGGCTGTCTACTAGACAAATTGGATGACATTTCATCTTCCCACATAAAGACCTGTCCTAACCCTTTTCACCCAGTGATGTGGAGAGTGACCACTTTCATTAAATCAATCCATGACAGACATCAAACATGGGTAGAAGTTATGTCAGACTCAATTTACCTAAAGTGTGCCCCATGTCTAGCCCCATCCTTGCAGGCTTTGAGCTCAGAGTTTCACTATTCATCAGACCCACATAAGCCTCAAACTCTAATCACTATGGCGTCAGTAAAGACAAAGCACAAGAACCCCGGTCTCTTTTTTCAAGACTTCCTGCCTTGTGCTTCTTCCTTATTAGGTAAAACAGTTCTGGCACACGAGTCTCTGGTTTTATTTCCAGCTCTGAGAGCTTGCCAAATTTTCTCCTGCTTTTCTTGTCCCAAGCTATCAGTCCTCTGCCTGGGCAAATCCACAACGCTATACCTGAAGTTCTTCAGAAAGATTCGGCACATGCCACCAAGGAGACAATGTCTGTGGAGCCTTTATTCTGCCCCTGAAGATTCCTGATTCTCTGAAAGCTTAGCCCATTTAGATGCCATGACCTAAGAGGCTCTTTAATCCCTCCAATACTTAGAATTCCTTATGAATTCCAGCAGAGTCACAAATCTAACTTACACTATTACATCTTACCTAAGACGTAGTTCTTGAATTGTACTGTACACTATAGAAATTCACAAACCTTTGGAGGATGAGGGTCATCCCTTCAGCCCTAACTAAATCATTGCACCATCCTGTAGATCAGATATAGCAACTATTCAAATTTGACTTATCAGCATAGGAAACCTACATAATGTGTCTGCTCCAGTCACAACTGGCCTTATAGAATGCAGCATCCATTTCTTCCATTAAGCTTCCATCCTTGAAGCCACAACATTCATGAGGCACACAAAAGACATGAAGTGTTTTTAAGTTTCAGTAGAGAAATGGTTTGTGCTTGGTGACCACAGATTTTAGCCTATCCTTGTCACTGCCACATCGGCACTTCAGCCAGCCTAAACATCCACTACACTGTAGGCAATGCTGTGATGGGGACCTCACAGGTTCAACACAAAGGGCAAAATGTTTTGTAAGGAAAGTGACTGTGTCATTGTATAATCCTGGGCCAGATGATCTGTACCCTTAAATTTCCCAGCATTATTTATTTATCTTATATTTAATCTTATCCCTTTCTCCCAAATTATAATACAACATAAATACTAAAGTTAGAGTTCCACTTTCAGCCACATAATGGTTTCCAATGAAGCTGCCTTCCCAGACATTCCTGATCAAGTGTGGACACCAGGTCACCTGTCCAGGATCTACCTGTGTTCAGATGGCTAGTTCTCAACATATAAGAAAGATTTTGGAATCAGACTCATTCTGAATCAGGTAAGTGGCTGTACTCTGTTCTGTTTAGGAATTAAAGTAGACTATGTGGCAAAATTTGAAAACTGAAGCATCCAGGAGAAATAAATGGTTCTAATATTGTTTGATGCCTATACATAATATCTTCCTTTTCTCTGTCTCTGTCTCTGTCTCTGTCTCTGTCTCTGTCTCTCCCTCTCCCTCTCCCTCTGATCTACCTTTTCCTTCCCCTTTTATCTCTCCTCCCTCCCTCCCTGTCCCCTCACTTTTCTCTATTAGTAAGAAACAGGCTTGCTGTGCCCATTTGTATATATGGAAATACACTAAACAAAAATTTAGAAGCAAACAAAATGTGAATGCACAGACAAATAGTGGTCCTCACTACAAAGAGAAGACTGTTTCTTAATACATAGTGCTTAAAATTCATAGAAAGAGATTAGGATCTTTAAGTACTTTTTGCTAGCCTTATTTTTCATTTTATTTATGTTTATGTGTAGGTGGGTATGGGCACCTGAGTGAAGGTGCCTGTGAAAGCTGAGAGAGGGCACTGCATCCTTTGGAGATGGAGTCAAAGATGGTTCTGAGCTGCCCAACACGGTGCTGGGAATGAAAGCTGCATACAAGAGCAGTATGCAGTCTTAGCCACAGAGCCATTTCTATAGCCCCAAACATTTGTTTCTAAGTGAAAGAAGCCTATTCTAGAAGACTGCATGCGGTAAAGTTCCAAGGTTAGGGCATTTCAAAGAAACAGGCAAAGTTGTGCCAATCATGAAGAAAGTCAGAGGTTGACAGGAGCTGGAGAGAGATGGGGCTAAGCAGACAGAGCAGAAGTCTGGGAAGTGATACTGAACTGCATGATACTGCAGTGAAAATCCACTATCATAGTGAATTTGCCAACCCCCAGATGATGTACCCCACCAAAGTGAACTGAGACAAACTGTGTTGCTCAGTAAATAATAGTCTATCAATGATGTAGGTTCAGCATTTGTAACAAATACACTACATCATTGTGATTCCTTTATAACAGGAGTTCTTGAATCTGCTGTTGAATTTTTGGCTATGACTAAAATTGCTCTTTGAAATAAAGTCTACCAATGTAAAAACAAATATACAGCATAGTATGTCTTCAGGAAAATGTGCAATCTAGTTGGATAAATTCCTGTTTGATACATCCACCAAACAAATCATCATTATAGTTTGCTTTTTGCTGCTGTAATAAACATCATGACCAAAGTTAGTGTGCAGAAGAAAGGGATTATTTCCTCTCACTGCAGACAGTCCATAATCACAGGAAGTCAAGGCAGGAGCTGTAAACAAAAACCATGAAGGAACACTGCTTACTGGCTTGCATCTCATGGCCTGCTCATCCCGCTTTCCTACACAACTCAAGAACACTTATCAGGTATAACATTGTTTACAGTGGGCTGGGTCCTCTTCAAGACAATGTCCCATAGGCATGCCCACATGCCAATTTGATCAAGGCAATCCCTCAATGGAGACTCTGTTCCCAAGTGATTCTAAGTAGAGGTCAAGTTGCGATAAAAACCAACCAGAACAGTCATGTTCAAGGACTGGCTATACTAACTCAAGCTGTTTGACATTTTAGGCCATAGGTCTTAACAGAAATAGATACATGTTAATACATTCTTTTAAAGGGTGTTTATTTTTGCTTCTTAAAATAGTATGTGTTTGAGGAATCCGACATCTCGTGGGTGTTTTATAAGAAAGGTTTTGAGTTTTTTAAGTGAATATTGTTTCTGTTGTATGCTGTGGTGCAGAGCTTCTAGAACTTGATTTTCCAGTTCTATGAACTCAGTGAAACCTCAGGAAAGCTTTGCTTAGAGGCTTGCCCCAGACAGAGATTGTCTCAGGCCATGCCAATTCTGTCCCTCAACATGGTGACTGTCAAAGCCTATATATGTCCTGAATACAAGCCCTATACAGTCCTGAGAACTGAACTCCATCTCTGATGTACAAATAAAATTATGTTTACTTTCGAGAAATAAAATCCACACATAATTGTTGTATATATGTTGTCCATCCACTTCTCTAAAATATTCACTTTTGAGTTTTCAAACGAAATGAAATTATTTTGGCTTTCTGAAGAATGCTTCTGTCCATATTGCTCTTAAGCATTAGACCATTGATCCTAGAAAGAGATAATTCAAAACTTTTTTTTTCTATTATAAACCATGGTGGTATGGAACGAGGCTAACCCACATAAGACCATACACTTGAATGCTTGGTTTCCAGCTTCCCAGTTGATGGAATGTTTAAGAAGGATTAGGTGGTGTGTGACAAAGGTGAGCATGGACATTTCAAAAGCCCACACCAGGCCCAGTTCCCTTCTCTCTGCCTCGGTCTTGACAGATGTGAGCTTGTAGCTACCACTCCAGTGCCATGCCTGCTTGCCTGCTGCTACCCTCCCCCACAATGATAATATGGACTAACCTTCTGAAACTGAAAGAAAGGCCCCAACTTAAACACCTTCTCTTAAAAATTGCCTTAGTTATGGTGTCCTCTCCCAGTTTCATTAGCATATTTCATTATTCTTAAAACAGATATAAAGAAATTCACTAAAACAATGCTAAAACATAAACCTTGGGAGTTGTAGTGAGAGAGATGTCTAAATGGAGAGTTGTCTAAATGCTTCATCAAAGAAATAGTTATTATGTTTCAACTCCATGCAATTCTTTTCATCAGATTTCTCAAAATGTTGGTAAATAATTTTCCTTTCTTTATGCACTATGAAGGCAAAAATACAATTTCTAAGATATTTCTACTGATCTAATATATCCAACATGAATGCTGAACAATGAGACCATTTTCAGTAATTTATCTCTGTACATTTCTTAAGAGCCTATTTATCCAGATGGTTTTATTTCTTGTTTTACAAATAACAGAATTTCATAATTCTCTATATGATTTGGTCAAGTAGTTACATTTCTTTATATCTGTTTTAGGAACAATGAAATGTTCTAATGAAACTGAGAGATGTCTATGAGTCTGTCAGCGTCACAGAAATAACCAAGACACCATCAGAAGTCTCAGGCACTGTTGCTGTCTCTCCCAACAGCAAGAGACACCATTCCTCACACAGCCCAGCTAAGTCCCTTCTTGCTTGGAAAGTGAGCCTACACTTCAGTGCCTATATTTAAATTTTCTACAACAAGTAGACAAATGTAAACTCCTTAACCATTTTACATGCTAATTTCTTGGCTTCCTAATATGGAGAATTTAGACTTGAATTCACTTTAATTTTTCTGATAATATGTGGAAACCAAAAGAAGGACACTGGAAGCCTAATCCACTGTCACAACAATGGCAGGACTATGAATAGAGGACACTGTTGCTGTTATTATAGTGACTATTAGAATCTACAACAATTGTCATATCAATCAATAAACATATTTTTATGAATATATACATAATGAATGCAGACTCATTATAGCCATATGGGCTCCACAGGTCAAAATCATTATAGCTCTCTGTCCTCTGGAGATAGACATTTTTTGGTGATAGAATAAATGCTTAGAAATCCTGCATCCTTGTTTTGTTGCCAAAATATGCTATTATTACTCATATTCATCAAATCTTAGCTCATTGTAACAGTATTAGTCAGCATCCGAGCGCATTATCATAATAAACACAGTGCTATGTAAATCTCCCAAGATGTATTCCCATGACAGAACGATTCAGGGTGGGAAGACACTGAGGAGGGTCTGATGGAGCACAGTCCCCACACAGTGTTCCAATCCCTTTCTTGAGCCTGTGCTGAGTTGACTTAGCCCCTGCTTGCATGGTCCCAGGAAAACCGAACTCATTGTTTCCAAGAGCAGCTTACTGTGAACTGAGTAGATGGAATGAGATGGCTCTTGCCATCTTCTCTCACTCAGTGTCCATGAAGAGAACTACGCAAAACATGTAGAAAATGCTTTGAAGTTCTTGGGCAGAATAAGGCATGGATAATCACCATTTATCAGTTATAGTTTCTTTTTAGGCAGTTGTCATTCACAAGCATTCCCAGTGACCCTAGGGTTTTGCTTCAGAAGCTTTTTCCTACTCCTAAGGCTGACTGGTTTTCCTCCCACCCTCAACGTCCTTACTTTATGTGGACTTCTGTGCTCCACCTCTGTTTATGAACAGCTTCCTGTTGCTCTCCCAGGCAGGACTTGGATGGCTGGCTGGCACATAGTAAATTATCAGTGCCAGTGCTAGACTGAAGGAACAAATAGTTCTACAGGTACCAAGAAGAACGTTGACTTCTGCATGGGCTGATGCAGTGTCCTCGGTCGTGACATGAAGATGATATGAGCATTGACACGTCTATTACACCCTGCATGTTCGAGACCAGCAGGAAAAAGAAAAATCATGGGTTTTTTTTTTTTTTTTTTCATGTCTGAAGCAGACTAGTTCAAAGTTGTGGAAATGTACCTTGGCTGGGACAGATGGGTGTGAAAGTCACACTGGGTCCATCCTGGTCCCTGGATGTGATACATGATCCTCTTCTCTACAAGGTTTGTTCTTCTCTGTAGCACTTGGTTAGTTCTACCATCATTTGGGGTTTTTAGGGGGGTAGAAGCATTATTTTATATGATTTATTTTTGATATTTTAATTGTAGGTATTTTAGTATGTAGATATGTGTGACTGTATGTGTTTATGCGCATTTCGTGCAGGTGATCACAGAGGCCACGCGTATCAGATCTGGAACACCAAGTACTCTTAACCACTGAGCTCCTGGAGATTTTTAAGTATTTATTTTGATTTGATGTGTCTGAATGTTTGCATAAGTGTATGCATGTGTATCATGGGTATGCCTGGTACCCACAGAGTACAGAAGAGGGTAATGGATCCACTGAGCCTGAAGCTATAGATGGAGGTAAACTACCGTGTAGGTGATGGGGACCAAACCTGCGTCCTTTGCAAGATCAGTGCGTACTCTTAACTACAAAGCCATCACTCTAACCTTCATCATTTGTTGTTATTGTTTGTTTGTTTTCGTTCTCTGGATTAATGAATACACTTGTATAGGTTTGCCCTCAGAAGTCCGGGGCACACTGAGCTGGCCCTAGGACTGTAGTAACAGGATTTGATGTGAACATCATATGCATTCCTTTTGGTGACAATTCTAGTCTAAAGGAAGAAGCCCTTGTGAATTGAAGCTCTGGCCCCGCCTCTGATATCTCTTTGCTGTATTTGTAAGTCTCTCATGCTGTATCTGAGCTCAGTGGAAGGAGCTCATGGTTTCACATCCTATTTCTCATAGAATCCTATACTTTATATAATGCTGCCTTCTCTGGGTAGCATTGTGTCTTCTATTGCCATCTTTCATTTGTTGCAAGCACTAACTCCTCTGTCTCATTCTGTATCACAGCCATGGTCTCTTTCTGTCCTCCAGCATCTAACTCATCCCTTCTGCCTCACATTCCACCAAGAGACCACTTGGGTTGCCATGGCACTACTTCTGCTCTAGCCTACATTGCCACACTCAGTGTCAGACCCCACACTGTTATTCAGCTTCAGAGAGATGATTCAATATATGGCATCGTCCATATTAAGAAGATAAAGATCCCTGACCTAAATAAACACGGCTAAGTCCTTGCCCTCTTAGAGGTCACCACCCACATAGTCTTGCTTTCTCAGTAAGTATGAGCATTAAAAAATGTCTTTGCTATTCACTCCATAGAAATCTGTGAGTATCCGCAGCAAAAAAGGACAAGATTCATCAGATCTATCATTAATTGAAATTATTTTAAATAATTTTTAAAAGCTACATGGAGTCCATTGATCTGCAAAGTAGGAAGTTCATATGCATACAAGTCAATTTCTCTTTCATTTATCCTTATTGATTCATAATGATATTACGATTGTCCCCACTATTTTCAGGTATGAAACACTGGACAACTGCATTTGCATAAATGGTTAAAACATAATGTCGTCATGGTGCAAAGTAATGTAACTGACTCTAGGTCACAGAATCTCATTTAAAACTCATGCATCTCCATTCTGATGCAGACACTCTTCATATTTTAGACTACCATTCATTATCGGCACACAAGCATGCTGATCGTGCATATTTAGCTACAGAAACTGAATTATCAGCTATATTTTATTGCATTACATTTTCCACTGTTCAGTCGGCTTCTGTTTCTTGTCTTACAGATGCTGTATGCTGCAATAAATCAATTAGGTGCCTGGGAACAGAAGTATGCATTTGATAATCCACCAATTGCTCTTGGGAGGAGCTAGCTCCTGTATCACTGAAAAGCTACTTGAGCTTTCTTTGAATGGTTTTGGTCCTCTATCCCCACTTAACTTCCATGATACTGGTTCTGTCCTCTGCCCATGCATCCTTGTCTGCCTCACATTGTAATTGGGAAGTCTCTGACTGGGACCAAGTGGGGCCACCCCACTTGGAGATTCCTTGTCTCCCTCTTCTTTCTTCAGGACAGAGTAGGTTAGGACCCTATTGCTTTCAAGTTGAAAACCAGAAAATTAACTTATTTTTCTAATAATCTGAATGAAATTTACACTCATCATGCTTTTCAGAACTGACAAAGTAAATGTCATGGAGAACAGCACTGTATTCCCCTATCTTTCCAGTCGGCAACAGGACTTATCCAGCCAGGCTGATTTGAGGTGAACCTGAGGGTGTCAGTACCTCACAGGTGCCACAAATTCACTTTCAATAATCCCCAGGAACTTCTCATAATTCCCTTCTCAGCGTTTGCACTATAGTTTGCTTTTCCCCCTTCCCTTGAGCTTTGATGTAGGATAGAAGAGCCACCGTGTCCTTCTGTGCTGCCCGTGTAGGCGAGTTTGCAGGCAGCTCACTTCAGATGCTGTTGCATTTTGGGGCAAAAGGCTGAGATATAACAAAAGGAACCTCTCTGGGTGACACGGCAAGTTTTTCCCTGAGGTACTCTTTTCTACATGTAGAAAATGAAATCCATACAAATTCTTTCCAAAGAAAGTTCCAGCAAGGGAGGACCTTTTCAGAACCATCCACAAACACAGCTTTCTTCACCTAATATTTTTCATGCCAGCACGTGGATCCCAACATGAGATGATTTCAACAAATAGGCTGAAAGTCATGAATGATAAAATTAATTTGTGTTTCAACATTTATGCCAAAGTCTCAATGATCAAAGTATGTGCCCCTTCTTTGTGCAAGGGTTCATCACAGACAATGGAGATGAGATGAGCTCTGATGGGCAGTCCTAATGCAGTAACATTTTCATCCTTATTTTAAAAAGAAGAGATAAGGAAGAAATTGGAGGCAGATATATACAAGAAGGATTTTAGCGAAGCACGAATGTAACCATACTGTCTAGGAGATAAGGAAAAAGACCAGCAGAAGAACCTTCATCAAAGTCCTCAGTGGGTACTAACCTTGTCAATCATGACTTCAGACTTGCAGCCATCAGAACTGTAAAATGATAAATCCCTGATGTGCAAGATAGCCATCCTGTAGTACATTGTTCTGACTGTAAAGGGAACAAATAAACCAGGTGACAGACAACACTGGTGACACAGAAGATAAGTCCCTCATGATTTGTGTTTCAGGATCACACGAGAATGTATTCAATGTCATAGTTCAACTCCATGATCCTTTGGTGTTGGTCCTTATCTTAGAAATATGTGCTGTGTTGCTTGTGAAGTCATAGTTGCCTTCAAGAACATCTCAGACAAGTGTGCTAACAAAGATGTCAGTACTTAATGAAAGACAGCAAATGCTGGAATTGGGACGAGTAGGAAGAGTTACTGAAGCAGAAATTGACGATATTAACCAAGATACTTAGGAATGATGGGGACATATACCAGAAAAAGATAATCTTTTGACTGAGGAAACAGTATACTTTGCAAATGATTATCACTAAAGTCATTTGAATTATTAAGACAAAGGAATATGAACAGAACTGCAAAATAATTAAATATGGATATTGAATGTCAAATTTCATGCAGAAAAGATTGATGTACTCCTTTTAAAAGAAAATAAGTAATCCATACTCTTGATGATGCAGAAACACCTTAGTGTGTAGCCCAGCAGACAACAAGTATTTTTAACCAAGAGAGACAGTGACGATACAGCACAAATCCCTTGGGAGGGAGCCAAACTGCAGTGATGCTTTCCCACAAATCCAAGGAAGAGCTGTGTGAGTCTGAAGCAATCTAAAGCTCTCCTCACACTCCTCCTTTGTGGAGACACACGTGAAGGATGGAGTCTCTCTGCTGCCTTTCAGCACGCTCCACGATCTTCACCAGTCATTGGCTCTTATTGGCTCTGTCCCCACCCGTGGTCTAACATACTTAGTTGCAACTAGCAAAGTTTAGCAGCAGCTAAAATTATAAAGGCCACGGCATTTTCAAGGCTTATTTTCATCTAGTTTTAATGCCTAGCAGCTTGTAGGGCTGACAGAGAGATGCGTGCCTGTGGGTGGCTGCTCATAGTCAGGTTAGATCCTGTTTACGGTGTCAACACACTGATGACAAGGTGTGGCATGTGGAAATGAAAGTGTTACACAAAGACCTTAACCATCTGAAATTTTTCTGTTTAATGACAAAATATGTACCTTTTAAAATTGTTATTTAGGGAAGAGGTAAGATGTTTGTACCCTTTGAGGAAAGCACACTGTGATGTCTCTAAGAGGCTGTTGAAAGAAGTCATTGCCAAGATTTGCTTGAGAAAAAGTTAGAATGAGAATGGTGGGAAAACACAGGAAAAATATTGGGAGTCACTGAGGTATTGGGCACATGACCTTGCCTTTTGATTTCCTGACATTGTTGCATGTAAAATCCAGGTCCTTCCTCTTCAGAAAGGAAGTACTATAATCCTCCCCAACTTCAACTCTTACATTCTTTCTGCTCCCTCTTCCACGATGTTCCCTGAGTCCCGGAGGGGCTCATGTAGATGTTCCGTTTAGGACTGCGCATTCATTTCACCAGCATATCAACCGCTTATGGCTTTCCACACTAACCACTGCACACTGCAATAAAAAGCAACTCATTAATGAATATTTAGATTATATTAATCCATAAATACTGATATTTATACTTAGAAATTAATGTGATGTCATGACCGATTAGTAGAGCAATAGTGCTACAATTTTCCCACAATGTGAATGAGCACTAAATAGTCTCCCATCCATGCTCATACAAGAAAACCCTATACTCAGTGGGCTACAAACAAAAACAAGCCATGGAATCAAGGTGGGATTTATTGAGATGAAGGCTTCTGGGGAGATTGGAATGAAATGGGGGTGTGCAATGACTAAAAGTTTGTTATATAAATGTATGAAACTGTCAAACAATAAAAAAAATTTAAAAAACAACAAAAGTAATTACTCATGATAAGCCTTGAGGCAGAACACCTGTGTATAATTTCTTGGCTGAACACTAGCTGGCTCAGGGGTTCTCAGCTCTGTCTACATGTGAGACTCAACTGGGGGAGCTGTTAAGCCCCTCAGTGTGCATGCAGCATCCCAACCCAAGTAGATGACAACATACAGAGTCAGGATTCTTCGTGAAGTATCTGTTTCAACATTCTTTAAATGAATATGTACTTAAGTTTGAAACCAGCATCAAGTCTCTCTGTCCTGAAAAGCCACTTCCTGTATTCTCAGTCAGGTTTTTCTAGGTGAAAAGATGAACTGTTTAGCGGTTCCCTTCTCATCCAGCACAAGGTGATGGTGTGTCTGAGGAGCAGAGCCTGGAATAGTTGAAGAGATTTCCTTCCTCCAGGATACATAGTCTATGCTCATGAGCTTCCAGGAGGATTCAGACCAAGAAAGAGCCAGGACAGTGTGCCTGATCACTAAGACATCGCCGGATGTCTCACCACTCAGATCTTCAGACAAGACAAAGAACCACAATCTCAACAGGCAATGTGGCCCTTGGGCTTGAGTGGTGAACACTCATCTCTGTCTGATAGCACTACTTAGGAAAGTTCCAGAGACTTTAGGTGAAAGCTAGATGAAGGAAGTAGATCAGCAAGAGGCATCATCAAGAAGTATCCTTCTGGGAAGAAGAGAGACCAGGGAAGGAGGCTGCGCCATCATGTGTTAGGCAGAGGAGAAGCACATGGCCGCCGTGGATGGAGGATTTGGCCCAGATGAAGAACATTTCCATTTGTCAGGGAGTTCAAGGAGTCTGAAAACAACACAGGTTTGCTGTTGTCCCTGACTGCCTCCCAGAACTTGAAGCAGATGGAGACAACAGCAGAAATCCACACCTGATCAAAGTGCAGAGAGCAACTGTAGGTGCCAAGCCTTGTCAACAGATACATCTACAATACAACCCCTATACTTAAGGCTCAGGGACACTGTGGAAGAGGAGACAGAAAGACTAGAGCATACATGTATTATTGATTTAAGAGTAATCACAGAGAGATCCAAGATGGCGGCGAGCAGTGTGGACCGTGTTTGGAAGCTCCAGTGAACAGTTCAGGGAATTGCACAGATTTCTGAGCCAGGAACACCAGGATCCCGACACCACGGCAGCAGGAGTGCTCCACGGTTCGGAAGGACCAGGGTGCGGAGGACCTGCGTGCCCTTACACACGGGAGGAGTGCGGATTTTCTCAGATCAGAGCAGCGGCGGCACAGGCGGCGTCAGCAACACCAGCAGCAGCGACTGAGGTTTGCAGCTCAGAGCCATCCAGTGGAGGCGGTTAGTGTGGTGGCCGGTGGGAGTTGCTGCGGGAGAGGGGACAGTGGACAGGATTTGGGTTGCGTGGTGCTTTGTGACCCAAGCTGGACACGGCGGACAGTTCAGCCCCAGAGTCCCGGGTACAGCTCAGGGCGCAGTGCTGTGGAGACACTGATTCAGCGCAGCGGGCAATCCTGCCCAAGACAACAGCTTAGCGGAGCCACGGCTCCCCTGCTGTGACACAGGCTAGGCGGAGCACTCAGTTCCGCCCCAGGCCCGTCTCTGCACAGCAGCAGTTCACCTGCTGTGACCCAGGCTGGGCGGAGCACTCAGTTCCACCCCAGGCCCGTCTCTGCACAGCAGCAGTTCACCGGCTATGACACAGGCTGGGCGGAGCACTCAGTTCCACCCCAGGCCCGTCTCTGCACAGCCACAGTTCACCTGCTGTGACGCAGGCTGGGCGGTAGCGCTCAGGTCCACCGAAGGACCACCTCAGTGCAGCCAGTTCACCGGCTGTGACGCAGGCTGGGCGGAGCGCTCAGTCCCACCGGAGGCGCTAGCACACATCAACGAGCAGTTCTGCTCAAGACATTAGCTCTCCTCAGAGGGCAGTTTTAGGGCGCTGACGCAGGCTGAGGTCAGCACGCAGATTCAGCCCAGAGGCCCTAGCTGGGCTTGCCGGGCGGATTAGGCCCAGGGATTCTTCCTCAGCTGTGCACACGGGCTCGGCGGCCCCAAGACTCTGGCTGGACTATGCACGCAGTATAGGCCTGGAGGCCCGGGCTGAATTCAGCGTGCAGTGTGGGTCCATAGTGTCTGGCTGAGCTCGGAGCACAATTCTGCCCCTGAGACTTGGGTGGAGCTCGGCGTGCAGCTTAGGGCCACAGTCCCTAACCGTGCTTGGCAGACAGATTGGGCCCAGAGTCACTAGTAGAGCCTTTGGCACAGTCCCGGCTCTAAGACTCTGGTTGGACACAGTGTGCAGTTTGAATCCAGAATTCCTGGCTGAGCTGCGCGGATGTTTCGGGCATGAGTCAATAACTGACCACAGCAAGCAGTTTGGCCAAACACCCCTAGCTGAGCTTGGTGCGCAGTCCTAGCCCGAAAATTCTGGCTGGACCCTGTGTGCATTTTGAGCCCAGAATTCCTAGCTAAGCTCGGCAGACGGTTCAGGCCCTGAGATACTAGCTGAGCTCAGACGGTGGTTTGAGACTAGTTTCCCTGGCTGGACCTGGCAGGGAACCCAGAAGGATGTGGATAACTTGGCCTGACCCAACGCTCATCCAGAGACCCAGAGCGATTACAGGACCCACAGCACAGGAGAGCTGAGGATCACTGGCTGTGAGAGCCCAAAACGCCAGGGCTAACCTCCTGCCATCCACAATAGTGAAACATAAGAGCTTCCAACCTACGGAAACCGTGAGAAAACAAGTGAATCTATCATCAGACTCCCTCCATCCAACTCGGGAATCTACCCAACGAAAACAAAGCCGGCAACATGTCTAAAGGACAGCGTAAAAGCATACGCAAAAAAACCTCAAAACAACATGGCGTCTCCAGTTTCCAGCTATCCCAAAGAAAACAACCCAGAGAGCTCAAATACAACGGAAATACAAGAAAATGACCTCAAATCCTTAATAAGGAGCATATTAATGGAGGAAACAAATAAAATTCGTAATCAAATACAGGAAGACGCAGCCAAACAGGTGAGAGACATAAAAGAAGCACATAGAGTGGAACTGGAAAAATTTAAGGAAAATGCAAATAACCAGATGGAAGAAATAATTAAAACGGTTCAAGCTCTGAAGACCTATAAAGAGGCAATGGAAGAAACTCAGGAATATACAAAAAATGAGGTGAAAGAAATAAAAAAATCAGTTCAAGATCTGAAGACAAAAATGGATTCAATGATAAACACACAGACAGAAGAAAAACGAGAACGTGAGACCTCAGAGAAGAAGGCGAGCAACACAGAGGTGAGCCTTTCTAACAGAATCCAAGAGACGGAAGAACGAATTTCAGGTCTAGAAGATACAATCACAGATCTTGAAGCAACCATTAAAGATAATGCCAAATCTGGAAAACTCCTGACACAAAACATCCAAGAAATTCAGGACACCATGAAAAGAAAAAATCTGAGGATAATAGGCATTGAAGAAAGAGAAGATATCAGACTCCAAGGCCCAGAAACTATTCTCAACAAAATTATAGAAGAAAATTTCCCCAACCTAAAGAAAGAGATACCTATAAACATACAAGAGGCCTACAGAACACCAAATAGAATTGACCAGAAAAGGAAAACTGCCCGTCACATAATAATCAAAACACAAAGCATACAGAACAAAGAAAAAATATTAAAAGCTGCAAGGGAAAAGGGCCAAATAACATTCAATGGCAAACCTATCAGAATTACACCAGACTTCTCAGCAGAGACCATAAAAGCCAGAAGAGCCTGGACAGAGATCCTGCAAACCCTGAGAGACCACAGATGCCAGGCCAGACTACTTTACCCAGCAAAACTATCAATAAACATTGATGGAGAAAACAAAATATTCCATGACAAAAACAAATTCAAACAGTACCTATCCACAAATCCAGCTTTACAGAAGGTACTAGAAGGAAAACTCCATCCCAAAGGGTCAAGCTACAACCAAAACTACTCAGGAAATAGGTAATTATACCATGGCAAAAACACAACTACACAAACACTCGATTGGAAACAACATCAAAATTAAGACTCTTAACAGTCACTGGTCGTTAATATCTCTCAACATCAATGGTCTTAATTCTCCAATAAAAAGACATAGACTAACTGAATGGGTGCATAAACAAGATCCAACATTCTTCTGCATTCAAGAAACACATCTCACCTATAACGATAGGCATTACCTCAGGGTAAAAGGATGGAAAAAAATATTCCAAGCAAATGGTCACAAGAAGCAAGCAGGCGTAGCCATTTTAATATCAAACAAGATAGACTTTCAACCAAAATTAATCAAAAGGGATGCAGAAGGACACTTCATACTCATCAAAGGTAAAGCCAACCAAGATGACATCACAATTCTGAACATCTATGCTCCCAATACAAGGGCACCCACATTTATAAAAGATCTGCTAAAAAAACTTAAACCACACATCGATCACCACACAATAATAGTGGGAGACTTCAACACCCCACTCTCACTGAAGGATAAGTCATTGAAACAGAAACTTAGCCGTGAAATAACATCATTAACCAATGCCATGGGTCAAATGGAACTAACAGATATCTATAGAACCTTTCTCCCAAACAAGAAAGAATATACCTTCTTCTCTGCACCCCATGGAACCTTCTCCAAAATTGATCACATCGTAGGTCACAAAGCAGGCCTCAACAGATACAAGAGGATTGAAATAATACCTTGTATCCTATCAGATCACCATGCTCTTAGGCTGCAATTCAACAACAACAGAAACAACAAAAAGCCTACACGTACGTGGAAACTAAACAACTCTCTGCTAAATGACACATGGGTCAGGGAAGAAATAAAGAAAGAAATCAAGGAGTTTCTGAAATTCAATGAAAATGAGGGAACAACATACCCAAATTTGTGGGATACATTGAAAGCAGTGTTAAGAGGAAAACTCATAGCACTAAGTGCCTTTAAAAAGAAATTGGAAACATTGCACATAAGCAACTTAACAAAACAGCTGGAAGCCCTAGAAAAAAAGGAAGCAGAAACACCCAAAAGGAGTAGACGTCTGGAAATAATCAAACTCAGGGCTGAAATTAACAAATTAGAAACTAAGAAAACAGTCCAAAGAATCAACAAAACCAAGAGCTGGTTCTTTGAGAAAATCAATAAGATAGACAGACCGTTAGCCAAACTAACTAAAAGGCAGAGAGACAGTATTGAAATCAACAGAATCAGAAATGAAAAGGGAGACATAACAACAGACACTGAAGAAATACAAAGAATCATAAGATCCTACTTTGAAGGCATATATGCCACAAAATTTGAAAACCTAAGGGAAATGGATGACTTTCTTGATCAATTTCACTTGCCTAAGTTGAGTGAAGAACAGATAAACAAGCTAAATAGTCCCATTTCCCCTACAGAAATAGAAGCAATCATTGATAGTCTCCCAAGCAAAAAAAGCCCAGGGCCAGATGGTTTCAGTGCAGAATTCTACCAGACCTTCAAAGGCGAGCTAATACCGATACTCTTCAAGCTACTCCAAAACATAGAATTGGATGGAACATTACCAAATTCATTCTATGAGGCCATAGTTACGTTGATACCTAAGCCTCACAAAGACTCAACAAAGAAAGAGAATTTCAGACCAATTTCTCTTATGAACATCGATGCAAAAATACTAAATAAAATTCTTGCAAAACGAATACAAGAACACATAAAGGATATCATTCATCATGACCAAGTAGGCTTCATTCCAGGCATGCAGGGATGGTTTAATATACGGAAATCCATCAATGTAATCCACCATATAAACAAACTGAAAATAAAAAACCACATGATCATCTCTTTAGATGCAGAGAAAGCATTTGATAAAATCCAACACCCATTCATGTTTAAAGTTTTAGAGAGATCGGGGATACAAGGCACTTTCCTCAACATAATAAAGGCTATCTACAGCAAGCCAATAGCCAAAAT
>OU015742.1:124423365-124451481 GCA_907169655.1 Acomys percivali
ACACACACACACACACACACACACACACACACACACACACACACACAGACGGGCATCTCCTGGGAGCCAAGAAACAAAGGCTGCCTGCGCCAGAAGGGAGAGCATCGCCAGCACCATGGCAGAACAGTCTCTGCTCTGCCCATAAAAATGCCAAGATGCAAGAAAAAAAAAAACTGAGATATGTATTTTGGGTTTTCTTCCTCCTTCTGTGGAAGCTTCTGGGGTGGGGGCGAGTGGAGACCTTGACTTTCTATCTTCTCCTTCCTGAGCCCAAAACATTGTTGTCTTTGGATATACAAAAAGCATGTTGAATAAAGAAAGGAGATAGAAAGATGAAAACAAAAACAATAACAATGAAAACAAGAGGGAAGAGGGGAGATTTCTTTCTTCCAGAGGAAGGACAGCAGGTCACCAAGAAGAGACTTGATACCCTATGAGCATATACAGGGGGAGGTAATCCCTCTCAGGAACAGTCATAGGGGAGGGGAATAAGGGGAAAATGGGAGGGAGGGGAGAATGGGAGGATACAAGGGATGGGATAACCATAGAGATGTAACAAGAATAAATTAATAAAATAAAATAAATGAATAAATAAATAAAAAGAGTTCTCGATGAGCTTCCTATAAATAGTGTGCTTATGGGGCATCCTGGGTGGCTGCTGTAAGGCCATTAATTACCTAGCATGTGGACAAGAAATCAGCAAAGAAACTGTTGAAATAACTTTTTTGTTTTTAGAGCACTTGCAGCCTGCTTTATCCTTAGCTTCCCTGCTTCCAGCCAGAGCATAAGCAGTTCTATTTGGTTTACTTTGTCTTCTTACCTGACACTGATCATATAGAAACAATAAGCAAAATAATGTGTCATTTTGTATCCAGATATTGCATGGGAGAGTGTGAGTCAATTTGCAAACGCATCAACTCTTTTGGCTCCTCCCTTTATTTGGGCCACTGTCAAGTACCCATCATGTGCTAGACTTGTGGGAAGAGCCCTTCTTAGCTTACAAGTTGCAGCGTGTAAGACAAAACTTGAACCTTTAAAGGAATAAACACTTAAGCTGAAGTGATGGCCTCACTCATCTTTCCAATCACATGGCAATTCTCTCTGTCATTAGCTCAGCTTAACTTTCAGGGGCTGTGGTGGACAAGAAGAAAACATTAATATGATGGAAAGGAAAGAAGACACCTCTACCACCGGAAACAGGGCAGGAAGTAAAGAAAGCTGTGTGCTCTGTCCCTTTTGAAAGTCTTGGCATGCTGGATTTCCGGCCTGAAGAGTCCATCTCCTCTTCTCCTAACAAAGTGGAATTCTGCAGACACAGCTTGCCACCCCACTTCAGGCCCTGCACCCTGCTCCAAGAGTCAAGAGGGTTCCTTCCCCTCATGTACTCTCACACTGGAGCAAGGATGTTCCCAGTGCTGTCATGAGCAGGAGATGGAGGACACCCACTCTTCTTCTGAAGCAAGGTCCAGCAGGAAATAGTGTCAGTTCTCTACTTAGAAAGCAGCTTCATAAAGGCACATCTCTGTCAGCCACCACATAAACACCAAATCACTGGGATATTTACTTTGTAACATATTTATTGAACATACTAGACAGACCATATTAGGCTAAAAGCAGTTTGCAATTTCTTTTCCATGATTCCACCATTTCAGACCTGCTTCACATTCCAAGATTTTCTTCCTTCATAATATATTGACTGTGGTTTTTCTAACTGGAGCTTTCCAGAGAAACGAGGCTAATAGGATAGATGATTGATGGATAGGTAGATAGATAGAATAGGGTGGCTGTGCAAATGGTTCAAGTTGGCTCATGAGATGTGGAGAAAGAGTGCAAGCTGCCATCTGTAAGCTGCAGAACCGTGAAAGCCAATGGTATCATCCAGTCCAAGCCCGAAGGCCAGAGCACAGAGCCAAAGCCAGGTAAGGATAGCTGTCCCAGCTCAGACAAACACAGAGACTAAATTCCTCTTTGTCCCGCCCTTCTATATTCTACATGGGAGAGCCACAGCCTGTGTGACTATAGTGGGATTCTATCCTCCAGGCATGACCTAACTGGTATCATTTTGAAATCAGGATTATTAGACTCTCAAAAGATTAAGTCTATTGATATGCCTTGGGAAAGGGAAAAGATTCACAGAAGATGACTCAGGAGAGATTCATGAAGGACTGATAGGTGGAAGAAGTGCAGGAGCAGCTCATGAGGTTGGCCAAGACATGACCCTTAGGACATGACCATGGGATAGCATATGAGAGCCCATCCCTCAGTGAGGTATCTAATGGTTTGATAATTGGAGGGAGCTTTTCTTTCATTGTGAAGCTGTCTGTAATTTGACATGTTCCTAGAAGCAACTCCTTACCCATGCTTCTGTACGTCATCCCAATTAAACTCATTGGTTCAGCAATAAAGACTTGGGTATTGGTCTGGCAGTGTGGCCCTATCTGTTATAAATGATAGTTTGTATATGTCCTTGGGTTAGCAGCAGCAGTGTCATCCACTTGATCTGCTTGGTCACAGTCACACCCAAAATAATGTTCCATTAGGTAACTGAGCTTTGCTCAGAAATAAAATATCACTCCAGGTGTTGGACAGACAGCTCAGTGGGTAAAAATGCTTACTTCCAAGCTCAAGGAGCCAAGTTTGGTCCCTAGAACTAACATGGAGAGCTAAAGGTTAGAAGCAATTCTCACAAGTTTCCTTATGGCCTCCACAAAGGCACTATAGCACCATAGGGTTTATGTGCCATCTCACCACACAAAGAAAACATGCACACAAAGTAAGTCAATAAAATGTAATAAATATTATTCCATAATTTATCTGACCACTCTCCAACATTAACAGAGTCTCAGTCCATATCCTGAGTTAGCAATAAAATAGGTGTGTCTGTTTTCAGATGTGGAATTTGTATATATCAGTCTCTAAGGTTTCACATAGATATCTGACTATAACCAAAAATATGAGCACTAAATGGAAAAAGGAAGTTTAACATGTGGCCAAGAGTCAATGCCATCATCAGAATCAGTCTTAGATAGGATGTATACGTCAGAACTGTCACTCAGAGGCATTAAAGTAGTTGTCATTCATTTGTTAGAGGTCTAATAAAAACAAGCACAAAATCCAAGAACATTTTGGTAACTACGGGGGGATGATAAAACCCCTACAGATGTACAAAATATAAATATCTGACTTGAAAAATATAGAAACAGATGAAGCACACCATGCCATTTGTCAGCTATTGGTTTGAAGTGTGTTGCTCTGTATTTGTGTCCATTTGGAACCCCAGGATGTGATTTTATTTGTAAGTTGAGTCTTTGTAGATATAACTAGTCGAAATGAGGTCATGCTGGATGGGGGCTTGCACTAAACCCCCATATAAAGAGAGAAGAAACCAGTGTGTGTGTGAAAATGCAGGCAGAGACTGGAACTCACATTGCCACACATCCTGAACTTGGGCCACAATGGCTGAGGCAGTGACATGAAAATGTATAAGAAAGTTACTTCACTGAAGCCTTCAGAGGGACCAGAGTTACCCTAGAACTTTGATTTCAAATATCTAAGTTCTGAAAATGTCAGAGAACAGTTTCCAATATTATAAATACACCCAATTTTTAGCCAATGAGATGGCTCAGTTGTTACAGGAATGTCTCACCAAGTTTTATGACTTGAGTTCGACCCCCATGACCCGTGTGGTAGAAGTTGAGAACCAACTCCCGCAAGCTGTCCTCTGACCTCCACAGAAATGTGCTGTTATAGTACAGAATAAATAAACAAACACAGTAGATACACTCATCTTTGCAGCATCTCGTCATGGCACCCCTATAGAACTCATTAAAAAAAAAAATCAATATTCTCACATACGCAAGGAAGGACTCTATAACAAACAGATAGAGAGGAATTGCTCAAAATGATACATCGAACAGCAAGTTAAACAAATTTTACAAGGCCTGGATCTCCAGGGACATATCATACAGGGCAATACACATGCAGTTGGAATTCAAGGGCAGTGGAGAGAGACGAGAAGAACAGTTTGGAGAATTTTCCAAAATGAACAATGTGCACTCTCCACAGACTGGTACACAGTACATGACAGGTAGCCAACCATTAGCAAACGGTTGTCAGCACACAAACACGTACAAACCATAACTGCAGGTACCCAGTCACAATAGCAGAAAGTCAACTGCAAACAGGTGGTGTTTAAGGAAGGTAGAGAATGAAGAAAGATAGAGCCCACATCAAGAAGTGGGTCCAGAGCAAATTCTTTTTAGAGCTCATGTGTGGTGGGTTGAATGAGAAATGTCCCCCACAGGCTCATTTATTTGAAGTTTTCCTCCCTAGTTATTGGTACTGCTGTGGATGTGGTATGAAACCTTTAGAAAGTGCAGCCTTGCTGGAGGAAGTACATCACTGGGAGGCAGGCTCTGAGAGTTATAGCTTCACTCCACTTCCTGTTTGTCTGCTTCCTGTGTGCAGATGAAAATGTGATCACTGCTCCCTGAATGCCATACCTTTACCGCCATAATAGGTGTAGCCCTTCTCTAACTGTAAGCCAAAGTAAACTCTACTTCCCCGACTTGCTTGTTGCCAGGGTATTTCATCATAACAACGAAAAACTACAGAGTATGACTTTCGGAAAATAATGGAGTAGTATGTAAAGCAATTAGAGAAAAACAACTATTAGCCCAGGATGCTACTCACAGTGAACCTGCTTAGCAAAATGATGACTGTTTCCCTCAGAGCAGAATAAAGGGAGTACGCTACAAGCAAAGCTAGATGTCCATCAAGGATAAGGCATCAGACAGATGCTGGGGCATAAAGGAGGGTGTGTAGTGATGGGAAGGAAACAACTGAAGCCAGCTGTTGCCTCCATTTACTTTACTTAAACACCAGAAAGAAGTAAGATGACAATATTGATGAGGTTCAAAATCCTGGATCAGTGCAGAGATGCCAGTGAAGGTTGTCCTAGAGTGAGGTAGGGTGGTGGCTTCTTCAGGAAGGAGTCTCTTATGCAAATGTTAAGACCTGAGACCAGAGCCCCAGCACTCATGTCAAATAGTCAGATGTGGCCCAACACTTCTGTAATTCTAATTTGGGGGAGCTGGACTCAGGAAGGTCACAGGAGTCTGCTGGCCAGATAATACAGCCAATCAGCGACTGCCAGGTGTAAGGAGAGGTCCTGTTTCAAAATACAAGATCAAAAGTAGGACACAGAGATGTCCGATGTCTACTGCTGGCTTTTGGGTGAGCGTGCATGCACACACACAGAGATACCAAATAAACACACATGGAGACACCAAACACACACACACACACAAACACAGCTCACCATCCCAACCAATGAATGGGATCATCTCCTTCTATTTTTTAAATCGTCTCCACAATTTGGGTAGCTACAGCACATGTAAATTCTAAATGCCACAAAAAAAAAAAAATCTTTTTCCTTCTAAATATTATGTAGAAAGAGGTAATGGGACAGGATTGTTAACTGAAAAACAGTATAAACGTAGGTGTCGATTATTCCTGCCCTAAGCTTTTCACTTTTTATGACCTTGGACTACTTCCTTGAGATCTCTGAGCCTTTATGTCCTTATCCATTAAATGAGGTGGTACCATCCCCTACATCAGAGGCGTAAGTAGTGGAGGATACTAGTGGTACACGCAGGTGATCAGCAAACATTCCCAGAATTCTTTCCCTCACAGTTCTCTATAAGTTAACCACATGTGTCCTTGACAAACACCCACAGACCCATGCTAACATGGACTCCAGAATGCAAAGGTGTTGGTAGAACACTGTGGCTCCCAAGGGATTTGACCCCTGACAAGATGGCTCTTCTGATGCTCCTTCAGACACATGATAATTTGGACTTCATTTAAGAATTGTGGTAATTTTCACTTGCCCTTTAAGATTTTACTGTGAACTGACAAACAGGCTTTTGTGTGGGTGTTTCCGCAGGGACTTTCTCCAGCTAACAAATGCTCTGTGGCAGCCCATGGCACCCTCCAGACCTGGCAGCACCCCAAGTCTGCACCTGCATGTTACTGATTATTTCCTCTGTTCTCGCTCATTGCTTCCCTAGCTGTGTGAAGCTGACACGCGCATTTATGACCTTCACCTCTTTATACACTGAAGGTGTCACCTCCCAGCATTGTTTCCGAGATTGCACTGGTGCTAACAGGATCTGTACCCCCAAGATACATAAGAGGAAGCCTATGAAAAGACAAGGCCAAACGGGATATTGTAGAAACACCCCTAAAGACCATCGCCTACCTGCATGGGCTCAATGCCTAGGCCAGGCAAATGTCTCAGTACCAATAACCCGCTCTCAGAAAGTCAGTCTAAACTGGGAACAGTAGGATGCAAACCTCAGATGAGACGGGCATGGACTGCCATCTCTTCTGTACTCACATGCATACACAGGGAGACACAAAGTGTGTTCACATATGTAAATACACCCTACACACTCCCATATGCATATACAACTCCATATTCACTATGTTCACACACCTTATAAATATGTACACACACACACACACATACACACACACACACACACACACACACACACACACACACGCCCTGCAGTTTTTCCTATTCCACCTCCCTTACACCCAGTCATCACTCAAGCCCCATTTTCCTCTTTCTTAGCCATCACTGGGTTCGTCCCCAATTACTATTTTTATATAAGCCATTTTCCCCCAAAAGTGCTGAGGATGTGTGAAAGCCAGAAAATGCACACAGCTCATTTCTGCCCCCTTGACAACATTCTTCTGGGCAAGAAGCTAGCAGAAAGGAAGGGAGGAGTTAAAATATGCACATAATATACAAATCTTCAAAAACTGTTCCTCCCCAAAAACTTCTCTCCCCAGAAGAAAGAATGGCTTTCTATATGCTAAGAGGGCATCCTTAACTGGACATCCTTAACCTGACATCATCGCTCACAGTCTGGCCCTGAATGGTCTTGGTGGCCTCCTGTTTCTCCCATCTCTCTACCTGAATGATGGAATCCTACAGCTACCTTGTACCTTACTACTTGCTGGAGAGGCACACATTGTCTCAAAGCCAAGCTCAGATGCACTCCCTTCTGTATGACTCCCTCCTTCACCCTTTCCTGCCCACTGCACTTCCCTCCTCACAATGGCACAGAAAGTTATATCACACTTGTCACTTAGACTTGATGAAAACGCGCCTGGAAAATGCTGATAGCATTGTCCAAAGCCTGCTCACTTTTAAGCAGACATATCGATCACATTTGACTTCGAAATTTAGTTGTCTTCCTAGGGTAACACATGCCATGTTGCGAACATCACAATTAATGTGGGCAAGATTCGTGGCATCACATGTAGCACCCCAGTGTAGTCAGCTGATCATGACTTCACTTTGCATTCCCACACGTGTACTCAACTTCGGACTTACTGGCTTTCTTTAGTACTCTCTCACACTCTGTGTTGGTGCTGGCTGATAGCAGTACCTATTAATGATGAGACCAGCTCTAATAATAAGAGTTGCCTACACTTAGTCAATGTCCCTAGAGTTATGAAGCCCACTCACAACAGAATGGTTTGAGAAGATAGAAAAATGTTACCAGGTAATCAAAGCATTTGCACGATGCATATGAAGAAAACCAGATGAAAGACCAGAATCTCACAGGCCAGCTCACAGGACAGTACTGCAGCAGCTGTGAGGAGATGCCCATGAGGGCTCAGGAAGCACTTTCAGTATGAAGCCTATTGGAGCAGATCCCAGCCTGCATGGCTGTGGAGGAATGTCTTGAGTGGATGTAACAACTGTCAATAAAGCTCTATTTAGCCAATCATCTGGGCAGGAATACAGGAAGTGGAAGGCTGGACTTCCCAAAGAGGGGGCAGAGCTAAGTTTGGCAGTTGAGAGGGGAAGATGGTGTACAGTGGGACCTGACAACAGTCCAGGGTCATAGTGGCAAGTGCTTGGAATATATGTATGTTATGTTATGAGGTTTAGAGTAGTTTGTTTAATTTACCAGTAGTTTGTCTCAGTTTAGAGTCTGGCCAGCACACAGTGCTAACAGCTTTAAAGTATGTTTCAGACTCTGTGTCAGTTATTAGCCATCTTAGGCCGAACCAATACAATTTTACTGTAATACATAGCAGCTGATGTCTTCCACCTCCAAGTGCTAGAGGTGTGCCTAGTGGCTTTAACTCAGGGCTCACCTACCCAGATGAAAGTTTTCTTTTCATCTTGTCCAGCTTAAGAGCAGGGAGTGTCAACAGGTGAGGAATTACTTTTTTTTGGGCTTCCTGGAACTGAGCCATTGTCTTTCTAAAGCAATGGAAGATGGCAGTATGGAAAGATGAAGCATGCCTCATTGGATACTGGTATGAATTGAACTCAAGGCACAATAAAACCTTCACCCTAACATTTGCTAACTCTATCTTCCTCTCACTATGGCAGACTATCTGACAGGAGCTACCTAAGGGAGGAAGAGCTAACTCTAGATCCTGCTATTGAGGAAACACTACAGCATGCAATGTATTAGCATTCAAAGACATGAGCCTGTGGAAATCAAAACCGTAAAAATGGGTCAAACCAGGCTCTGGGATGCTGCCACTCCATTCCATGCCCATTCCTTTGTAGTTATCTTAGAAAACAAGAGCATCTGAGAAAGGTGAGAGAGAGGGAGACAGAGACAGAGATAGAGACAGAGACACAGAGACAGAGAGAGGCAGAGAGACGGAGAGAGGGAAAGAGAGAGAGACAAAGAGAGGGAGACAGAGAGACACACAGAGAAAGAGACAAAGAGAGACAGACACAAAGACAGAGGCAAAGACATGGAGAGAGACAGAGACACAGACATAAACAGAGACAGACAGACAGACACAATGACAGAGGCAAAGACATGGAGAGAGACAGAGGGAGAGTCAAAGAGAGACAGAGACACAGACACAGAGAAAGATAAAGACAGAGACTTTGTAAGTGAAGCTGCAACTCTTGTCTCTGCAGAGATGGTGAATAGATGGTAGAAAAAAAACTTGGGTGCCCTCGCTGAAAAGGGCTTCTCAAAGTCACTCTCCAAACAAAGCTACAGAGACAAACCAGGCTATCTGAAGCAGTATGAATCTGTGCTGTGAGGAAAAAAGAAAAGATGCTGCTTCCCTCAGGGCAGCTTGGATCCCTTTATGGGAACCATACTGGGAAAAGAAGATCCACTCCTCAGCTGTTTCAGGGAGCTGGCTACCCTAACTGAGCAGTGGTAGCCCTAACCTCCAAGTGCAACAGACCATGTCTTAGAGTGGTTCTAGATGCAGCTTAGACTTCAGGCTCACACAGAGTCAACTGGGGGAGGCAGCTCCTTCCCGTCTTGACTCCTGTGTGTCAGCAGAAGGCTCAGAGAAGAACCGGAGGCCAGGGGAAAGGCAGAACAAGAGCCAAGCCTTTCGGGGGACTAAAGACCCTAACCCTGACTTATCACTGCCCTCTGCTCGACGCTGAACACTTTGGGTGACCTCAGTTGACAAGGGAAAGGACCAAAGTCAGACTTTCTTGGCCTGGAACTCCCCATTTCCTGTTCATTGTGGCTGTTCCATCTCTTCCATCAGGTGTAAATCACCCCTGAAATTCACAAGGCAATTGTGGTTAGAATGAGCCACTTTAACGCCTCGTGTCAGGTCAAGAAATTCAGACATCTCAGTCTTCTACCAGGAAGTAATGGCTGCAGTTACACCGCCCTTCAGGATGTTCCACATTGCTTAGGATACCATGAAAACAAACATAAATATTTCCCCATAATCTTGGAACAAAAAAAAATGAATAGGGTCACCCAGTCTACTCTCTCCTCTTACTGACATAAGGACATAGTGTTTCTTGTACCCAAGTCACAGATAATAAGTCCTTTGAAATATTCTAAGTAAAGGCTTGTGTTTGTAAGATGCCAGAATCTTGTCTCCTCTCACAGACATGCCTGGGCCTAAAAGAGCCAGACTGTGGTCTCAAACCTGAGATGTACTGCTACACTGGGGGGAAAAAGGCTTGGGCTTTCTTACATTCAATGTGATCATGACGAAAACGGACTGCACAGTCTTCCAGAGAGCAGCAGAGCAATGCCATCATATCCAGCCTCTGAGCCAACATGTAAAGGAAAGTTTCACAACCATCGAGCCATAGCCATTGAGCTTATAGGCCACGAGCAGCTGTCCACCACCATGCTATGACAGCAGAGGTGAGGGGTGTGACAGTGTGGATGTCCAAGAAAGTAGAAAATAGTGACCTGAGCCCTTCCCAGAGAACATGAGCCACTGTCTTTTGTTAGCCATCCAGGGCTGAGTTAGTGAATGAGGTGTGCAGTGATCACATGAGCGGTAAGTTAATATGGGACATACCTGGTGCAGAGAGTGTTTCTGGGTGGGCATCAGTCAAGAACACTAAATCCTGGATACAGAAGCTCCAAGGGGCTACAGAAAAGATGCTTGATTCTCAACCTTGTGTGTGTGTGTGTGTATGTTTATGAACATACAGGTGCATGCATGTATGTATGGAAGCCTGAGGTGACCCTTGGCTGTCATTTCATAGGCTCTATCATCTTGCTTTTTAAGGCAGGTTCTCCCATTGACCTGCAGCACTTACAGATCCCATGGATCTGCCTGTCTCTGCCTCCCTAGAATTAGGATTACAAATATACACCACAGTGCAAGGATTTTTATCTGGGCATGGACTCAGGTCCTCAGACTTGTGCAGCTGACTTTATCAGCTGAGCTATCTCTCCAGCCACATAGCCATGCTTTTCTGAAGCACATTGGCCATTGTCCCCAGAAGGACTGATGGAGGTTTAAGATCTGAAGCTCAGAAAAAGTGGTCATCTCATAAATTATGCATATATAATAAAATCACGTCACCCAGCAGATAATTTATCCTCTGGACTTGATACATAATTTCTTTTATATTCTAACCATTCTGCTCTTAAGATGTCTTAATTTAGTAGAAGCTAAAATTGCTGAGGTAGGAGCCAAACTCCAGGAAAGAAAATGTCATAAGGCTTTCCATCACCCAGTATACAAAACACAATCCTTTTTACTGAGGGGAAAAGTTGAGAGTCGAAGATTTGGTATTCTACATTACCCAGAAGTAAAAGTAGAGACAGTGTCAGAAACCATGTGTGTGGTTTCTGGAGCCCTTTGCCCTTCCAGGTGTTCTAGTCTGCTAGCCTGTGGCACTGGCCAGAGCTGACTCTGCTAATTACAGCTTGAAATCCACCTCATCTTCCCCTGCAATGCCTCGATGCTTCTTAGACATAAAGACAGAGCACTTGAAGGGCTTTCACATTAATCAAGAGCCTCAACTCCCCTCCCCCCGCCTGAGTGGAGCATAAGAGCCCTGTGGCTGACAGCCAACCCGAGTGCCTTGATAGAACATTCACACCTCAGGCCGTTGGGCTCTGCCAAGCAAAGCCACCAGTCAGTCCTGCTCTGATGAAAGTGGTAGTTTTTCAAAGACCCTTGTTGAAGAGAAACAAAGAGCACTTAGCAGCCTGCTTTCTGATCTCAGTCTGTGCAGAGAAGGCACATTATAAAAACATTAGCACTCAACCAGGCTCCTGCAATCCCTGAGTGGATGATGGGTGCCGCAAGGGTGATTTGTCAGAACTCAGCACCGCAGCTGGACACCAGCGACTCTGCGCTCCTGAGGGCCACCGCCTGGCACCTCTGTACCCATGAATCACCTTCTGTTAGGGTGAGTCACAGCCCTGAGTTGGGCATAGGAGATGGGCTCAAGAGTACACGCTTCCAAAGTGAGCAGATGGCTTAACCGTGTTCCATGTGTGAGAGAGATCACGCCCAGCTAACACGAGCATTTTGACAGAGCACCAGATAACGAATTTATCAATCCTGACTCGCTGACAGGAGCTGCCTGCTGGCCTCCACCCTTCGCAGCATGGTGAAACCTTCCATTATTGAGGTCACAGATGTCAAAGCCTTCCCAGAACATATTCTAAAATGTCAAAAAGCACCCTCTGCATCTTTTCCCCCCCTCAGAATAAATCCTTACTCTTTCAACACATATGGAGGGCAACACAAGGAGGTTGGATCTTCCTTGAAAAAAAAAAAAAAAAGAGTGTCATGACCCTGTTATAAGAGTGACCTGGGGAAAATCTCTGTTTCTAGGAGACAATGTCCTTTAGTGCTAGGTGAATGAGCTCCAATTGCCAAGAAAAAATTAACTATGGCCTGAGAATTAGAACCTGAGACTGTGGGTCATTGTCTTATGTGCATTCTCATTGTGAAGTTTTGACTTTAATATGAACGTCACTGACTGGGGACCATGGTTAGAGACAGGTCACTTGTCCAACATACCCTGGATGCTATTGTCTGTACGTCAACAGCAATAAATAATCTGTGCTGTGAAACCTGCCTTGGTCATGACAGGAAACACCACAAACACTTTGTAAAGCATGATAGAGACTTTACCAGGAGAAAATTGAATTAATTAATTAATTAATTAATTAATTAATGTAAAGGTGTGTCTGGTCTTCTGTAGTCGTATGAAATAGACTGCCACCTCTCACCCTGAACTATCCTGACCACAGAGCAGTTAAATGGGGCTGGGTTCATCCAGAAGCATCTATTTGTGGAGAGTCTGGTGACTGAGTTCAGGAAATCAAAGGATAAAAATGAGGAAAGGAGGGAAGTCAGGAGACAACCAGGTTAGAGAAATACAGGTCAACCAGAAGGGCATTGTCAGGAGCATCACCTAAGAAGCAGTTTATGTTAGTGATGGTTTTCTTCTGGATTCAAATGCCTACCAGAAGCAGTGCACAGTGCAGGTAAAGGGAGCATGTTATGGTGGGGAAGGCACGGTGGCACGAGCAACCTAGTCCTTGGCCTATAACACCAACCAGGAAGCAGAGAAAGAGAAACACCAATGCTCAGTTAGCTCCCTACTTTTTCTCTTGTGAATCCAGTCTGTGACTGTACCCTGTGAGATGGTGTTATCGTCATCTGGGACGGATCTTCCCCCTCCCCCTCAGACATATCCAAAAATGTGCTTCATCAATGACCCAGGCGTTTCTTACTCTAATCAAAACCATAATCAAAATTAAGAAGCAAACACTGTCTCTACACAGAAGCACTGAGAGAACAGGTAGGAGAGATATATCTTCAGAGAGGAGACCAAAACCAGCCCTCCAGGGCCTAGGCAGGATGTGCTTTCATGTGACACCAGCCTGTATGGGAGGGCAGGAGTTAGGTTCTGGGCCAGGAACCAGATAGTCTGTCCCACGCCACAGCATTTGGAATTCAAACCATAACACAAAGCATGGCACTTGATGACTTCAGGATCTGAGGTGATTTCACATTTGTATAAATGAATTGTTTACTGAGAGAAATCCTGAGTGAGTTGGAGTAGAGAGAAGACAAATAAAAGAACAGATATGTGATCCCTCTGTTCTTTCTTCCCTAAAAAGAACCTCAGATTTGCTTCTGATGAGATACCTATTAAATAGCCACTCACCTTGAAAGACAGGCCCTCAACCAAATGAAACAAAGAGCAACGTTCTGCATTGCTCGAAATGACTTCCCAGGAAGGCAATACTGCCCCATCAATTCTGCTAACTACAATAGCATTACAGCACTGACACTGAGGGACTGGAAGTAAAAGCCAAAGAACAACAAGAGGGTAAGGTAAAGAGCATTTCAATATTGACAACCATTGTTACTTTGACTTTAAATCAGTTGGTATTAAGACGTTTGAAAGGCAGGACAAAACTACTATCTCCAGCCTGGCAAGATATAATTGAAAGCATTACATTTTCCTAAGCCTCAGTTTCTCAGTAATGCAACAAGGACAGTGGTTACCCTCTGGTACTCGTTTCCTATGTGCAGGACCTAACATGGTACTTGGCAAGAAGAAGGTACATCTTTCCTAGATCATGATAGAGGATGTGTGATGCCTTAGCAGATTCTTAACATACAGTTCTTTGTGTAAACTATACAGAACACTGGCAAGAAGGATAACTAATTTACATAAGAATATGTAAAGATGAGAGAGGTCACTGGGCCGGTACGAGACATATAGGTGATTGTCATAAGTTGTCAAGTGTCACAACCAACAATTTCAAGCCCATAGGTAATGCCAGTGCTGATGTGTGCACATCTTGAACTTTTTGGTAGAGTTCTGGTGAGCAATTCTCATGGGTACATCTGAGGAGAATTGGGGGAGGGGGGGTCGACATGGTCACCAGCCAGGCTATAGGAGTTGGGATAAGGCGTGTGAGGACAGAAATCCCCAAGCATACAGTCTTGAAAAGCAGTGAATGGGAGGACAGAAGGGATGGGATAAAAATTGAGATGTAATATGAATAAATCAATAAAATGTATTAAAAAAAAAGAAAACTAGTGAAGTAGAGACCTTCTAGGGAACACAACAGGAAGCTGTGCAGACAGCTTTGGGTGGTGCCTTCTGCTGGCCTGTCAGATCTGTGACATTATTCATTGTTCACTCCAAGGTTGCAAAGATCTTGATGGAATTGTCTATCGATGATATCTCCATGGGGAGTAATTCTGAATAAAAGAGGCCATTTTTCTTTATTAGTGAAGCTAAGGAACCACTCTTGGTGCTGACAGTGACTAGGGCTTTGTATATAAGCAAATCTGGAATTTATTTTGTAGAAAAACACACTCATCACCTCAGAAATGCACTGTTGTCTCTGTAGACATGCATTCTCACTTAGTTACCTACTCTCACTGTTCTATTGTTAAAACACAAGTCAGTTTTGTTGTAATCATACTAACTGGGCTATGTGCTTATTCATAAAATGAGAAATTTCCTATTTTGGATGTGAAAATAATTTTCAAAATATTATGCTAATGCTTCATATGGTACATAAAACTAAGGCAAATCATGTTAAATAACTTTAAATTATTTAAAACATCATTTTAAGCTGGGAATGATGGCATATGATTTTAATCCCAGCTCCCAGAAGGAAGAGGCAGGCAGATCTTAGTGAGTTTAAGCTCAGCCTGGTCTACATAGTTCAAGGGCTAGCTAGCCAAGCTAGCAAGGACTATGTAGTGAGACCATCTCAGAAAACCAAAAATCAAAACTAAAACAATTTATTTCTATAATTTTAAATAGATAGAGTTGGATGCTCATGGCTACCACACTTCACGCACTAGGTTTCATCAGGACTCCTCTTCCTGCTAGAGCTTGTGGGAACATTCAAGGAAAGGAGCACTTTGTTTTCAGCACCTTCATTCCCATCATAGATGCTAATTAATTCAAACTAGCCTTCCCCTGTGGAGGCACAACCAGGGAACAGGAAGTCCAGTTGCTTGTTTCCCTCAGTCTCCCAGGTTTCACACATTTATAATTTTTCTTTGTTAAGGACAATGAGGTTGACAGAAATGAAATGCCTTGTCAGTCATAGCAGTGAACTGTAATAAGCAGTCCCTTTGTACAGAATTCAAAAAGAGGATGGAAGTAGGGGCAAAGGATATTACAATGGGGGATTATTACCACATTGACTAAATGATTACTTTGAAAATCATATTTTTTTTTTTAATTTTTATTTCCACTAGAAACAGCAAAGTCTCAGGGCTGGACTTTGATTTCTTCTTTCTTAAACTTCCAGATATAATTGTAACACACACATACACACACACACACACACACAGAGAGAGAGAGAGAGAGAGAGAGAGAGAGAGAGAGAGAGAGAGAGAGAAATACCCCATCACATGTGACTGCCAATTGTCAAGCCAGTCATCTTTGCTTTCCCAAAGGAAACATGAATTCTTGGCCACACCTAAACATTACAGCCCTTCCCAGCTTCGACAACTGCTGGTTTCCCACGGCAAATGTAAGCCGACTGGACACACAAAGTGTCACTATATCTGAGTTTGTGTTGAACATTTTGCTGGGTTGGAACTGAGCTGGAAGCCTCGGATGCATCAGCTTTTTTGGTGGCTGCCCTGGAAAACCATGGTACCCAAGGCCCTGTCATGTTCCCTGCTGGTAAAAACGGTAGGACACTTCCCCATCCTTCCCACTGGATGCAGGTACAAATGAACCACCAGATCCTAGGGAACAGCTATTTCTCTACATTGTTTTGTTCCTTTTGAAACCCAGTCTGCCCACATAAACAAGCAGAAACCTGTTTTGTTTTATTTCTGAAGAGGAAAGCTCCTAAGTCCTCCACACAATGGGCAGTCTGAGGGAGACAGCGCATGACACCTCCAGCAACCTGACTGTTGTGGTTAAATTTTTAATACTGGCCTAATAATTATAATTGTTTATTATTAAGCCTGTAATTATTACTATGTCAGTATTTTCTAACCCGCTAGCAATCAATTAAGACACAGACATCTGTTATATTTTAAAATAGCCTTAGTTAACCTGGAGCAGGACAGATATTAATCCCCTAATCTACTTCCCATAGTGGGGCAAGTATGGGATACCTGACCCAATCCCATGCCATCTGCTTTTAATAATTTCTATCAAGTTACCTCCCATCCATAATCCCAAATACTTGCTAATGTTCTTCACCTGGGCCAAATCTCCATCCATGCTGGCCATGTGCTTCTCTTCCATCTAACCCGTGGTGGCTCTCTTCTCCCTTCTCCTCCTTCTCTTCGCCTCCGGTCTCTCTTCTTCCCAAGATTCTCTCTGTCTCCCCAAGCCTGGGAACCTTAGCCACGCCTATCTCAGGTGAAAAGGCCTTTTATTAATTAGCACCAAATTACATCAAACCAACCTCCCGCAGTAGGAAGTCTGCTGCACGTCCTGGTTTCTTGCAAAGCTATTGGCTCAGCTGTTTTTTTTCTCTTTTCCACTGATGATAGGGTCCAATGGTGCTTTTCTTCATTTTAATTCACACAAAAGGTTTGGCTTGAAATGAAAGTTTCACATCCCACTCCTGCCTCAGGTCTACCTGACGCCATCCACAGGACTAGCCAGGTGTGGGGAGTCTCCTGCAATCACAACACTGTTGGGACCTCTGAGTAAAAATAAACAACAGCAGCTAAAGAAATAGCTCAGTCAGTAAAGTGACTGTCTTGCAAACACAAGAATCTGAGTATGCTCCCCCAAAACTCACATTAAAAAATAAAGGTTGATAGGGCCTAAGGAGCAGCACTTGAAGTTGTCCTCTATTTCCACATGAATGTGCATACATGTGTGCACGGACTACACATAGATGCACTTTCAGAGAGAACATTCACATCCAGGTGGGTGTGAACATGTACACACACACACACACAGCACATCACACACACACATTACACAGCTTATTGGCTATACCCAGCTGTCGATCTTCTAAAGGTCCATGCCACTCCCACAATTACAATAGAATATTCTATTATTTTACGTCTAAAATAATTTGCCAACCCTGAAAATAGCCTTCATTATTTGTGAATATTCTATAACAACTGCACACACACAATACATATATAGCCTAAGAAATAGAAACCTATGATATAATTAATGAGCAGTAATTGTTTCTTACACTTAATTCTATGTGGCAAAATAATAGGAATTACGTGAAGAACCCTTCTATTTACTTATGAACAGGAAATTGCCTGAGAGAGTAACACAAAGGACTGAATCTTCCTCCAAATGTCATTCTATTGGGAGCCAGTGTTCTATACAGCACAAAAGTGATGCGCACAGTGAAAAAGTGGATTCAAAACTTCTTGACATACAAACATTCTTTGGACATCATTGACTTACAGGATGTCTCATTTTTAACAGCTCCTTCTAACATGCAAATGTCACTTCTATGGAAAGGCTGGAAAAGGCACTGGTTAGATGCTAACAAAAGCTAGAAGACACTGGAGAAGGCTACATGGCTGGATCTTGAGTTGAGAAAGCAGTGATTTAAAAGAATCAAATGTCATCAGCTTAAACTATATCCCTTGATCTTTTCTTATGTGCTCATCCCTGAACCCCACAAGCTTACTCTGCTTCTTAACCTAGATGCTACACAATGAACTCCCAGAAGTTTCCAGGCACCTATTATATTAAGCCCAAACTCTCTCTCAATTAGGATGGAAGAAGTTATCCACACTCTATCTTCCCTGGTGCTCAGTCTCTGTCCCAAGACTACTTTGTCCTCTAGAATGCCTATGTGTATTCACATGATCTCTCTTTCTCTGAGCCCCTCAAAAATGTCTACACACCTATTCCTCTTATGGATAGTTAGAAATTTGAAAGAGATGTTGAAGGGCTGAGATGAAAACATGAATTCTGAAAGAAGTGATGGGCACAGTGAAGAAAGGATGGGTTTGAGCAGCATTGCTGACTTTGAAATAAGGGAAATTTGATAGCAAATGAAGCTGCTAGCGTGAGTGAGAAAAGAAGCCCAAGAATTCAAATTTGGATGACTGCATAGATAGTCCTGACCAATGAAAAAAAAACAATGCAAACTGCTCAGGAGTCATTATTCTGTTTGGTATAATTTCTGGTATAAGGTCAATGTTAATTCTAAAACTTCTATAGGATTCCTACTCAGAATGCAAAAGGGGCCTAGGAAAAGAATATGCTGCTACTACTACTGCAGCCTGCTCCAAAGTCAGAGCCCTGAGATTCCAGCTTTTAGAACTGGGAGCAACACCCATCTGCCCAATCCATCTAAAGAAGATGCAAGTGCAAAAAGGAAGAAGTGTGTGGCCTCAGTCTTAGACACTAATAAAAAAAATAGATTTGTTTGTTCTTTATAATGGATTTAGAACATGAGGGTGAGCAAACTAGAAAAACTAACAACAACAGTAAAGTCTTGGTAGCAGACATAGTTTCATATGCACCTGGGTTTATTCTAAATGCAAACAACAAGGGCAACAACTCTTGATGATTCTTGTATAGCCCCTTGGTGATTTGAACAGAAAGATTTCCTTATATCTTATGCATTTGAATGTTTGGTTTCTGGTTTGTTGTGCTATTTGATGAGCTCATAGACCCTTTAGTGGTAACAGCCTTGCTGCAGGAAATGCATCTGTGGCCACTGGCGTGGGCTTTGAAGATTTATAGTGTTGCCCCATTTGCTATGTTCAACCAAAGTGATGTACAAGTTTAATTCCAGCACTTGAGAGACAGAAGCAGAAGGAGTCAATGTCTGAGTTCATCGTAGTCTGCAAAGCAAGTTCCAGATCAGGGTTACAGAGCAACACTCTACCAAAATGAGGGCAGGGGTGGTGTTAAGAGATTAGCCAGCTTCCTGCGTTTGCTACTACACTTGCCTTTCCCACAACTATGGATCTATCTCTCTGGCACTGTAAACCAAAAATGAAGGCAGGGATGTCCACATTAATGTGGAGGCTGTGATGTGACACTGGCAGTCTGCAGGTCTGTAGCCTCATAACAGCCATTAGCTTTCAATATAGCCCTTCTGTCTTTCCTGCCAAACTACAAAGAACCCTATGCAGCAGTCTTAGACTGCAGGAGAATGGAAGTACAAGAAAAATTGGGTTTTGAATATCCTAGACTGAAGGCCACTGTTCTGGCCAGTCAGTTCCCTCGGTGAGAGAAAAGCTCACACTCCATGGCAGGGGCATTAAATGTTCCCTCACTTCTCATTTTCTCAACCCACTTTCAACAAAAGTTCAATTTGACTGAAGCTTAAAAATTGGCCTGATTGTCACATTCCCTATACCAGTTGGAGTGAATGTCACTGAGTGTCACAGACTCTTTAGCTATAGCATGTGGGTTTACTGCAGACAAAAAACAGGTCACAGTGGAGCAGAGACAGGAATAGGACATCTAGTATACCTCTTATGATATCACTCAGACTTCTGCTAAAAGCGAGACTACTGACCTTCCTTACCCTTATCTTCTTTTCCATCAGTCTTTCCTATTACTATTTAAAATTGTCATCTGTCACTTGAAAATTTAACTTCAGCCCCATTTTCTGATTCCCGTCCCCCATTTGCAGAGAAGCCATATGTGTGAAGTGTAGATCAAGTGCCGGGTATTTAAAATGAGATAAGAAAAATTATACAAATCAATTGCTAGTCTGGGAGGCCACTCCTCTCTTCCATATATTGATTTATCAGTGGTTTATGGAGCATCAGCTATCTGCCAGCTTTTGTGCTAGTCACAGGACTGCAGACATTGTATCTGTTATCAAGAAGTTTAAAATAAGTGTCAATCATTCATGATGATGTCGTGGGCTATGGGCTGTGTTCTGTATCTAACCCATGCAACTCTTCCCCAGTCTACTTACAAAGTTCCTGCAGTAAGCAATAGCTCAGTGCTTCATCTAGGGGCACCATCTGATTTTCAAAGTGGATTTGACACACTCCTCTTTCATCCTCAACATCATTCACCTATCACACCTCACCATAATTTGTTAACTGAAGACACACTCATTAACTACATGGCTAACCTCTGAAAGTCAAGCCCTTCCTTGTGCACACACTGGCCAGGGCAGTGTCTTTAGTCACTTCCCCTCGTTGTTTTAGTCTTAGGTGTCACTGTATTTTAGAAATATGTCCCAAGCAGATAAGAGAATCACGTTCAGGTGTCCCTAGTCAGCAATTGTACAATCCATAGAAACATTGTTCTATAGGTATGTGTGTGTACATATACATGTGTGTGAAGAAGTGCATATGTGCAGATGTGCATGCATGCATGTACATGTATGTGGAGATAAGAGGAGAAAAATCAGGGATTGTTCCTCAGGAGCCATAAAACTAAGGCAGAGTCACTCATTGGCCTGAAGCCTTCTCTCTTTCCATCCTTAGTGCTGGAATTTTATGTAAATACCATACCTGGTTTTGTTTTGTTGGTTCAGGGAATTGAACTCAGGCTATCATGCTGGGAAAGCAAGTGATTTACAAACTGTGCTGTCACTGCAGCTTTCATGGCAACACCTTTTTAAAAATTTATTATAACTTACTCACATTGCATCCCAGTTGTTATCTCCTTGCTCTTATCTTTCTGTTCCCACCCTCCCTCTCTCTTCCATCCTATTCCCCTCCCTTAGACCTCTGATGGGGGGGGCAACATCTTAATGATCATCAAGTAACTGGATAAGCCACTCCATTTGAAACTTTACTGAAGATCTATAATTTCAAGCACTATCTCAGTCAAGAGTGTGTGCCTACATCTAGTGCATTGGACCTATGACACTGAGAAGCTATGCAAACAAGGATGCCTGCATGCCTCGAAGTCACAATCTAGAGAGACAATTAAGTGATAGATATTATTCAGGTTTCTATTTTTGTCCTCTACAGAGAAATCACTTGAGATAGTTATAAATATAAAAAGAAATGTCTGTCTTCTTTCAAGGTTCATTTTTAGTACTCCATCCTTGAATTCTTTATGTTAGCTTGTTAATGTTGCTTCTGCAATGAGGATAATATCTGACACATGGATATGCTGAGCTCTTTGGTCCCATCTGTGCCTCTGGGTGTAAGGATCTGAGATTGCTTTTGTTATGGTATTTGAAATTTGTCTATGAAAAATGGTTTGGGTTTTTTGTTTCTTTGTTTTTGTTTTTTGACATTTCACTGCTTTCGTGTGTAAGGATCTATTCTATCCTCAAGTTCTTTACATTGCCTAGTGCTTTTCCTAAAGGAAAATAAAGTCACAAAGTAGAGAAGGGGAGCCAGGACATACTTTTCCCGAGAGCTGGTTCATCATTGCACTTGACACATCTACAGTAAGTCTGATATGGCGAGAACTTTCTAAGCATCAGACTTCTGTGTACGACATTGCCCTTGCTGGAAGGGATGGCCAGATAAACAGAAGTGTTTCCAGCAGCGTGTGGGAAACCTTTTCTATACTTGGGATGAAATACCATGACCATGGCAATTTACAAAAGGAATGGTTTATTGCCGGCTTATAGTTCTGAAAGAATAAGAATCCATCACCACCAAGGCAGGATAGCATGGCAACAAGCACCCAGAAAGGCAGAAAGAATAGCTAAGAGCTTACACCTCAAACTTCAACCAGGGAAAATGGATATATATTTAAGACGGGTGTCTCACTGAACCTAGAGTCACTAATTTAGATACACTAGCTGTCTAGAAATAAACCCCTGAGATCTGTCTGCCTCTGCTCCCCTAGAGCAGGGACAACTGTGTCGTCTCTGGCCTTTCCAAGAGTTCTAGATGTTGAACTCAACTCCCTCTGCTCATGGAGCTGTACCTTGTGCTCAGACCCCACCACTTGCTTACAGCCTCCAGTTCAGAATTATCATCTGGGGCCCACTAACTACTGCTGCTGTTCTGAGAACTGAAAGAAGTGACCTTTTGTATCCTAGCAGAGGACACACAGTGTGGTACACAGGCACTGTCATTATCAGGACCCCGGTGTGAACAAATCCAACAGGACACAGCCAGAAACTTCTACTCCCAATTCTTCCAACATAGCATCCCTTTAGCATGGCCATCTGCAAACCTTTGATAAGAGGCTGCTCAGCCCATCCTTTCTTTGCAGGGGAGGCTGCACGGCATCACCCCTTTCCAAACCACCAGCATCTTAGCCATTTATAGTGTGTCAAAGCCAATTAGGCTTTAGCCACCACAGAGCTTCCAGTGCAGATCTGAAGCTAGCCCCTCAGGGTCAGTCTTTTAGGCAAAGGGTGTCAGGAAATTCCTTCTTCTGTGGCAATGGCCCATTGTGAGTCTGAAATATTAACAGGTTAAATGGCAGGCAATATATGAAACAGTGCGTATTTTCAGAGTAAGATGGGAACACACAAGCTTCTCGGTAGCAGTTCAGGAGTAGGTTATAAGGAACACCTCACTACTCCAGTGGGTGGACTTCACCTGGCAAGAATATAATGCCTTACCTAGAGGTAAGGAAGGCCTGTGAAGCAGACAATTCCACTGGGAGCATATGAGAAGAGGACAGATATGGGGAAGATACATATATCTAAGGACTCAGATAAAAGAGACCTTCCAACAAGCATCTATACAGATTACAGGAAATGAAGGTGAGACAAAACACACTCTTTGTACTGCCCAAAGGAGCAAACACCACAAGTTTATAGATATGTATAGGGTGAAGAACTTGAAACCTCAACATCCTTCTCTGTCAGGAGATAAAAATATCAAGAGAAGATGATTATATCCATGTAGTCTCTTGACTATGTGAATACCCTAGTGCCCAATCAAGAGTGACCTCACAGACAAATGACCCTGGGAAGTTAAAGATAATTCCAGTCAGCTTCCGTGTGCTCAGAGGTACAAGGGGTCTGACGCCAATGCCAGCTTCACTATTACTTGGTGGCTTAAATATGACTGTCATGTGTTGACAGAGCAATACAGCACATGACAGCCTTTGTGCCAGGCTGGCAAATGGACCCTCAAAATGACTGCTATTGGCTCTTTAGAAGGCTTCATCTTACTTATCTTTGGTGTTCCCACTGGGTTACTAAACTGTTTGCGAGCTGTAAAGATGTGCTTTTATACTTAACCGTAACTTCTCTCATTTCTTTTAAATCACAATTTCTACTTAATCCAAGTAAAACTACAGGGATGACATTGAACACTCCTGCCCATATGTAAACATTATATTTAATCACTTGCCTTTGGTTTTTAAAATTTTTTTAGAGTCTATTTAGGACAAGTAGCCCTGGTTGGCCTCAAACTTGCTGTGTACCCAAGAATGACTTCAACCTCCAAAACTCTTCACTCTACCTCCCTAGTGCTGGGATTAATGTGCCCAAGATCAAATGCACCACCTCATGCATGCCAAGATAGCACTCTACCACCTGAGCTACATTCCCAGCTTTGTTTCAGTATTGGTGATGTTTAGGATTGAACTGGAATAGAGTTTTTATAAAGCAAATGGAGAGACAGAGATCTGGTTGCATGAGTAGACTGTTTCACCGACAGGCACAAACCCCTGGCTTTACCACATAACCTGGACTTAGTGGTGTGTATCTGCATCTAGCACTCAGAAGACTCAATATTTCAAAGACACTTGGCCATGTAGCAAGTTTGAGTTTACCCTGTGATACACAGACCCTATTTGAAACTTAAGAACTACATAAATAGGAAGTAGGTTCATAGAATTTGAAAATAAAGCTCTTTTACATACTTTGATGGCCATGAAAATTAATGCTCAATTATTTGAGCTCTTTTATTATTCACAAATATACACACATTATAGTTTTTGGTTTTTTGCATTGTAGGGTTAAATTAAATTCCAATTATTATTTTAAAAAGAAAGAACTATCCAATTTCATACCAAAAGTGTGATCAAATTCTCTGGACACTTCATTATAAAGCTGACCCCAGGATGACAGACAATTTACAATTCTTTTTATTGGGTTAGTTTATTTATTGGAAGAGTGCTACACATGCCACCATGTACATCCTTGGGTCAGAGGATACAGTCAGTGTTTGTTGCTTTGTGGATTCCTTATCCTCTTCCACCCTTTTCCACCTTTGTCCCACCCTTCCAACCCCCCAACACTAGGCAGGAGGGAAGGAAGGAGAGTGGGGGAAAGGGATTGTTTCCCCTTCCTGCTGATTAGGGGTTTCAGATTCCTTGGGGTAAGTTTGATTTTCAGCATCAGGATATTCAATTTCTTCTTGTTGTCTCTTTGCACACTCAAACACTTGACAAACCCGCAAAAATTGCAACAGCAACAGGAAACCAGCAACCAGAAACCAGAAACCAGTAACTAGCAGAAGCCAGAGGAGGAGCAGCTGGCTCCTCTCTTGGGAATCTCACGTTTATATTTACTCTCAAGAGTCCCCAGAATTCCAAATGTCATACACTTGCAGAAACTATCTGCAGCTGGCAAAATCACTCCCCTGCTAAAGCATGAGGCAAATCACAGCCAGCTGCTATGGACAATCTGAAGCAGCCTCGTATCCCATACCTGGGATTAAAGCAAAAACATAGCCCCATAACATTTCTTGTGTTTTTAAAACAAAAACAAAATCTCACTACAAGAGGACAACTTTCAGGAGCTGGTTCCCTCCTTCAGCCGTGTGGGCCCCAGGGATGGAACTCAGTCTTTATCCTCTAAACTATCTTGTTAGCCCAATATATGACTTTTAAAGATTCAGATCTGCACATGCAATGGTAGAACAGGAAAGTGAGAAAACTCAAACGAATAGAAAACTAAAGCTGAATCTTCATCAGCAGTGAGTAGTGGGCAGAGGAGGAAGAAAGCAGACAGGATCAGCCCCATATTGAAATTTTCTGTAGCAATGTGTATCTGTGACCCCACAGTTCATGCACTCAAATCTGAAATCCCACATGACGGTAGCAGGAGGTGCCTTGGGGTAGTGTGATCACAGGGTATTATTATCATCATCGTTGTTGTTGTTATGGTTGCATTTGTTCTCATGGTAAAGTTCCTAAGTTCCTAAAGTTCTACCACATAAGGGCATAGCAAGAAGTGAGTGAGTGTGGATCAAAGTGAGACTTCTCCATCTGCTGCTATGTTGAACTTGGACATCTCACTCCCAGAGCTGGGAGACACTTCTGTGGCTTACAGGCACCCAGTTCACAGTCTTTCCTTGTATTGGGAAGAACGGACCAATACATTATCATTCTTCATAACTGATTGCAAATATTAAACTCCAAGAAAACATTGATAGTTCTTCAAGGACTACAGAGCAAGCTCGCTGTATCTTGGCTCAATTGATGAAGTTGAAAGTAATACAAGTGCGGTTGCATTCGAGGCAGATAATCACTGCTTCCATATTTAGAAATGAATGCAAGAACAAAACTCCTAAATCACAACTGGGGAGATTACAGAACAGACTAAACTGCAGAGACCCCACTCTGAGGCCCCAGGTCTGTCAGTTTCCATCTACACTGTTTTAGAACCCTTGCCTGATTTAGCAGGGCAGAGAGCAGGCAGAGAATGGTACATTTTCAGCACTCTCTCCGGATTCTGCCTGGCCATGACATTTGCAGTTCAGGATGGATTCTTGGTATCCAACTGGTCCTGGAAGTGCAGAGCATCGTGGGAGCCAAGAACACCTTCTGCCCTCTGATTTGGGCACAGCAGTGGCCACTTCGCTCAGATGCGTGCCTCCCAGCAGTCATTCCTGCCTCAGGGCCTGCAGACTGGCATGCGGCAATATGCTCTACCTAGGGCTACACCTGAGACCATATGGACTTTTAGCTGCTGCACCATCCAGGGCCTGCCTGCAGAATGCAGAGGACCAGATGGAGCAGACAATACCTGTGTGAGCCCGTCTGATCAGCTACTGCACCATCCAGGGCCTGCCTGCAGAACGCCAAGGACCAGATGGAGCAGACAATACCTGCGTGAGCCTAGCTGACTTACACTGCTGGGGCCTTGGTGTGAAGAAAATGGCAGACTATAAACATTTAAATAATAATCCCACAACACATGCTGATTCCTTTCCGCCAGGGATGGTTATGGGAAATATAAACTCACTTCAGTGTAGGGCTAAACTTAATTCTTTTTTCTTTCAGAAAACATAAGTCAGATGATTTAAATCAAACAGATCTGAAATTTGTCAAAGTAACTTCTAGATTTCAGGCCTGGGCAACAAAAATAATAGAGTTACCAGAAGTCAAAAAGAGAGATGACCATGGACAGAACACGTTTGGAAGGAAGAATGGGAGTTTGGGCTTGGATTAAATTAAAATGACTGGAGACACTGAACTTTGACTCTTACCTTTTCTCTCAGCATGTATGTTCTGTCGGTCAGGAAGTCTGATCTTTCTAAGCACACAGATCCAGCAGCAGTGTGCCACCCTGTCCCCGACACCATGGTTAAGCCCCTTTGTTGCTTGGGTTATTGCGATAATTTCATAGCTGTGCTCCCTGGCTTGCCTCGGGGCTTGTCATGTGTTTGCTGCATCTCTCAGTGACTTCCTATCCCAGCACAGAGCCAAAGTTCACAGGACTAGAACCCACACACACACCCCCTTTACCTCTGCTCCCTTAGCTACCCTAGGTTCCTTCTTAGGCAGAAGTTCCTTTAAGTTCTGGAATCTATCCTTTGAGTAATTTGTATATTATGAATGTTTTCCCCCCAGATAAGAATTATCTGTCTTTAAGTTGTCTCCGATTCGCCTAATGATTACTCAATATTACAACAGAAGGGAAACTCTGTTAGCTGAAGTAAGGAAGTAGGTGGAGACCAGAGGGTCGGGACACAAAGCTTTGGCTGCTGTACTGGGATACTTGCTAGGCCATCAATGTTTAACAACTGAATTCTTATGGCTGTATGCCAAAAGGAATCAAAGTCACAAGACAAAAAGAGGTTGGGGATTGAAAGGAAGTCCTCCAGGAATCCAGATCTCCCAAGTGCTACTACTTTAGAGAAACAGAAATGAAGAATCTGTCCAAAGGGGAAAACAAAGAGTGTGTGTATTTCTCTCAAAGGAACACAATTCTGTTAGGCATGGATGGCCAGAAACCAAACCATGGGTCCACAGGGTCTGGACTTAAAAACACAGTTCCCTTGTGGAGATAACCTTGACAGAATCAAATAGACATACAGCCAGCTAGCCCTACCTCATGGGATTCCCACAAAGGAGAAAAGATAGGGGATAAGACTTTGGAAAGATGAGCTTATGAGCAAAATCACAAAACTGAGAAGTTACCATCTGCAGTGAGTTAAATGGCACTGGAGGGCATTATATTAACTGAAATGAGCAGACAGAGAAAAGCAGTCAATGCTTTTCCTTCTGCATAGATGTTAAGAAAGAAAGGCATGGACTTGGCAACAGAAGAATGAGGACCAGAGGCTGGGAAAAGGAGGGGAAGAAGCTACATGAGGGATGCTGGACTGGATCAAAGGCATGCTGGGTACATGTTATGTACCAAGCCATGTTAACATGTACAACTAAGACACATTAACATAAACTTAAAAATATAAACATAATTGTTCTGGGGCAATGGCTCAGTACATAAGGTTACTTGGTCTGTAAATATAAGGATCTCTGCTTGAATTCCTAGAAACCATATAAAAAGTTGGGCGTAGCTGTAACTGCCTGTGTTGGGGGGTTACAAGATACAGGCAGATCCCTGGAGTTCACTGCATCCAGGTTAACCAAAAGAGTGAGCATACAGACCAGTGAGAGATGCTGTCTCTAGGAAGTAAGATGGGGAACGATAAAGAACGATACCAAAGTTGCTCTCTAGTTTCCACATGCACTCTCACAGACCACACACACACACACACACACACACACACACACACACACACACACAC
>OU015742.1:124452397-124475658 GCA_907169655.1 Acomys percivali
TCTCTCTCTCTCTCTCTCTCTCTCTCTCTCTCTCTCTCTCTCTCTCTATGTATGTATGTATGTATGTATGTATGTATGTATGTATGTGGTCATGCTTGCCAAGGCAAGTGTGTGGAGGTAAGAGGTTAGCTTGTGAGAGGTGTTTCTCTCCTCTCACCTTACATGTTTCAAGGATTAAACTGAGGTCATCAAGCACCCATGGCAACCACTTTAACTTATGAAGCCATCTCATTGGCTCGCACTTACTTTTTATTTGTTTGTCTGTTTTTAAATAAGTAATAAAACAGTATACAAACTTACATCTTAAAATCTTTATAATATTAAAAATTGTTCAAAGAGGAACTATAAAATTTACTCATCACTTTAATGGATACAAAGACTTCCGTTGTGTTGATGGGTAACAATGTTCTTTATGGGGGCAGGGTACATGGGAGGTTGAAATCAGGACTTTCCAAGGCTTTAGCTTGGGCCCTGCCACTTAGATACAGGACAGCCTTAATGTAGTAGCTACTTTCCTGTTGCTGGGATAAAATATCACAACTAAAATGACTTATGGGAGAAAGAGTTTATTTTGACTTAGGGTTCTAGAGAGGACAGGCAGTCAGAGCAGAAAGATGAGTGCTCTCCGCTCCGACCACAGACACAAAGCTGAGCATGGGTGCTGGAAGTGGAGTGCGGATATGAACTTCCGAGGCCATCTCCAGCAAGGTACCGCCCCTAAGACTGCACCTCCTCTGCTCCCCCAAACTGCAGCCCCACCTGCAGACCAAGTGTTCAAATACCAGAGTTTATGGGGGACATTTCTCATTCAAACCAGCCCACCTAGTTTATCCTTAATTGTTACTATCTACTAATGGAAATATAACTGGTTTCCAACCATTATGTTGTAAACCTTGCTTTAATAAATAATCTTGTATAGATGTCTTTGTGGATAAATTTGTCTGTGGATGGATGTATAAGGATGGATTGGTGAGTGAGCACAATGTGGATGGAAGGAAATACTGTTACTGAGGACTGGCAAGATGGCTCAGTCACTAAAGTGCCTGCTGCACAGTAATGAGGATCTGAGTTCAGCTCCCCAGAACCCATGTAAATATCCATGGGTGGCAGGACATACCTGTTACCCCAACTCCAGAGCGCAAAGACAGGATTGATCCCCAGTTCACTAGCCAGCCAATCTGACCACATCTACGAGCTCCAGGCTCAGTGAGAGACCTTGTATCTGAAAATAACGTGATTGAGTGATGGAAAAGATAATTCACATTGACTGCTGGCTTCTGCACATACATGAAGAGATGTGCACGCCCATCCACCACTCCCACCCACACTCACCACCACCTACACACAAACAGAGAGAAGAAAAAGACACTGTGTGTCTGTCTTATGTTTTCTTTGTATGGAAGGATACATTCTGGAAATAGAGCCATGCATTCTTAGATTTCCAGTGCTGAATTTTGGCTTTTCTTTTTTCTGCAACGTATGTAATGAAGGTATCTAGCTCTGCATGCTAATTACACTTATTCCTACATAAGGAAATGCTCAAAACTTCCTGTATCGCTCTCAGAGGAAAAGCCAAAGGCACTGTGGCAATCATCTGCCATCCACCATCACCACTGGCCTCACCTCACCACATCCTCAGCTTTAGTTTCTTGGAATTCTCAAGGTTTCTGTCTGTTCCCTCATTCTCTACCCTAAGCACCAGCACTATTCTTCTGTGGTTTGCTCCTTCCTTTCCTCCTTCCTTTCCATGTGAGTTCCCTAAAGGCTGACATTCACTTGCCTAGGCCAGCACCGGCCTCAGCACACAGGGGATGCTGGGAGCAGCACAAAAGACTCTTTATATGGTATATTTAAAACAGAATGTAAATGTGTTGCTGGTACAAGTCTAAGCCACAGGATCCTAAATTAATATCAAACAAGAAAGTGATAGACAAAGTAAGATTGGGACAAAAAAGAATTATATTGCTTAAAATTGTGAAGCTTCTAGTATTCAAGTTGCTCTTAAACTCCAACATGCTCATATGAGAGGGAGATAAGGAGCGGGAGAGAGAGTAGGAGAGAGAGATAGAGATGGAGAGGAAAAAAATAGGAGGAGGGGGAGAGAAGGAGGGAGGAGAGGAGGAGGGGGAGGGAGAGGGATCACCAGACTCTCCACAGACCGGTCCAGCATGGACAAGCTCCTCTACCTGTGAAGTTGTCTACATGAGGTTGAGGCTCAGAAGACCCCAGGGATCCTTGACCTTGGAACCTTGTGGCCCTGAGAGGCCTCTTTTACTTCCTTGGATTCGAACAGAAAAATCCATGGAGCCAATAGCAACCCTGAAGTACCTAGAATAGCTGGCAAATTAGCATGTGACATTAAAAAGGGGTAGAGGCTAGGAAGAAAGAGAAGATGTGTTGATTATCTTGTGGACTTTGATTCTAAAATGCTTTGTACAGTAACCCATGTTGGCTTCACCCAGCTCCCTTTCTTGTGTGATGGGTGAGTAGCTGGCTGCATTTGCACAGCAAAGGATCATATGTCCATCAAAGGCTCTGTCTCCTTTGCTCTTTCTCCGTCCTGGGGTCTTATGAAGTCTTGCTGTAGTCATAGCAACAATGGACATCACACTTCCAGCTAATTACAAATCTTTCTGGGTTAGGAAAGAAAGTGAATTTCCTCAGACCCAACAAGATCCCTCCAAACATACAACTCAGTCAGCCTTTAACCTTTGAACACAGAGGCGCCTCTTTTTTCTACTAAGAGGGAGAGTCTTTTTGTGGAGGTGAGCCTCCAAACCACAAATGTTTCTTATGTTGTATTTCAATAGACAAAGATGTGCAGTACTTTGCTTGGTCTGATCAATGATTAATTAGAAGCATGATTTGCATTCACAGAATAATTGTGATTACTCTCCAAGAAATACAATTTCCGGGAAAAGCTACTAGATCGGCAAAAGTAAGACCCTCTCATTTATGCCTTATTTAAAGTTGTCATGTGGAGCCTACATTTTCTTTTAGATAGCTCAAGCTGTGTGGCAGCCCCCCAAATGGCTCATTCCAGAAACAGCTTCGGATCGTACATGTGTGTCTCATCTGTTGACAAGCATTTTAGTTTCTATGAATTCCCCTCAGGACTCTCCCTCCCAAATACAACTGTTGGAGCAGGGTCTCCAAATGGTGGATTGATCCAGCCCCACCAACCCTACGCTTCCCACTCAGATCAATCACTTTGCATTTGGCTTCAACAAAGAGAAAATGACTTTTAAAGGTGCTGACGTAGAATTTCGTGGGATTTACTTAAATACTTCATATTTTAATTAAAATATATAGATGTGTCTCATTTCCCTGAGAGGAGCTATATGGAAATCGCCCCATAGTTTGGATGTGTACCTTTTCCTGAGACATCCTATTCTTTCTTCTTTCTTGTCAGTAATCAGGACTTTGGGGAGGGGGGGCTTGTGTCTACAGTATGTAATTTGACTTCCTTCCCTGGTGGGCTGTTGCATAGGCTAGATAACTGAGATTAAAGGTGTGTATATTTAGCACCAGAAAAGCATAACGTATGTTTTCGCACCTCCCCTATGCATTAATCAAGGAAGCTGGCTTCCAGGGAAGCATTGCGGCTCCTGCCACTGGAAAAAAAAAAATAGCAGCCCCTTAATCAGAGTTTCACTGTTGTCAGTTGGGGAATCAGGGAGAGTCAGGAGCTGCTAGGCTCCTTCCCAAAGGGCTTTCATCTTCTGATAAAACCAGTCCCTTTCCCTTTCTAACCTTGAAGCCTCAGGTTCGCTAGTGGCAGCACTGCACATTGTATTCCAGGATATTTCATACTTTCTCTCTATACTGTTTGGTTCTATGAGGAGACTGCCTTTTTTCCCCCTTTTAATGGAACTGTAGCTTTAAACTCAGATTCTAAAACCCAATCTTGAAAATAACAAACAAATAAACACCTGTTGGGCTGATGCCTAGCTTCACAGCCCAGGCATTGTCTGTGTCCTCTCTGATGGAACCGTGGCGACTGCACCTGGGTTACGATGACATTACAATACTCTGTGAGTGAGATTAGACACCAGGGCTGGCTACCACCGCTTTATAGAATTTAATAATGAAGCTGGTTAAAGCCTGTAGTTACTGGTCTCCAATTTCCCTGGTTTATGGATGGGGAAGCTGGAGCCCAGGAAGTGAAGACAATGGGTGCAATCTACCCACAGCACAGAGGAACAAAGCAAGCCCCACCAGGTCACTGAAATCAAGTTTGTAGTGAAAATAAGCTAGCTACATCTTTAGACGTCTTATGGAAGTTTTTTTTTCAACCTCCGAAAATATAAAACATAAAATATAAAATTCAAGTGGACAGCCCGATTCGTGACTTCATACAGAGGGAGGGTTTTTGTTGTTTTTGTTTGTTTGTTTGTTTTAAATCAAGGAGGACGTTTGGTTTATTTTCCTCAGTGACACCAGAATGGCTATTTGTGTGTCCTGCTGGTTCCTATGGGCCAGGTTACTTACTGTGAGCCAGGCATACTGCAGCAAGAACGATCCCTTCAATCCAGTAGTGAACACCAGCAACTGGATCTGCCGTTAACTTCTGGGAGACTATCTCTGGAGACTAAATTAGAAGACCTTTCTCTATTATAATGCTGTTTGCTGGCTGGCAGAATGGATTTAAATCAGCATTTCTCTCATGCTTGTGTTGATAAAGACAGCAGTGAATGCACTGGGTATCACTGTCTATGCAGGCTTGATTATTTAGTGTTATCAGTGATTCTCGCTTTATAGTAGGGATTGCACCAAATTCTATGACCGTTCTATTACAACCAAATAAAAAACTCACACAGCATTCATGTCTTTGTCCTACTGTATAAGAATAGTTAATACCATTGTCAATCTTCACACTTCCTCAAGGGAGAGCTCCAGGGTAATGGTCTGATGGAAACTTCAGCACTCTCCATCCTGCACCAGGCTCCTCTGTGGACATTTGCATGTCTGTGATGTGCAGCCAATGAGAACAGTGTGGGAAGGCATTTTATGGGCTTGTTTCTCCATCAAAGGATCCGGATTAGATGACAGTTTCTAGCCATGTGTCTTTCTCTTGCTTCCTTAGGACAGATAAGACTGGCTTCCACTTGTGTGTTTGAAAGGTAGAACAGCACAGTGGTAGGTTTTGTCCTATCTGTGTGGCTTTGGATGATTTATACAATCTCTCAGTGATACAATATGTCTAGACACAGGTGCACAAGACAGTATCAACAACTCCAAAGTGTGGGACCCTGCTGTTAGCATCGAAGTCGGCCATTTCCAGATAACCTCTGAACTTGGTACAAGATGAAGGACTCCCTTTCTCAGCTAAGTTCCCTTTCCACCTGACCTGGGGAACCCTAAATCTTCTGAGGAGCATCATATAACCCTCAGCGAGATCACAAGCCCAACGCTTTCCAGATAAGAAACTCCTTCAATGAGAACCTGAGTGTACTAGTGAGATGTCCTGGTATCTTGGCTTTCAGTGACCTTTGTACCTGGAGTTATTCCCCCACCCATAGAATAATTAAGTACTGTTTCCCCCCTTTTATGGTAGGGTTGTGTTGTTGCATACAAATTAAGTATCCCTGGCATCCCTAGCCCCAGTGAATCAAATATATTCACCCTCAAAACCTATCCCACTGCCCAAGGTTTATAAGTCCCTGATTTCATACACACACCAAAAAAGTGTTACTATAAGTTTTCACCACAACCATCTGAGAATCATCATTTATTCTGGACAAGGAAGGGCTCCCCTCCCCCCTGAAAAATTAATCGCTGAACTCCTGGGGCTTGGCAACTGGCTAGGCTGCCATAGCTGCTTTGGTCACTGCTGAAGCCTACCTGATTGCTGAGAGTTTGCTGTCAGACAGCCAACAAAGCAGGAGTCTGACCTGTGTCCCACTGGGCCTGTGTCTCACCACATCTGTATTCCAGGCAGTTTTGGGCATCCACCCACACCCTCTGTCGTTAGCAGGGCAGCTTAACCAAAGGGCTGTAACGCTATGGTATCATAACCACTTTAGAAAGTCTGAGTTTCCACTGCCATCTGATACTGGCAATATCATTGAAAAAAGCTAATTGTAACAGTGGAAAACTCATTTTGACACCCTGGTAAGACCGAGAACGTTGATTTGTTCAGGAACCTCTCTCTGAGCACTCTAACTGCTCCTGGGAGAGAGGTGGAACCTTTAATCCTGAGATCCCTCTGTTCCTGCCTGTAAGATGACAGTGCCTGGACCATCCAGGCAGGGAAATATGCTTCTGGTGTGGTGTTCAGGCCAGCAGCAGTGGCAGGGAATGTGGGACATCAAAGGATTGTTGTTGGGTGACAGAGCCTTGAAATGCTTAAGAACCATGAATGGATCCCTGAAACATTATTAGCCATGTTTACTATATTTTTCTTTTTTTATGTTTATTTATTTATTTACTAATATGGAGAATGCAGCCCCCTCCCTCCTTCCTCTTCTCCCAGCCCCTCCCTCTTTCCCCCTTCGCCCTTCCCTTCTCAGAAAAGGAAGCCCCCCACCAATCAACCCACCCAAGTACGTCAAATTGCATCATGAATCCTCTTCCACTGAGGCCAGGCAAGGCAGTCTTGTTAGCGGAAAGTGATCCAAAAGCAGGCAATCAAGTCCATGTCAGAGACAACTCCTGCTCCACTTACTAGGGGACCCTCATGAAGACAAAACTGTCCATCAATTATCTATGTGTTATTATTCATAACACCTATGTGGTAGGCAGGGTCCCCAGAGATCATAAACCTTCAGTCAATTGCTTCTCTTCTAAAATAGATGAGAACCAGAGAACAACACAGAGCTTCAGGGATGGACTCACTTATCTTTGCAGGAAATCCTCCCAGATCAGCCACATCACATAATGACCGCAACCTTGAAAACCCACTCATCACCTGAGCATCACTGAACATGCTGCCTCCTGAGCAAAGTACTACACAAGTCTGTTGTCATGCAACCTGCTTTCTGCTTCACATAAAATACACTTTTTGTCTCCTGTCCCACATGATTTCCAGTCAGTCAAATCTCAGTGCTACTGATGCTTTCATCTTGTAACTGATGGAAGAGAGTGTGACTGGCATATGGCTCCACAAACATTTACAAAGAGAATGGAGCCTGTGTTGATGGGCTTGCAGGTTAATTTCTGAGCATCCCATTGCAATGTGTAACTTTTAAGTACAGTTAACCTTCATCTCCCATGGAGTAGTATCAACTCTCCTACTCTCTAAAATGTGTTTCTGACCCCCAAACACAGCCTGCTGTGCCCCCCTTTATCATTTGCTGGTGCAGGCAGAGCAGTGAAAGGGCTGAGTCACTGACACCCAAGTTCTTGGCTCTGGTTAAACAAAGCCACACTCTGCCTTTAAGTTCTAGCTCTCTTGTCATAAAATAGGTCTGTGTGATGGCACTGTTTAAATTGAACTTTAGTGCAATAGTGAAGGTGTTCCAGTTTCCTTATCTTGCTGTGACAAGTATTATGACCAAAAGCATTTTAGTTAGAGAAGGATTTGCTCATCTTATATTTTTCTGTCATGGTTTATCCTTGAGAGAAGCCAGGGAAGGAGCTAAGCTAGGAACTTGAAGCAGAAATCATGGAGGAATATTTCTTGCTTGCTCACTCAAGATTATATTCAGCTGGCTTTCTTATACAGCCAGGCACTGTGCCACCCACAGTGGCCTGGACCCTCTTACCTAAATAGACACTAAAGAGAACCCCACAAAGACATTCCCAAAGACCAATCTGATCTTCGCAAATACTCAGTTGAGATCCCCTTCTAAGATGACTCTTGGCTGTATCAAGTTGACCACTAAGGCTGATAGGCACAGGAGTCGTATCTACTGCCTCCTGAAAGTGAAAATATATGTGCTGGTTACACAACTGACAGCTGTGAGCCAGCTTCAACTAACAACACACAAAATACTCCCCAAAATTCCAATAAACACAACCATACATATAAGATGGTACACTGGCCAATGTATGAACAAGTGACCAGAAACTTGGGGAAGCAAAATCCTGTTTTCTCTAGGCCTGATGACTCAAGTCAATGATTCTAAATTTCCACTGTCTTTGCAGGACATAGCTAGAGTGAATTGCAAGAATGAACGCCACCCAAGAAAATAAAAACTATAATGGTCTCTTTTGGTGGTTTAGGGCTTATTGTAAGAGGTACTTATATATCAAACATTAGTGAAAGAATTGCTATCTAATACTACAACAATGGATTTCTTGCTACTGACATGAAGTCTTAGTATTTCCTCTTGATTCTTTATTCCTTCTGTATATATTTCAACTCCCTACATATTAACAAAGAGAGAGATGATATATTTTTCATCCCATATTTCCCATTATGTAAAATTTCACAGCTCTCTGTTCTAAGCAGCTCTGTCCCTAATATTATTTGGTTCCTTACTAAAATGGACACCATCCTATTACCAGCCTGCAAGTTATAACCCCACAGATACTTACATCAACTTTCAACCCTCCATCTGATTTCTTAATTATTACTAATTCTAGGCAGCTACTGTCTCCTTTTAGGGTTTATCTCTTAATTTGGGAACATAACTTTCTTCTTCCCCGGCTATTCTCAGTGCTACAACATTGGGAGGAGGATGGATTGGATAACTGAACCAATTGTTTTCAAAGGAGCAGAGAATAGAGTGGCCTGAAGTAAATAAGCTGACTTAGGAACAGTTCTTTGCCAAGGTGACAGAATCATCAGAAGGATGCTGTGGTGTCATGTTGCTCACATCTTCTGAAACATAACAAAGCATCACAGCAAGAAGAGTCATGCACTACAGAAATAACTATATGTTATGCATTGAATGTTACATATTGAAGCCTAATCTCCAGTGGGTAGGCTGTTCTGGGGTTAGCAGAGAACTTGAGGAAATCCAATCTAACGGGGAATCTGCCTCCTGGGAACTTAGGGGGCACATTACCTTTTTCATTCTGCTTCTATGAGTCCTGCCATCTATTCCCTGCTCCCATCCACAATTGCCTATGGGCTCCATGGGCCACCAAAGACTGGAGGATAAGGTACTATCAAACTTTCAAGTATCCTGTTGAGTGATCCAACAAGGAATGACAGTGAAAATAACGGCTGCTAAGAGCCACTCAGGGCAAAATCTCTTGGGCAGCCTGTGGAAGGATCAGCCTTGGAAGTGGAGTCTCAGAGAGGGAAATGAGTAGTTTGTTCCAGGCATATACCTATGAACGTAGCTAGGCAATCAATGTGGGACTATAAGGAAAGGCGTGCAGACATTGTAGTGTGAGTTTGAGGCAGAAAGAACACTCCTCAGTATATGGTTGGGGAAGACTTTGCAGGTCCCGGTGACCTTTCCCACCAGCCATGTTCACCATCCTTGTCTCATGCCTCAGGCTGTTGTAAAGAACATAGTAGGGAAATGTACAAGCAATCAATCGGGTCATTTTCATGTCAAACACTCTGTGGAAGTTCCCTGTGGTTTCCACAATGAGGTCTGAACTTCCAAGGTGGTAAGAGGGCTCAGCGGATTGTGATTATTTAACTGGCTGCCTGGATGGTCATTGGGTTAGTGTGGAACTTTTTCTAATCTCAACTTTCTTTCTTCCCCCTTGCCCCCCCCCCCCCCCCCTCTCTCTCTCTCTCTCTCTCTCTCTCTCTCTCTCTCTCTCTCTCTCACACACACACACACACACAGACACACACACAGACACTCACACAGACACACACAGACACACACACGCACACAGGCACACAGACACACAGGCACACAGACACGCACACAGACACACAGACACACACACACAGGCACACAGACACACACACACACACACACACACACACACACACACACACAACCTGCTCTGTCCTGCAGCATTCTCATTTCCGTCTATAACTCTAACTTCAGGTTCTTGGCATGGTGGATGTTCTCTTTAGAAGCACTTCTGTCCTTGCTTCACCAAGCTAGATTTCTCCATCCTTCAGGCCCCAATTCATTGTCCAGGCCATCCTCAGTGAGTCTGCCCCTCAATGTCAGACCTCATTAGACCCTTCTTGCTGCTTTCATGAATTTCTTAGTGCAAGTGCCATTTTCCTCATCAGATTAAAATGCTGTAAGTAAATGGTGCAACTGCTGACAGATAAGCATCAATTTGTTAGTCTCAAAGGGAGGGAAAGAGGAAAGAAAAAGAAGACGGGGCAGCATGAGTCTTAGGCGTCTCAAGACCAGCTGTCCCCAGACCACTGCTCAGCCATACCTCAGGTACCACCTTCATCATCATGGCACAAGTAGTATATTCATGTGTGGACAGAGTGGAGGGGGAGGATGGAAAGAAGGACTTACCTCCTGCACTAAAACTGTAACCCCAAAAGTCACAGGTCACACCCTTTAACACTTCATTTTCCAGAGCTCACCCTCCTCAGCCTCCACAACAAAGCTGTACTTTGATGACACTTTAAAGTCAACACATAGCGTGCTTGCCAGGATTCCAAAAGAAACAGGGATTTGATAAATGGCATCCCAGGGTCCACCTGAACACCACTGGCTACTATGGATGCAAAAGATTGTTACACTGGGGAGAGATGCTTGCTCAAGTATTGCCTGAGAGGGGACAAAACCAGGTCACTGAGGTGACCAAGTGTTCTCTTGGCTCTCTACTGTTGCCCCAACAGGACAGGCAGCTGGACTGATTGAGTCCTGTCATATATTAATGGGAATGGATGACAGAGTGTCAGAAATGTTGATGTCACATGTGGGGTGCTGCTGGAGCCAGAGATCTGTGAGATGGAGTATTATGGGATCCATCTGTCACCCGGGGCAAAGATGTTCTCCAACCTGAGGCTGTGCAAGACACCTAGGTCTCCACCTGATGTCAGACAGCCTGTTTCTTTATTTTCAAAGAAAAATAACCAAGGCTGGATGCCAGGAAGGAGGCCTTCCCCCGCCCCCACCAGCAGCAGGAGAGATCATTAGCTTAATCATCCAGCACTTACAACCCAGAGCAACGCACCTCCTGCAAGGACAGCAAAGGAAGGCCAAGGCTAGCTTCCTTCCTCCGTGACCCAGACTCAGAAAAGCAGAAGAAAGGTGCATGGGCCCAACCAGGAATTGATTTTCCTTGCATCAATCCTCATCTTTCCCCAAGGATCCTTCCACAATCTCATCCATGAGCCCTTCCTCTCCCTTAGAATAAAAAGACCAAAGATGCTAGCCTTCCTCTGACATCTGTGAGCAACAGTTTGAGCCAGGCGTTTAATATTAAAACTCCCAGCTTCACACTGCTTTAATGACCTTACAAGCACATCGCAACCACCTTACTCAAACTTAAGCTTATTTGTTGTGCTTTGAAAACCTCAAACAAGCAGGTATCTGGCACTGAAATAGCTGTTTTCTTCAGAAAGTTACATGGGAGGCCAAACGAACCTGCTCTGTCTATGATAGCCCTGCTCTCCAACACTCAGCAATGCAGTGAGCCACAGTGCTGGAGTCCTATACCTCCACCAAGTCACAGCCTCTGGTTTGAGCCTAGCCCACTGCAGGACCTGTCACCTGCATTAATGCACTCTTGAACCTGAGTAAAAGGTAGTTAAAACTATGCTCTCAAACTTTCCTTAACACTGTGGCATGTGTCTCTGCAAGGAGTCATCCTGGGTTCACTGACTGAGTCAAACTCAAACAGCTCCAACACTGCCTAATGGCAACATGAAAATAAAGAGTTGCGTGCTCAGCAGCTGTGCACATCAGCTGCATCTGCTGAGGTTGTCTGGCCTAACACCCTGTGCTCTCAATGAAAAGGGAGATCACCATTAAAGTCGCAATTCCCAGCAGCGTTAAATGCCACTGTATCCACGTGGTCCCATAGTTGCAAGGCTTTGGGACCAAACTGGGGAGACTGGAGGTGGGTAGCAACCAGTACAGTGCACTGGAACATATTGTCATGAAAACCTATGGGTGGGGTTATCAATGAGTGTCTTGGGAAACTTTTTTAGCTTTGGTGTGTACACCTTGCTCTCTCAACTTCGTGCCGGGGTCCAAAAGGATAGGTAGAAACTAAGTCACACAATGGTAAGAGCTCTTTCTGAGCTACACTTGCTCTATGGACTCTATGGGCTTATGAACTCAGAGCAGCTATGGCTGGGCACACCAGATAGTCAACATTCCAGCATGGAATGTAGAGGGGCTCATGACCCCTCCCCCCAAAGCTCAGGAGTAATGAATGGACAGCCATTGGCTGCTATGGGAGAAAGCGAGCTTCCTTTAGGGTCATGGAGCTGGTAAATAGCCCAAAATCCATGAGTATATGAGTGCCACAAACTAGACCAAGGTAGAGCCTGGTATGCTATGCAAACTAGCATGGGATTATGAACAGGTAGTGAAACATGGTTTAAAAACCAACCAGAAACCTTAAACCTGAACTAAAAGAAAAGACACATAAAGAAGGAGTTATCACTTCCCTGTGCAAAATGGAGCTGACATTGGGGTACCCCATGGGTTTCTGGGATGACTGAGTTGACTGGGAAACTTGTACAGAGCAAGTTAGGTGCCTATACTCCCAGTGAACCTTATGGAGACCCACCAGTGTCTAATTCCCTGAATGCTGTCCTTATGTAATACTTCCAACTTGGTAAAGAAGTAACTTCTACTTCTCTTCGCAAATGAAAAAACTGTTGATTGCAAAAGCAAGGGCTAGTTCACATCATTGGATCATACCACCATCTCTTTAGCTTCATCTACCTCTGAAATAAAAGTATGAACTCCATAAGACAGGGCTACCTTTCCATTTAACAGCAGCCAATGCTCAGCATCTGGAAAGAACATCAGTGAAAACATGGTAAAGAAAAGTAAGATACCGCCAATGACCCTTCTCTATATTCCAGGCTCTGAGTCTGGCAGGAGAGTCAGGAAATCTAACATTCCTCATAGCTCCAAATCAAGAGATTTATATTGGCAGTTATTGCTTTGAGACTCAGATTTAAGTACATTTTTACTTTTTATCAATTGTACGTATACACACATCTGCACCTATCTATATGAGACATGAATTGATATATATCACATGCATACTTTACTTTAAATACATATACTTTAAATATGTATGTATGTATGTATGTACGTATATGTGCATGAAGAACCACTGGCTGACCTGAAGCACTGCACACAGTAGTATTTAAGTTTTGGTCTCTATTTGAATTGTGCACATGAGAAGGCAATGAAAGGCAAAATCAAAGTAAGCTGCAAAGTCAGATTCCTGCTCATTGTAGTCAGTAGATTCTGTTTGTAGGAGGTTCTTTCAACACTGAAACACATTAAGAGATTGGGTTTTGGCCTGTTCATTTTGGGTAGATAATCTGCACATCTAACTGTACCATTATAGTATAGTAAGTGTGTGTGTGTGTGAGTGTGTGTGTGTGTGATGTCTCTCGGGTGTGTATATCAGTGTTTCTCTGTGCACATGTGCATGTTCGTGTTTGTACAGGGTCATGTATTACACGCATGTGGAGGCCAGAGGACAGTCTTGGGTGTGATCTCTCAGGGATCCTTCACGTTCACCTTGCCTTTGGACGCAGGATCTCTCACTGGTCTGGAGTTCATGAATTACAATAACCTGGCTTGTGGGCCCTTGTCTGCAGCTGGAGATGCTCCCTCCTGGTAGGTAAGCTTGAGCTCAGCTGGGACATAGGTGAGTGGACCCCCCTGCTGATAACAACCCACCAGACCCAAATGTGCTAAAAAGATAGTTCCTTGCACACCCTAACCCACACAAAAAGGTGTCAAAAGCTGGCTCTTTGAAGAAAAACATATCAAAGGTACCCTGGAGACAAGCCCCTGAAAGTGTTCTGGGAGTACCTCCTGCTATTCAAGTATGCTTAGTTTAAAAACCCAGAGGCTGGAAGGTTTAGGCGCATACTCTCCACTTCTCCCCTCTCTCCCCTGTAGCCCTCTCCCCCTGTCTTTCTTTTATCATTAAGCTTAGTGAATTAAAATCTAGTTATTTAACTCCTGACTGTATTTTAATCAAGTGAGGGCTGGCCTTTCACAAGCCAGAGGCTCCCTTCCCCGTCTGGAAGAGAAGCAGATTTCTATTGTCTCAAGCCAGGCTGAGCAAGGCCTTCTCTGCTAGCCTACAGAAAGAAGGCTGAAGAAAACTCTGTGACCAGATTCTCAGCCCAGCCTCCCAGAGAAAGGAACGCACACTGGCTGGCCAGTTCCCCTCAGGGATCTTTCTCTACCTCTCCCGCACTGGGCTTACAAGCAGGTGCCACTGAGGCCATCATTTTATAAGTGTGCAGGGGTTCAAATTCAAGTCCACTTGCTTGCAGACCAAATACCTCATCTGTTGACCCATATCATCAGCATTATTTTTTCTCTTTTGAAGATTCATTTATTTTTCCTATGTGTATGCGTGTGAGCCTACATGAGTTTGTATGTACCATGTAAATGCCTAGTGCCCGCAGAAGCCAGAAAAAGGCATCAAAGGCCTTGGAACTGGAGCTGTAGGTAGTTGTGTGCTGCCCACATGCTGGAAAATGAACCCGAATCTTCTACCAGAACAGTAAGTGCTCGTAAGCCCTAAGCATTGGAGCCTATCCCCAGGACTCCATGTACTATTTTTAAGGATAAATTAAAACCAGTCTTGCTGTCCTAACCCAATGCAACCAAGAAACGTGCCTAGGAGGTCATCTGACACTTCCTTCTCTCTGGAAGCCTCCATCACACAGGAGACGTCTTAGTCCAAGGGACTGAGCAGCATTCATTTCAGCCATAACCCTCCTCTGTGTGTCCTGGCTAATTTCTCCAGAAGTTCACCCTCAAACAAGCAGATCTGTGTGAAGTATGGTGCCAGGCGTGCCTGTTGCTTCTAACTTGCAGTTGGTCACTTCAGAGAACAATCGACATATTTAAGAAGTCAAGGCTTACTCTTTCTTTAGATGCTAATATCTTAGAACTTTAGTTGCAGTTACGATCATGAGCTGTTAATCCTGCTTCGTCAGAAGCTTCTCTTTCCAGGCAGTACCTCGCTGAGCGTTACAGTTGATCCACAACTGGTAACACTTTGAGCAGGCAGCTCATACAACAGAACAAAGAAAGGGGGGAAAAATCACATTTAGCTATTTATGCATTTTCTACATACAGGAACTTATTTTTATATTATTTATTCATTGAGGATCAGATTATTCTAAAAATCGTTCTTTCTCTTTCTATTGGAGGTTAACAAAATAAAGATCATTAAATGCACACCAAGCGGTGGCAGACTGTTCTTTGAGCATCATGAACACCAAACCGTCTTCCCCCACCCCCAAGGCAGAGCACCAAGCTTATATTATCTTATTTTTTGTGCTCCTATCTTAACTTTTGGAGGAAGGTTAAATTATTCTAAAAGTTCTGAGCCATCTACATATTTATTCTTTTTAAAGGTTCTGTGGTGTGTTAGCATCTGTATTGCCAGAAAACAAAATTTTCTTCAAAGTTATTCTTGGGCAGGCCTGGGACGCAACCCATATGTCCCACAGTTAGTGCAGCTCAAGGTTTTAATTTATGCCACTTTTTCCAAACTTGACTGCAGTACTCCTTGGTTCAGTGAATGTGTGGCGCCACCTATGGGCCGTATCTCAGAAGTTTATGTCTCTTTATCTGAAAAGCATTTTTAAAATAATGGCTCCGAGGGTTTTAGAGATTTCCGGCTGAGTGAAAATAAATAAAATGTCTTATCAATTTATTTTCTCTGCAGTCACAGAGGCGGCATCATTCTCTTACCAAAGTCCCAAGTCTGGATGAATTAGTAAGAACAGACAAAGAAGTATTTTTCATTCCTTCTAACCTCTTTAAACATTTCCCCAGCTCCTCTAATAGAATAGCCTTTTGGGGAGATCATATGTACATTAGCCATGGGCTCTTGGAGAGAGAAGGGCACCATGGCTGTTGGGGACAGTATGCTTTTTGTAGTAATTCAACAGAAAGCAGGGAGGGCCCAGCATTCCTATTCTCTTCCTGACTTGTCAAGATACTTGTGGAGATTAAAATGTTTCCCCCCTTCTCCAGGTGGGGGACAGAAGCCAAGGGAGAATTTCACAGCACAGCACTCTCACTAATAAATATCTCTCTGAGAACACCCACAGCCCTTAGAGCTGTGATCGCTGTCCTCCCCTCTCCATCCTGTGTGTGATCACCCTTGCTCTCTACGTAATTAGAATCATAAAACTGTGGAGAAAACGGCAGCATTAGCCTTCCTGAATACAAGGGGGAACCAGCAGAACTAAGATAGCTTTAAAGCGTGGATTAATACCCTTCTTTGAATCTTCGCAACCAACAGCATGAGTGTGTGCCCTTGCCAGACTCCTCAACATACCTCTGCACATTAAACAGATGCAGTTTGCTATATATGGATTATGTTCCAATACAGCTTTAAAATTCAAGCCTTGGATGGAAAAGGAAAATTAATTTTTAATATTTCTGTTAACCCATCTGCCCAAACGATGGCCCCTTTTTTCCTTCTTTCCATTTTTTTGTTTTTTCACCTTCAGTGTAACAAAGAGCAGTTGGGCAGCTATGGATGGAAAAAACTCAGCAGTCAACTGCCTTGTAAATTAGAAGCTGTGGTTGTAAAGACGGATTGGTGCAACAGTGGGAGTGGAGAGTGTGTCTGCCTTGTAAATTTAATTAAACAGCAGGTGCAAAAATCAGGTCATATGGCTTTGATGTGCCCCGTGCGCGGATGACAACCAGACAATGATTCTAATATGAAGAAATTTGCATACATTTGCATCAGACCGCAGAGAGTGCTGGGCCCTTGCCACATTCTGCATTTTATATCTAGGAAGTTGAATAAGATTTGAATGAACGATTTCTATTTAGACACAGCGGAAAAATACAACGAGATTTCGCTACTCACGCAGAAGGCCATGTGGCCAGCAGGGAAGGCCTGTGAGGGACACTCCCAAAAAGCAACCGCCCTCCTGAACAGTGGCGGATGCCTCAAAATGGAAGGAAGCAGACAGTGAGGAGGGGAGGGGAGGGAAATGTACTGTACTTTGATTTTCTTTTTAAAGACTTTCACAGAAGGTGCCACATTGGTTAAGCCCTTCTTTGTGGGCTCATCCTGGGCATAGCACACATCATTCTTTTCACTCTCATCGTCCAGGCTGTAAGTCCTTAAATATAAAAGTTAGAAAGACTTTTCCGATGAAGCAATTAGCATCTTATATAATCGGCATCTGCCTTCAAAGGAACGTCTTTCCTGCTTCTTTGTGGAGACCTTGTCTTTCAGAACAGCACACCAGGATATTTAGTGTAAATAATGCCCTTAGTGCTTATGTCTCCTTGCATAGATATGAAAACATAGCAAATACACAACCCCACTGATAGCCACTAGCATTCTCTCTGGGGAGCTCAGGAGAAAGCAGTGAAGGGTCCAGAGACCAAGGAGCTCCAGGTGAGCAGAAGCAAAGGGCTCCAGATGAAATCCACGGGGTGTCCTGATCATCACTGCACCCTCTGTGAGAAACCATTTGTAGGTCTAAGAGCTCATCAGAAACTGTTCTGGCCCATGGCCACATACACTTCTGGCCAGTCCTGGAGTTGAGAGTTCTGAGACCGGCTAAAGCAGATCCTTGCCTTTGCAGCATTCCCCTCGAGCCCCTGCCAGCCCCACAGAGAATGCTGTAGGCCAGCCTTGATTTTTATGAACAATGTACTATCATATCAGAAGGAAACATGCAATTGCGTTTCCTGTAGATTTACTCTGACTGTTAGTTATTGAAACCAAATTCCATTATTATGTATACTTGGCATAGTTCAGGGAAGTCAGCTTTTAAATGCAGGCTCAATCATGATATCATGGTAACGTATTACCTGACAAATTAACTTGCTGACAATGAATGTGGTGAAATCTCCTAAAATATTATATTTGGAAATCAGGGCTTTTATCTTTGGGTGCATTTTTCAGATGTTCAGCCTACTGTCCTCTAGTTGTACAGAGGATCTCTTATCCTCCCCACCATGTTGCCACTTCCAGAAGGGTTAGCATCCTGTCCATTTGTCACAACTGAGTCAACATTTACACCAGGGCCTGGGCTGGGGCTGGCATTCATAAATATACCTAATTAACTGAACAGTTGTTTTTATTTAAGGACCTAACTTAAGTGTAGACAGCTAGTGTGTTAATGAATAGCACATATCTGGGGGTTAATGGAAAGGGAAGGCAAACACATTCAGTCTGTCCTTAGGGAGTGGGCTGTGTGCTTCTTTACACAGACATACAAGGTGCACAGCCCTGACCCAGGGCTCAGGCAACATTACTGAGGGGGACAGCCAACATTACTAAGAAACATGAAAAAGTATCCATGACTGCACAATGGAGCCTTCCCCTAAAATATACCTCCCCCCAATACACACACAGTATGCAGCATGGACCAAGTGCACACTAGGTGCTCTGAGGGGGGGTGGAGGGAATAAGTGAGTGACAGCTTTGACTCCTCCCCTCCAGTGAGTTTCTTGACTCTGGCTCTGGGGCTCCCGCTCCTGATTCTCCTTTCATATGGTGAAGTCGAATGCACAGTAAACTGAGCACTCACCATGCCCACTGCAATCCCGTCTTTGGGTCCAGCCTGTTATGACAGCAAGTCACCGGATGCTTCTGAGGCTCTCAAGAGGCTGAGGCAACATCTGGAAAGTGCTTACAAGTACCACATTCAGGTCTCTTCATGGTGACAGTGGATGAAATGTGTGCCGTGAATGGCTCTTGTTGATGAGAGCTGAGGAATTTCTCAACGGAGTTTCAGACAATTAAGAGGGTCTTTAGTGGTACAGATTAGAGTGCATTGGGAAACAGGAGCGTTTGTAGGAGGCAGGTTCAAAAATTCTCTTCTACAGGGATGCCGCACCAGCTTCCTTGCAAAACACTTGCTTTGACAGTTGCTTTTCTCAAGACAAGCCGTCTCTGCCAGCAGTGTTCACGTTCAAACTGTGTTTAACTGTCCCCTAAGAAGGCAGTCTTTATGTAGCTTTGTTTCAGTTTCAAGGTGACTGCTTTCCATCAAAAAATCTTGTCCTTTGGGTTTGGGGATCTATGTCTCCTTCATCATCCCTTGATGAGGTCAACAAGTCTCTTCTAACAGACAGCAAGACACAATCGGGGATATCTACCCATCCCTAACTTGTCCCTGTTATGGATGCACCACACTCCAAGAGCCCCCTTGTTATTCCACACCTATTAAACAGAAATTATACTGCTGTGCGGTTGTCTTCCAGACTTGTCTTTTTTATAAGCAAGGCTTCAAGATGGTGTTGTGGAAGGAGATACAGTCTTTAAATCACCAGCTTAATTCATGTTCATCATGGCGGGTGAATGTGGTACAGGAAGATCACGGGTTAGAAAGACACTTGTGTGGGGGCCCGGCGGAGGTGGGGAGGAGGCGGAAGACAGGTGTTGGTTATGAGCAAAGTACAAAAAGACACAAAGTCACCAACCTAGGAAATAAAAGCACCTGTGTTATATCCATTCTCAGACCCAAGCACCTTCCTCATTTCCGGCATGAGCTCTACAAAGGTCAGTGTAGAATTAGTGTGAGCTTACCACCATGACTCAGTCAGTTCACAAAACGAGACTTCCTTATACATGGATAATCGGGAGAGCGGTTAGAAAGGACGAGGTTGGCACTGCCGGGGGGTGGGGGGGGGGACGGGGGCGGGGGGGGGGGGAGGGAGGAGTCAGCGACGGGGGGCTGTTCAGCAGGCTCTGCCATGGAAGCCCGAAGCAAGCCATCTGTCCCAAACCGCCAAGGCAGCATCTCAAGAGCTTGCAAGGTGTCCAGCCGGGCTGGGGGAATCCATGAAAGACAGCAACCAAGTCTCGGCTGTTTCTCCTCAAGCAAGTCTCGCCCCTGGCAGAGAACGAAGGCCTGCAGCCCCAGAAAAAGATGCCACAGAACAGGCCGGCCTTGGACTTCAAAAGCTTGGGCTCTTCTCAAGGCCTCGAGGAAAGGCATCCCATGAAAGTTCAGTTCATGTCAGCACAGCGGGAAGGTATCAGGCCTCAACGTGCACCCAGCTATCTCAAAGAGCGCCACCTCGAAGGCCCAGCAGCCCCGGAGCATGGCCTGCCCACCATCAGGGAGAAGACACAGGCTGTAGGCAAGAAGTGCCATTTCCCCAACGACTTGGATACAAATAAGGAACTCAGGAAGGCCTCATCCAAGGGCTGGAGCGGCAGCAGTCTGCCCAGTGCAGGCCTTACCAGCAGGCCTCTGGGCTCTGGCGATCATAGGGTGGGATGCAGGATGCATGCTTACGTAAAGGAGCTGTGGTGGCCAAACTTAAACACAAGCGAACCGACTCACCAGTCCCTATGCCTAAGTGGCCAGCAACTCGGAGTACTCGGCCGAGTGAGAGTTGCTCTTCCACTCCACCGTGGTGGACACCAGTGAGGACGCGGATGAACAGAGCAACTACACCACCCACTGCTTTGGCAACAGCAAGCTAGCTCAGCGTGAGCGAGGGCTAGTTCGTGGGTGAGAGCATCACCACCAGTGGCTCGGAGCAGAGTTGGGGCAGGGGCGTTAATCTGGTCCCAGTTTATCCAGACTCTTCCGATTCAAACAGTCGTGGCCTCAGACCTTCACACCCGTCCCACAAAAACCTTTGTCAAAATTAAGGCTTCAAAAAAGCTCAAGAAGAAGCTCCTCTGCTTCCGGTCTGGCCCTTTGAAACAGATAACAACCATTTAAGTAGCAAGAGTCTTCCCATCCTAGTGTCTGAAAAAAAGAAAAAGGTGGCACCTTAATATTTGTGTCATAAATGGGATATTTTCCTTTTATTAGGATAAACTCAAGATAAAATATGTCTCATCATCATGTATGGATGGATGCTAGTGCCTTTAATGGAAAGTGATAGTGAATGAATTTGGATTATTAGCTGTTTTGGTCCAGCGTCTGGCAAAATACAGGTTTATGTTGTTCACGTTTTATTTGGATGAGACCTTTTGTTCTCAAGGTCGGTAGACAGCATTTTTAAGAGATGAACTCACTCCTTGATTCTTTAGGACTGTATCCCTTTCTTGGGCCATATATCCAGCAGGTTTTTATGCCTTTATCCCGGGTCCTACCTTGTAGCCAGTACAACTGTTTGTCCCTTAGTGTGCTTGCCTTTGGAATAAAATGTTGATCCTTTGGTGCAAAAAAATTCACCCTTAATGGACATGACTTCATGCCCAGAATTGCTCACCAAGCACTGTGCCACCTAAACACTGGCCTAAACATTAGTGCATTCCAATCCCCATTGGACCACTGATTTATCTAGACGGGCTTTAGATTTTTAAAATGTTTGGTAAACAGAATTGTGTAAAATACAGTTCTTAAAATGTGTATGTTTTGTACATGAGTAGTAGCTATTTGGATTCCGGTTTTGATATTCCTGTTATTGAATTACTATATGATATAAGCAGTATATATATATATATATATATTTGTGTAAATTTAATATAACAGGTTACATGCCATACGAAATGATTTGTTTTATTGCTGTTAACTTTGTTATTTGTTATTTTTTTTAAAAACCCAGATATTTACACCTGTAGTAAATAAAAAATTTAAAAAAATAAATGGGTAATCAGTGTTGCTAATTATAAATGTTTCTCACTCATAAGGCAACAGCTTTATCTTTAATCAACAGATTAAACCCACAATGGGATAGGACCTCCTTCCTATCAGACTGGCCACAAAAATCATAAAGACAAAAGATAACAAATCCAAGCAAGGGTCAGGGATGAAGGGTCACCCCTTCTACTGCTGGTGGAAATGTAAGTTAAGGTGGCCGAGATGGGTAGTAAGATGGTGGGTGCTGAAGATACTCACATCCCATGGCACTGCAGCTCCATAACGATGTCAAATCAACTTACGGAGAGATGTATTGGGGAAAAAAAATCACACTGACATCGCATTGAAATCCTAGTCATTAAAGGAGGCCATCATGATTCTGGAGGACACAGGTGAAATGAAAGAAGTCAGACATGGAGAACAGATACTGGTCCAGGAGCGCTCTTGCTGCTAGAGCCCCTCTGGCAGAGGCAATAAGCATAGTTGGTCTCTGTCTGCTGTCATGCTGTGTCTCTGGCTCCCAGGGTTGTCATTTGATATGCTGTCCGTGCCCCCCCACCCCCCCAAAAGGCTTATGTATTGTAAAGGGTTTGATTCCAGCTTTAACAGCTGAGTTCTACTGAGAAGTCTTCAGGACACTGGAGATGTACGCACCTCCCCCCCTTGGAAGGCAGAGTGGGACCCCAGCCCTTTCTCTTTCTCACATTGGTGTCTGACTATTAGATGAGTGACTTGCTGTACTGGGCTCTCAACCCTTACACATTGCCTGGCTATGGGACCAGAATTAAGTGGGATCGTTGGCTGTAGACTGAATCCTCAGAAAGTGTGAGCCAAAATTAACCTCTTTTCTTTATTGGTTGACTGTCTTTTATTTTTTACAGTAACGCAAAGCTGACAGCATGCCCACTGATAAGATCCTGTGATCATCGGCTATTATAACTTGTTATGGAGCTGCCATCTTTGAAGGGTATATGCTTGCTGATATGCTTGTATCAGAACCTGCTTTTTGGCAGGTTTTTTATTTGTTTTTGTTTTAAGTCAAGTTTCATGTATCCCAGGTTGGCCTCAAGCTCTCTCTGTACCAGAGCATCACCTTAAACTTGTGATCCTCTTGTGTCCACCTCCCCATTGCTGGAATTACAGGCATGCACTATCATGCTGAGTGTGTGTGGTGTTGGGGATGGATGGAACCCTAGGCTTCATGGGTGCTGGGCAAGCACTCCACCAAGCAAGTAACATCCCCAGCCACCCGATGTTGATTCCTTTGGGCTTCTTCCTCTTGCTGAGAGGATGTCAATGGGCACCTTTTCACTGGCTAGATACTGAGAAATCCCCCTGAAGTAAGGTTTGTGTTCAATCAACAATCACAGCTTCACTTCACCAAGTGGAATACGCATGGTATTTGAGTCAACTGTTGGCGGAGCCTCGGCAGACATTGTCTACACTCACGTTCACGTCTTGTCATGCCTGACATCTGAGGAAGTTTCTGAATGGCAGAGGGAAGTGAGCGTCTCAAAATAGCACTCATGCAAATTTAATTTGAGCCTGGATCCAAATTTAATGACAATATAAAGAAAGCCTAAGAAATCTGTCCCAGTAGAAAATATACTACACCAGGCCAGGGATGTTCTCTCTCTCTCTCTCTCTCTCTCTCTCTCTCTCTCTCTCTCTCTCT
>OU015742.1:124477304-124496143 GCA_907169655.1 Acomys percivali
GTGTGTGTGTGTGTGTGTGTGTGTGTGTGTGTGTGTGTGTGTGTGTGTGTTAGTCCTGTCTGTCTAAGCAAATTCTTTTAAATGAAGGATACAGGTGAATATTTTTAAATTTTCAAATTTAAAAAATTTTTAAAAATAAAGCAGCAGTAATAAGAGTAAACGTGAGAGAAAGGTTTGGGTTTTGAGTGATAAAGCAAGACCATGGCAACAGAAGGTTAGGGGCTGGAGACCTGGCTCAGCGGTTAAAGGCACATGCGGCTCTTACAGAGGACTCAGGTTTGATCCCCAGCACTGGTTTGGTGCTTCACAGTGATCCATAACTCTAGTTCCAAGAAATCTGACAATGTTGACGTAAGTATTGACAATACTCTAAGAAGGCTCACCCCAGAGAAGGGTGGGCCATAGTGTGGGCTCTGCACAGGAAATTCAGAGCATTCTCTACTCAAAGCTGGCATGGACTTTGGCTTTGTCCAGGCCTAGGGCATATGAGGCCGTGTGATCATGACTCAACTGCACTTCCTTTCATCATTGAGGCAGGGTCTCTTTCTGAACCTTGAGCTCACCAGTTCCATCTGGTCTAACCAGCTCAAGAATCTCTTCTGCCTCCTAAGCACTGGGTTACAAGCAGCCTCCAAGCACTTTGCTTTTTGTTGATCACAAGGCGCAGTGGCCCAAACTCTGGTCTTTAAATTTGCAAAATAAGCACTTTATCTACTGAGGCTTGTCTCCAGCCACACACATTTTTGACATTAAAGGCCAGTGACTGCATCCCTTAGCACGAGTCAGAGTAGCAATCCTACCTGAGACATATTTCTAAATAAAGGCACTTAGAGCAGTATACTCCCCTCCCACTAAGCTTACATCCAAGACACTGGGATTTAAGAGGAAGATCTGTTGGACCCTAGAGTCCACTCGGGTAGTAGGGGGGTCGCGAGAGACCACTCGAGGACCACAGTGTTGATGCAAAAGCACAAGGTTTATTGCTGACGCGTGTCAGGGGGCCTCAGCACTCACTTGGGAGGGAGGGAGGCACACCCTGAGTCACTGTTACAGACTTTTTAAAAGCTAAAACCCCAAAGGTTAGGAGGGGCGGTGTGTCCTATGTTAGGATTGGCTCTGGTGGTCGCTAGAGGTGCTTGTCTAATTATTATTATTGGCTATTGCAGGGAGGGGTGTTGGGGAGTTTCCAGAGAATTTCCAGATGGTAATTGTTTACCTTAGATGAAATTGTTTATCTCGGTTGGCCACCTTGATCTCAGAAACTGAAGCTGAGCTGGCCTTCAATTCTTTTTGGGTCATTTTCCCAAGCTTGTCTGGGTCACATTCCCAGGCTGGCTGAGAGAGAGGGCCTTACAGATCAAGTGGAGAAGACAGTGAGTTTGGGGAACATTTCATTCCACTCTTCCTCTGCACTATCAAAGTCCTCCATTGTTTGTCGGTTTTAACATTAGCTCCATCGAGTCCGCTGCGTGAGGCTCCCATGTGTCTGTGTGCTCAGATGCAAGTCCTCTTCAATCTTCAAGCTGTCTTGTTTGAAAATACTCCCTCTGAAGACTAACGTGCTCGGAAACAAGAAGAAACACTGAAGCCTGCCGTCATTGTCCCGCAATTGAGATAAAGGACGCGTATGAGCACTGCAAAAGCAGGCACCCCTCGCTGGATGTCTGAGCACAGCGGTGTGCCTGGAACAAGCCCTATAGGAAATCACAACACTTCATTTTGCAAGGTCTCTCACTGGGAGTCCTTTTCCATTAAGAGATAGCCAGGAGGAAACTGGCGCTGGCTTTACTGCATCCCTTTGGGGGAGGAGCGGGGGAGGGAGAATGTGTTTGCTGCTCACTAGCTGACTCTCACTGTGGGTGAACAGGCTGGTTCCCTGGTCTTCAATAAAACCCTGTGGGATGTCCTCACCTCTATCCCACTTTCCTGGTAGGTGCAGACTTTCATGGGACCTGTCCCTTGGGCTAGTGTCCAGTTATAAGTGAATATATACTATTTGAGTCTTTCTGCTTCTGGGTTAGCTCACTCATTATGATCATTTCTAGTTCAATCCATTTGTCCACAAATTTTGGGAATTCCTTGTTTTTAATAGCTGAGTAGTATTCCATAGTGTATATGTACCACAGTTTCTTTATCCATTCTTCTACTGAGGGACACTTAGGCTGTTTCCATGTTCTCACGATTATGAATAAGGCTGCTATGAACATGGTTGAGCAAATTTTCTTGCTGTGTGCTGGAGCATCTTCTGGGTATATTCCAAGGAGTGGAATAGCTGGGTCTTGAGGAAGCCCTATTCCCAGTTTTCTGAGATAGTACCAGATAGATTTCCAAAGTGGTTGTACTAGTTTGCATTCCCACCAGCAATGAAGGAGTGTTCCTCTCTCTCCACATCCTCGCCAGCATGTGTTGTCATTTGAATGTTTGATTTTAGCCATTCTGATGGGCGTAAGATGGAATCTCAGAGTTGTTTTGATTTGCATTTCTCTGATGACTAGAGATGTTGAGCATTGAGACTCTAGATGAGAAAAATATAGGGGATAGGGAAGTAGGTGGGTCCAGAGGGTCCTAGAAACATACAAGAGGAACATTATGATGGGTAGATCTGAGCCCAGGGGTTCTGCTTGATCTGAGGCACCAAACAAGGACAAAACGTGCAGTCATCATCAAACTCCTACCCAGATCTAGCCAAGGGACAGAACATTCTCCACAGTTAAGTGGAGACTGGGGACTGACTCTCACAGGATCTCTGGTGCCCCATATTTGGCCATGTCCCTTTGTTGGGGAGGCCCAATGGCACGCAGAGGAAGGATAGCGGACTACCAAGAAGAGACTTGATAGCCTAGCACAATATTCAGGGGGAAGAGGTCCCCCTCAGTCACAGTCATAGGGAAGGGGGATTGGGGTGAAATTGGGAGGAGGGAGGAATGGGAGGATGCATGGGATGGGATAGAAAATGAGATGTAACATGAATTATTTTTCAATAAAAATGTGTTATTAAAAAAAAAACCCTGTGGGGTAGGCATCATCTAAATGACAGAGCAGAAAGTCCAGGTCAGTCTCACACTCAGAATTTGTGCTTTCGTATTCTGCAAAAATGTCTGGAATGTAGTCTTCCCACGTGTGTGTGTGGGGGGGCAGGGTAGTTGGGCAATATCAGACTGATGATCAGTTCTTCAACTGCTTCCCCAACTGCACACAGTTTCCGTGACTTCTCCTTCAGATACACTTAATACTCCATTACTGTGGTATGAAAATAAGCTGTCCTACAAAAGGTTCATGTGTTGAAGACTTGGTCTGTAGCTGGTAGCATTATTTAGAAGTAACTAGGTCATAAGGACCCTACTCTTAATGCTGAACTAGTCCATGATGTGAGGTCATTGGGAGCATGCCTTTAAAGAATGTACACTAAAAAATAAAAATAAAAATAAATAAAGGATGTGCTCTGTCCCTCATTCATCTGCTTCCTAGTTGCTAGGAACCAAGACCCTTTTATTTTTCATGCCCTTTCGCTATGATGTTCTGCCTTGTGACAGACTCACGAGTAATAACTCGGCCAATAATGAATGAAAAGCTCCAAACTCATGAGGTTAAAAAAAAAAATCAACCTTCCATTTTTGTGAGTCTCAATTTCAGCAGGAAGCCATGTTCCATTTGTACATGTTCCTATCTCTGCAAATGGAGACTGAGAAGAATGTTTTCGGGATGTTAAGTAACAGCTGTGGAAAACTGTGAGTGTGGACTAGCTTCCTACACTGGGCCGAAGAACAAACCAGTGCAGAATTGAATCCGCAGTAGAGCTTTGGCCAATGAGGAGACCCTGTAGCCAGATAAATAGGTCAACTGCCACCAACTGACTGGCTAAGTCAATGGATGCTAGCCAATTAAATTAATATTCTATCCATGAGGCTGGGGAGAACGCTGAGTAAAGCATTTTTGGGGGGGTTTGTTTGTTGGTTTTTTGGGGTTTTTTGTTTGTTTTGTTTTGTTTGTTTGTTTTTGTTTGTTTTTTTTCTTGCAAGCATGAAGACTGGAGTTCAAGACCCAGAACTGATGTTAAATAAGCCCAATGTGAAGGTATGTACTTGTGATCCTATTTCTAGGGAGGTGGAGACAGATGTATCCCTGGGGCTCCCATACTCCTGCCTCCTGCCTGCCATCACATGGACCAACATGCCTCTCACAGTTCACCACTAGTCAACTTCTCCTGCCACCCATGCTTCCCCAGCTTAATGAACTGAACATCTTCTGAGACCATGAGCCTCAGAAAAGCTATTCCTGCCTTGAGGTGTCTCTGCCAGGCATCTGCTCAGAGTGATGAGAAAGGAACCAATGGACTTTTTAAGGCCCAGTGTGATTGGCAGAAAAATGAAGGTTTCCCTCTAATTCCCATTTATGATTCCTTCTACTAGATGGTGAGGCTGACAGAAACAGATCCTAATGTTGGTTTGGGTAACTATCATCCGGTGTGCGTGATGAACAGAGGGAGGCAGTAAACAAAGAGTGCCTGGGGCTGGGGCCCAGCCTCACTCGGCAGAACTTATGCGTTCATGTTACCAGAGCTTCTAGATTCAGAAACCAGGGATAGCAGTGAGATTTGAGACTATCTATTTAGGAGACAACAAAAAGGCAATGAGTAAATAGCACCTGGGAATAAAGGGTAAGAAAATGCCAACCAGCCACAGCCACTGCCTGGCTCTCTTTGCCAGATAGTATGGTTCTCAGAAAGATGACTTAATAGTGCTAGGGTGATAGCTCAGCAAATAAAGTGCTTGCCAAGCATGTGTGGGGACCAGGGTTTGAATCCCCAACATCCATGTCAATACTGAGCAGGCGTGGCTGCCTGTTTGAGAACACAGCCCTTAGGAAGCAGAGGGAGAGGACTCCCTCAGCAAGTTGGCTACGTAAGCTCAGCTCGGGCCTCACGGTATAAGGTTAAAAGCAATCAAGAAAGACACCCAACTTCAACATTTGGCTTCAACATGCATTTTTATACATGCGGGCATGCACGCATACACATGTGTGCCCTCATATATTCAACTGTGTCAAAACACACACACAGAAAAATTATCTTAAGAAGGTTTTAAAAAACCACCTTGTGCCCTTGGATCCTCTATGTTTCTGTGTATAGGATGAAGAGGAACTGAGGAAAGGATAAGATTAAACTACTATTGAAGTTCAAAGTGAGGGATGGAGACAGCCAGAGAAAGGATGCACAGAGCATCTGCTGGATCCAGTAGTGAAAATTGAAACAGCAGAATGTCTCTACCAGTCCATCTTTGAAGGAAATGGAAGCAGATGTGTGGTGTGGTGTGGTGTGGTGTGGTGTGTGGTATGGTGCAGTGTAGTATGTGTGCATGTATGTGTGTGCACATAAGCTTGCTTATGTTTTGTCCAGGTCAAAACAGTTTGGAGCCCTTCCTCAGAGCTGATGAAGTATCTATCTGGAATCCCCAGTTTTCTTCGCATTTCCAGCTGGTACTGAGACAGCCTCTATCAGAGGGAAAGTCATCATTTCCCAAAAAGCTCCATAAGTAGGGGTGGCGGCGGGGCAGTGGTAAGCAGCAGAAGAGATGGATGCCAAACGCTCTGCAGCTCACATTGTCTACAGGCCTCCGGCTTTTGTTTCCAGGTTCTTCATTCTAAGATTTCAAGGGAAAACATGCAGAATTCTCAGGTGCATGTTCAAAAACATCGGGAATCAGCAGGATGAATAGGAGATGCCAATTCATTATGCACAGACTATTCTGTGCCATTGCCTTTGCACTCTGCTCTTGAGTGCAGAGCTGTTGGATTCTAAAAAACATGGTCCAGTAAGAGTAGTCACTGCTGCCCCCAATGAATGCAGCCAAAGAATGGGAGTGCATTCATTTCTGCATCTCAAAGCCCATTTCTCTAATTTAATGAGACAGTGAGTAAAATTAGCCCCAAATAAAGACACCAATTGCATAGGAAGAGTCTTACTTTCTCTAATTCTCAGAACTGCACAGCCCTGGATTGTGTCCAGGTAGTAGTGTCCTTAAGATGTACACAGTATAAATCTACACAGGTGAGTGGAGGATGTGGGGAAGCAGCCCCGTTCAGCCTCAGTCAGTACTCCACAGTGATGAAGATGATTTTTCATTCTTCACATAGATGCCAAAAGGTGATTCGATAGAATAAAAGGAAAATAAGCTGTGTGAGCAGACAGATCAAGTTCAAACCCAGGAAGAATACTCTTGGAGAAGTGACTCGGCTCCCTGAGCATGTTCCTTTAAAATGAGAACTACAAACTGAATGAAAGAGACATGATCGGTGCTTAACAGTACGTTAACCATTCACTTAGAGTGTGTAATCTGGAATATATTCTGTTGGTGCTGTGAACACCCACTATATAACACATTATGGCCATTTCTTATGCATTTACGTATTCCCCTGAAATTTGTAGGGAAAGAGGTAGATTCTTTCTCAACTCAACTCACAGACTTCCTTTTTTGCAAGGTCTGGAAAGCTTGAAGCTTCATTTCCAAGGCTCTTTGGCTTCCTGTGACTCAGTTTCTCATTGGGTAGCACTGAGGAATCAGCAGTGGGTTCTCAGCTGGGTCTGAGGAGGCAGTGGGGGGCCATTAGTCTACCCTTTTACTGCTCCCATCCTCTGTGCCTAGGGACATGGTACAGAGACCTAAGGAATTCCTATAGAATTGCTTAACACCTTGCCTCTAGAGCAAGGGTTGAGATGCAAGTGCATATGTAAGTAAATCATGGGGAATATTTGTCACGGTTGGATTGTGGCCTCTATGTCAGTGATCTGCTTTCTAACTCATCATTCTCAGATGTGGCCAGCTTTAGAGAAGGGAAGGGTGGAAAGGGTCAAAGATGCCTCAACTACCATAACAGATGCCCAAGCAAACGGTCACATCGCCCTAACCATCCTGTACATGTTTCAATTCTCATTTCTCTGAAATTCAGCCTCAGGAACTGAATTTCTCTCCTTATTGGCCAACCACTCATCTTCTTGAATGTAATTTACTTCTGTATCGGACATAATGATGCTGTAGCTACTGAGGAACAATGGGATGTTTGCACTGCCAGTGAATCTGATCATGCTTTACAGGACAACATCACCTTAAACGTTCAGGCACACACAGCTCCTGCTTTCTCCAGCCAGATACCAGACATGACCATGAAAGGAATGGAAGCAGGAAGAAGATGCAAGGGAGGAGTCCTTAGAGCCCACTGGATGAGCATCGACTTATAATGTATGCAGACATTTCAAGACAGAAACTAGGATAGATTGTCAGGACTAATAAAATGGCTGAGAAAATCAATATGAAGGAGGAAAGACTTATTTTGTCTTGTGGGTTCAGAGGTTTTAGTGCATGGTTACTGCATCCAGTGTTTCTGGTCCTGGAGTGAAGCAAAGCATCAAAAGTGGGATGTAAAAGACCAAAGAAGGTTCATCTCTATTAGGAAATTATGGAGAAGGTAAGGACCAATGAGTAGATATGCTCAAAGGAGTGTTCAGTAATGACTATCTCTCCATAATACTCCATCATCTCCCAATAGTTCATCATATTATTAATCTACCAGTGGGTTAGCCCACTATGAAATCAGAGCATCTCTGCATTAAAGACAATACATTCAATATAGGAGGATTCTGAAGATATACCAGATTCAAATGCTACCAGATGGTACCACCAGTAAAAAACGTAGGTGCCTTTTCTTCAAATATCAAATGTCTCTATCTGCAAGCAGACAGAATTCAGATGGTTTCGTGCCACACAGACTTGATTGACTTCACATCCTATCTCAGCCCCTTGAAAGCCTTGAAAACTTCAGCTGGCTATTTAGCCTTTGGAGTTCTTGATCTCCTGGTGGGAGACCTGGAGACAGCTAACCAGGCTGTTTGGGAGCACATGAGGCCACACAGCAGTTCCAGCCTCAGAAACAAAGCCAGTTCTCACCAAGGTTGGTCCTGTTCACTTCACTCCATTGTTTGAGTCTGGAATAGGCCAGGTAGGCTTCTAATCAGAGTCAGAATAATAAGTGATTGCCTCAACTGTCAAGTTTTCATTTTTCTCGTCAAAGTAACTTGAGAGAACAACTTAACGCTGATAGAAATAGTATTTAATAAATAGGAACTTGCTGAGGGAACCAATTATAATTTACTGCACAAGACATAAAATGAAAACCTATAATCCACCCCTCAGAACCTCACTGTTGAAGAGCTCAATCCCCTGACTATGTCCAGGCAAAAGGAAAAACAGTCTTGAAAAATAACGGGTGCTGGATGAAAAACATCAAGGTCTGAAAAATGGACTTAGAATTGAGCCTGAAAATCCCAGAACCCAAACATTTATTTACACAAATAGTTAGGGAGAGAGTTGCAAGCTTTATTTCAACTCAGTACTTCTCAGGCTTGCTAGCAATAAAGAAAATTTGGGCTCCCAAATAGCTGTGGTGCTTTATCCAAGTAGACATTAAGTGAGGAGACCAGACAACCCTGAAGCTCCTGTGGGTTAAACTATCTACTGTTATGGTACCTATCACACGTCGGTTAGAGACACTGAGCATCCATAGCCTTGTTCCCCAGCCAAGATTTCACAGTGATGGAAAAACAGAGCCCACCTTGATAATGATCTGCCTCCTCCAGGCTAGACTGCTCTGCACGATAAGTGACTGTGGCAGAGAGAAAAACAGCTAGACTGGCAGACATTATGAATCTATGCAAGAGCCATTGAACCGAGCAACAAGATTGCAGCCAAGAAAGAGACCAAACTGTTTACCTCTGTAGAGCTTAAAGCATTGCAAAATTCATAAATAAATAAATAGAAAAATAAAAGACAGATAAGAACAAAAAAGGCATGCAGGTGGATGAGGTCCCTAGGGGAGGGGGTATTAGTGCACTGTGCTAAGGTACTGACAACAGAAAGACCTGAGCAGCATGAGGAGGCAAGGCATGCAGTGCCTGCTCTTAGAACAAACTGCGCTGACCAGATGAGGACAGCAGTAAGACCGAGCAAGAGTTCCCGTAAGCAAACTGGGGAGATGGCTCAGCAGCTGAAGTACCTGTCCTGCAAGAAGGAGGATGGAGCTGACCCCCTAGAACACAGATAACACAGCCAGTCATGGTGCTGTGTGCTTGTAATCCCAGTACTGGAGATGGGGGCAGAGACAGGAACATCCTTGGGGCTTCCTGGCCAGCTAGTCTAAACAAATCAGCAAAAGCCAGAGACCATCAAGAAACCATGCCTCGAAAACAGGAAAAGAGAGAGAAATGAGAAAGGAAACCCAACATGAAACTCTAGCCTCCCCCCACAAGTGGGCGCGCACACGCGCGCACACACACACACACACACACACACACACACACACACACACACAGACAAAGAGCTCCCACGATAATGCAAATGAACAACAACACAGTAACACCTAGACTTTTGACCAGAGAAACAAGAATAATATGAGATCATTCTTACTCCTACAGTGAATAAATCAAAGTTATAACAATTTTTTAAAAACCAGGTTTGGGGCTAAAGAAGCAGAATTCAGCCAGGCATAGTGGCTCACATTTGTAATTCCAGCACCTGGATGGCTGAAACTGGAGGATCATTTGAATCCCAGGCCAGCCTGGGCTGTAGTATAAAACCATATCTCAAGAAAAAAAATAATCCAGGTTTGGATGGTGGCCATTCTTGGCTTTCTTGGGTTACTATAACAAACTGTCTGGGGTGTCTTCAAACATTATCAACTCCTAGGTTTGGAGACCAGAAGTCTGAAATCCAGATGTTCTTCTCAAAGGCTCCAGTTGAAATGTCTTCCTGGTTTGTTGAGCTGCTGGTGGTGTCCACACTCTTTTTATCCCTTGTCTTACAGAGGCATCACTCCACTATCTACATCTGATACAACATACCACTCTTCCTGTGTCTGTGCTTTGAGTCTCTTTCTTTCTCCTGAGCTCACTGGTCATTGAAATAGATAGGACCCACCTTAAGCTAGTGTGGCCTCATCTTAATTTGATTACATGTGCAAAGACCTTACTTCCCAATAACCCATACTCATGGGATTCCAACCTATGTTTGGGAGATCATAATAAACATAACAGTGGGAATGATGTGAAATAGGCAATTACATACAGAAACATGGAGATTAGACAGAACCCCAAGTAGGAAATGTTAATTGGAGGTCATTGCTAACTAGCTAGTAATTAAAGCTGTGGGTGGGTAAGTTCATGAAGATAGTAACAGAAGTCAGGAAAGAAAACATGGGCTGAAGCTGAGATCTCTATAGATTTGTAGAGTCAGGAAGATGAGGAGGATCTGGCCAAGGAGAGCAGAAAGAGAGAGTCAAACAAAGGGCCAGACGACTGGAGAGACACCTCAGTGGTTAAGCCACGTACTGCTTTGCAGAGAACCTGGGTTCAATTTCCAGCATTCACATGGCGGCTCACAACCACCTGTAACTCCAGTCCCAGGGGATTCTAATCCTTCTTCTGACCTCTGCAGTTCCTAGACATGCTTGGTGCACACACATAAAACCATAGAAAATACACTAAACAAGCATTTTAAGAAGCGAATAAGACTGAAATCATAAGCGCTGGTGTTCTGGGAGACAGGGATGACAGTGAGCAGAGGATGGAAAGTGAAGTGCAGGAAAGAGCAAGACATGGTCAGAACTCAAACCAAAAGGAAGGACTTACATCCATTAAAGCCAGTGTTCAGCAGGTTGTAGGAAATGAGGGAATCCTGGGCAAGGCAGAGGAGCCTTGGCTTCCCCAGAACAGAGTCTGCACTCATCCAAACAGCACATCTTCAGTACATGCCTTCCAACCAACCACATCCAAGGTCTGGTCTATAAAGCAAGTGTCCTTCCTAAAGAACTTGGAACAACATGGTAGAGAGCAAGTCACAGACCACCACATGTGGCCTAGAATACGTGTATAAATGTGACGTTATCAAAAAGCAGCTGCAATTGAATTGGGCAAAGCCAGAAGCCACCCAACAAGAGGGTCTCATTGGAGAGTCATTGTGTTCTGCAGTGAATGGTGATGAAGGGACTAGACTGCCCCCATTTAGTGTGTCCCATCAGCAGTGCCAGACAGATGTAGACATGGGAGTCTAAGGGTCAGTGCTACACCCACACCCCAGTTCTAGCCAGCAAATAACAGCAAAGCAAACCAGAATTCCCCAGCAGTCCACATTTGCCTATTTTCAGGATAGAATTGGAAAAGATTAAATGTTAATGGGAGGTAATGATATATTAATAATCAAAATAGACACATTCTCATGTTATAAAAACGATCCTCATTTAGTTGTCAGTCAAAGTAATCTTTATTTTTAAGAAGGAAGGTGACCCATCTAAACACTGTCTGTGGAAACTGTCTGTTCATTGTGAAACAGTGAGGGTCTGATTTTCCTGGCAAATCCTGGCCCTTTAGTGTGTGTGACAACAAAGGGAAGTGCACATATCCGTGTCTGTGCCCCAGCATCCCACAATGAACCTTGACTTCCATGATGCAGCCACGTGTACAGAACCCTGTGCTTCCTTTCAGTGCAACATGGCGTGCAACTCCTAAAAGCCACTCCTGCGTTGATGCTGGAGTAATTTACACCCTTTCTATCAACGATGGTAGAGGGGGCAGAGGGTCAGGGGTCAAACAACCACTCTGCAAAGATTCTCCTGAGCCAAGGGTGCATGCTGGATTCAGAGCTTGAGCTGCCAGGGGGCAGCCAGATATTTCAGCCCTCTCTCCGTGCGTACTTCGGAGTGTTGCTTCCCATCCATGTGCAAAAGCAACTAGCTGTATGTCCATCACCACCAGTGCCTGGACCAAGGTAGCGAGTCATGGTTTCATGTTCCCCAGACATGAGCTGTGCTCCCCGTTAATGAGGCAAGAGAGCTGGAACAGAGATGGAAATATTAACATGCTTTTTCCTTGCTTGATATGTAGAAACGTTAGACTCATGTTGCCTGAACAGTCTCTCTCTTCTCAGTCTTCCCTCTCAGAGCATTCTTCTGCATTCTCTCATCCAAAGCCTTGGCATGATATTACCACAACTATCAAGGTCTAGTCTAGAAGGCAGAAGGTGTCCTTTGCATTCTGTTTTGCTTTGGAGCACTTCTCTCTCTCTCTCTCTCTCTCTCTCTCTCTCTCTCTCTCTCTCTCTGTCTCTCTCTCTCTCTCTCTCCCTCCCTCCCTCCCTCCCCCTGTCCCTTCCTCTCTGCTTTCCTCCACCCTTCTCTCTCTGCAAACTCTTTCTTCTGTTAGTAAGCAATGCACAGTATAGCTGCACTGCCCAAAAGAAACTCTCTTACTCAGGGCTGTAGCTCATGGGTAGACTGCTTATCTATACATGAGACCTTAGGCTCCATCCTAAGAGGAAGAAGGAGATGAGGAAGAAGAGAAGAAGGGAGGACACGTAGAAAGGGAGAGAAAAGGAAGGAAGAAACAAAGACAGGGAAAGATGGGAAACTCGCCGACGCACCAATAGCAAAGATAGAAAATCAATAGGAACTGAAGAACCTCAAAGTGACACAATCTTTTGTGGTTTTCTTCCAACAGGGCACTTCACATTCCTGCCTCCAAACCTCTCTTCAGGAAGTGGGAATACCAAGTCAACTGGCCCCCTGCCCCTGCTCTCCTTCAGCATCATTGGTCTTGTTGCATCTCAGCTCCCCCTGGAGACCTTCCTTGATGTTTATGCGTCCTGGTCCTGCTCTGCCCTCTCCACCACCAGACACACAGTTGGCCAAGGAGTTGAAACTTGTAAAAGAAAGGCTCCACACTCACACACTAGAGATGGAAGGAAAAACATGGTGCCAGGATGCTCTGGAAACCACACGGGCTGAGACACGCTAAAAATGCATATTGATTGTTAATCCAAACTATATAAAGGTGGCATGGTTAAACAAGCAAACAGAAACACTAAAACGAATGCCCCGCAGGTCTCCTAGAAACCAGGGAACTCTGCCTCTCCTGCTAGCAGACTTCCTCCTGAAGCACCTGGACACAGCAGTCTTCACCTTCAGATTTCAGTCTCGACATCTCAGCCTCAGATAGCACAGTATACTTTCTTCTCTTTTCTTTTCTTGGGTGTGTTTGTGCACATGTGTGCAATTTGTGTGTGTGTGTGTGTAGGTGTACCTGCGCGTGTGGTTGCATGTGGACAAGAGTGTATATACATGTACAGAAGTCTATGGGGTACATTCCCTGGGATGCTGTGCACTCGTTTTCTTCAGACAAGGACTCTCAATGACATGGAGCCTGGCTAGCAGGCTATGGTAACTGACCAGGGAGCACCTGTCTCCTCCTCCCCAGTACTGGGACCATACATGTCAATGCCGTACCCACCCAACCTTTTTAAGTGGGTCTGGGGCTAAAGATCAGCATCACATGTTTGCAGGGCAAGAACTTTACCAAGTGAGCTATCTTGCTGCCCTGTGCTTTCTTTTTCTGTGTCATCCTAGCACATCAGTCAGTGTCAGGTGACATATACATGTTCATCCCTGCATGGGGAACTAGGCCTGAGTACCCTGCTATAACTGGACACTCTCGCTCCTCTCTTCACTTACATCATAGGCATCATGTGCCAGTCAACAGGAGTCACAACAGCCTTGCTCTGTAGGAGCCATAGCGAAAAGTCCTACATGGAGGCCACCATTACCTTCCCTTTTCCCGTTCTCCCTTATTCTGTGATGCCACAGCAACAGTCACCAGCATGTTTCCGTTTCAGCAGAGCAAACATGTGTAAATACTTTATTAAAATTAAAAAAAGAGAGAGAGAAGCCCAACACATGAACTGAAAGCTGTTCTCCTCTGATTGACTTTTCAAAAGCTCCCTAGACTGCTTCTGTGCAGATGTTTCCAAGATGATTGGATGCGGAGGGCTTAATTCATAAAAGCAATAAAATGTCGCTTATTGACTGAACAGATGAACTAGCTGAGGGGGGATAATTTGGAGTGCTCTTATTGAAAATGCTGTGAAGAAACGTAATGATAGTGGAGAGATGGAGTCTTATTAGCTGTGGTAAATATATTTTCCCACAGAATGCTTAAGAAATTTCGAAATAACTAGAAAAACAGAGTTTTGGATCTGCTGACTGTGGGACTAAACATGTGTAACTCTCCATCTCATAAGTACATGTAATCCTTGATCTGTAAAATGGAAACTCCATGGCTGAATGTCTAGTAAGAGAGGCAAAGTCTAGGCCCAGGAGTCGGATAAACAGAGCCCAGCAGGAACCCAAGGCTGATCCTGTCTCCTTACCTGTGGAAGCAAGGTAGTCGCTGGGTCCTGTCTCAAGCAAAAGCTGGGAGGGTAAAGACAGTGTATCACTTTTGCTGTGGATCTCAGATATATGTTTGAGGAGCTGAATTTCTCAAAGAATCAGCTTTCCCAGAGAGAGAGAGAGAGAGAGAGAGAGAGAGAGAGAGATACACAGGGTCTGCAGAGCAGAAAGGGAGCAGGGCCCCTCCCAGTGGGAAACAGGCCTGCTTCCCTGGGTCTTGGGACTACATAGGAAGATTTTAAAGAAGGATGCTCATTTAAAAGCCCTGGGACTCTGCTCACACGTTAAACTGGCCAGCCCTACCTGGCATGCAAAGGACTTTAAAAAGGAACACATTGCTAGGTGTGAGACTCCATCATCTCCATCCCAGAGAGGCTGCTTTTACTTCTGTGCTTGCCTTTTGCTCCAGTCTCACTGTCCTCTTGAGTTCAATCAATACTTGGACCATTTTTAGCCCTTGGTATGTCCTAAGTCCAAGGATACAGATGTTTTATTCAGACCAAAAACAAAAACAAAAAATGGAATCATTGTCAACAAAATGATGGTTAGATAAACATGGGGCCACAAAGGGGGATGTGTCCTGACAGAAGTGGTGTAAGGCTGTAGTTTCAGGTACCTTAGCCAGGAAAGGTCCATCCACAAGACCCAGGGCTGTTTAGTTTACAGTGGCAGATGTAGGACACGGAGTAGACTCTGCAAATGTTGATGTCTGTTTGAAGTTATATCATCTGTCAACAACAATCCTCCTCAAAGGAGACACCTCACAGCCTGCCTTGGCTTGTCATTGGCTGTCACTGCTTTTGGTCCCTGATATCCAAGATTTATCATGCCAGAGAAATGAGTCAAGAGTCAGCCTGCACTTCCTCCCGTGTCAGGCGGTAGGCTTCACTGTTGCTTGAGTGGTTGCAGTCAGTTTGGGAACTGAATGGAAATAATATAATCATAGGGATACAGGATTAGTTATTTTCCTGTTGCTATCAGAAGACACCCTGAATAAAGCAACTTAAGGAAGAAAGGCTGTGAAGTGGGCAGCAAGTGCAAACAAGGCATTTCCCACTCGTCTCTCTGTTGAGCAAAGAAACAAAGGTGCAGTCAGCCACAGACAAGTCCACAGTCAGTCGGTGGGAGAGCTGTTCCCTGAACAAGACATCTCAGCCATTCCTCTTCCCTCTTCCTTGACTAAACATGAGATGTCTTATTTATCAGAGGTCCCCAGGAAAGCATAGGCTCTTGCTTCACAGTTCCTATCATCAGAGATAGCTTAATAAATGTTAGCTAGTGTCCTTACATTACAGCCTCCAAAGGTAACTCAGACCTTCATACTTTTAATGTTAAAAACATATTTCAGCAGATATGCTGTGCTAACTTTCCTTGGGGAGATGCGAGCAGATGTCTGTTCACCACACACAAGACACCAGTGAAGACCAAAGAAACGAGGCTGCTCAAGTCTAGACAGAAGAGCCAATAAATATACTGGGCTTACTCATACAAGCATGGGCAACTTGGGGCAACTATACCACCAAAAATGGGTCCCAGGAATGGACAGGGCCTCGTGCAGCTCATGATGAACCCTTCTTTCCACACCAACACTCTGTATCTAGTGATATATTAGTGCAGATAAGCACACAGTTATCATTTCAAGACAGGAGCAGCCATGTTATACTTGAAAGGGGTTCCCATCTGTTATGCTTGGCTGGAAAGCGACAGTGTGCACTTGAGAGAGCAAGAGTTCATTAGGTTGTTCAAGGTCTTGCAGACAGAAACATGGAAAGCTACTGTCCTTGTATCCTCCTTCTTCAGACTCTCTCCCAGCATATTCTACGTCCACATCTGCTCTCCACAGAGCCAAAGAACATCGCTTGGAAAGCAAAAGCAAAGAGCGATGTCACCATTAAGCCTGTCTGAGTGGTATTAGAAAAGCAAGTAGTAAAATATGACAAAGAGCACCACAAATGGACAGAGATTGGCAGCAATTAGAATGGAAACCATATCGGGGGAAATCTATCATTTTTCTTTTTCTTGGAATTACCATATTGAACTTTCAGGAATATTAGTCCTGTAGTAATGCTCAAAAGGTGACAGAGCATGATTTCCAATGGTCTATCTGACAGGGTAGATAAATCAGACTTGCCTGGCCATAGTGCCAAGACTTCTCATCTACTGCAATGTGGGGCATACAGGCAGATTAGAGAGAGTGAAGAAGCTCTCCCACACGGGGGTGATGACACACATTTGAAAACAACTGACTCTTTCAAGAACTTCTATCACATGGGGGCATTGAGATGGAATGTTTGCCATTTGTAGCTTATGAGAAAATGCAAATTTCCTCAGGTGGCGTTTTATCATGAGTTCCGAGTCATCTGGTATCCTTGCCTTACAGTAAGCCCTTCCACGAGACTAGGAGTGGAAATAGTACTGCAGTGACTTGAATAATTCAATTCCAGCTCCATCTCAGTCACCAAGCACAACTGTTACAAAGCACTGCACCACCCATGCCTCAATTTATCCAGGAGAAGGGTCCTAGGACGCTGACCCAGAGCTTCACAGCAGATAAGACTGTAGCTCTGGAGATGACATTGACTTTTTTTACCGATGTCACCAGCTGTCCAGGCTGCCCATGAGCTGGGGAGTGGGGAACCTGACAGAGCTGAAGGAAGAGGGTTAATGCTACTGGCTTCCAGTGCCTTTGAAGCTGATCAAAGACAGAAAGGGAGATCTGAAATGGGGTGTCAGTCCCAGCCCAAAAGCAAATGATAGCTCCTTCCATCTTCTTTCCTGATTTTAAGCAAGTGAAATGAAAATCACTGTGTGCATTCAAATTCTTTTGAAAACATTTTTCTGCATTTCTCCTTGTACAGAAGTCGCCCTCAGGTCAAGCATCCTTCTGCTAAATTCCACCTGGTTACGCTGCTGCACTATGAATATTCATCTGATTAATATTTCCGTAACCAGGAATTTTTTTTTTAATCCATTCAAGCACAATAGGGAAGCTACTGTATGAGACGACAGCATCGTGAGGCCCTAGTGTTCTCCTGGCAGGGCTCTGCTCTTGCCTGCTCTCTTAAAAGAGACAAGAAAGAAAGAAAATCACAGGTCAGCCTTTCAAAAAATGCAGCATTTCCGACATGACAACCAGCGGGAGAACAAAGGAAAGGGAAAAGAATAATACGCCTTCCTTGAGTGAAGAAATGGTCAGTGAATTTAAAAACACCCTTGACTCGGAAAGAGCCAGTTGTTTTCAAAAGTGTGAGATGAGAGAACTTGTCTCCACTGTAACCCCTAGGAAAGTGTGGCAATCATCCTGCATCCTTTCAAGGGCTGTTCGAATAGGTACAGAGAAAGGGCAGGCAGGGAGGGCCACATGATGATGGAGGAAGGGCAGAGAACACACGATGGGGAGAAGTCTATGTCCTTTGTTTTAGCAATAATTCTTTTCCTAAAAATATGTGTCAAATTAATGCTTTAGTGTATATATAGCACAGAGTCATATGCGGGTACATATGCATAACTGTTATGTGTATGATTGTATGTATGGGCATTTTTACATGACCATATATATATTACAAATTATTTCCAGTATCATCATACTTAATGCACATTCACGTCTAATGAATAATGATCTTTATTATGCTGAGAGGAAAACTTAAGTTGAATTTGTAAGACTGTTGTGAATTCAGCACACACTGCCTGGAAAGCTAAAAACTCCATTTATGTCTAGACTACAAGGCAGAACCCAGGCACAAGTGTCTTACGTCAGTCCCATCACCTTAGCCCAGGATAAACTATCAGAGACTGAAACACAGCCATCTCATTTTTAGGCAAGGGAAGGGAAAGACTGTGTTCAAAGCCACCCAGAGAGTACATGACTCAGGTTCGTCTCACATCTAGGTTCAGGCCCCTCTATCTGAACTTGGTAAATACACTAAGGTGGTTTTTGGAGGGGGTAAAAAAGTATCTGTACAAGTCACAGCCTAGGGCCATGGTCTCCCTTAGAGACCGAGATCTGGTCACAGAAATAGAGTAAGAAATGCCTCACTTCCTTCATGCCTTACTACCATCAGCCACCTGGAACATGACAAGAGATTATACAGCAAAACTGAGACATAATTTAATAAAGAGTCTCTCCAGAGACCCAGACAGCCAGAAACAAGAAGACTCAAGAAAACACCATAGCTATAGGCGTCAAAGGCTCACAAGCAACACGCACGGCCTGACTTCTGGCCAGACAAACATGAAACTCCATTCACAAGCCACGCCCCCCTCTCTGAGTCTTTTATACATTGTATCAAATTGAACTTCCAATAAAAGCATAAAGCATGTGCAAAGACAAAGACACAGCTCAAAGCACCAAAGCAAAGATTGGAGGCACATTCAAGTGTGAAGGTCATTAAGGCATCAGGTCAAGAAGTTAAAATAACAGAGAGCAAGGGGCTCAGTGGTGAAGAGCATGTATTGTTCTTGCTGAGGACCCAAGTTTCATTCCCAGCACCTGCGTCAGAAATCTCACAACCACCTGTAACTACACACACACACACACACACACACACACACACACACACACACACACACACACA
>OU015742.1:124496940-124510719 GCA_907169655.1 Acomys percivali
TCTCTCTCTCTCTCTCTCTCTCTCTCTCTGTGTGTGTGTGTGTGTGTGTGTGTGTGTGTGTGTGTGTGTGTGTGAGCGCGCGCTGATCTGAAAGCACCACCATCATGGAGGCTAGAATCCTTTGAGCAATCGGAATAAAATAACATTGAATTATCATCCACAGCAACATGAATAGATGATCGAGGCAATGAAAGAGAGGATGTGAGCCCTCAGGCAGCACATGCAGGGCCTCTCATCTAAGTGCTGTGTCCATTTGCTAGACCTCAGAAGCAATGTTAGCACTGTGACTTGTTCCCAAGATCGGTGCATAGAGGGGATTTGTAGCTTACCTGAAGAGGAACCTGTGGGACCTCTGAGTGTTATGTGCAAACCAAGTGATAAGACCAAGTGCTACCATGAGGAATACACAAACATATCTGACCAGCACTCCTCCACTTACCAGGGCTGTCAAAACCACATCACAGGTGAAGTGGATGGAAGAGAAACTTCAGCCTAAACTCCAAACTCCCTCCATGTCTGAAACCTTAAGGTAGAACACTGTCAAGAAGGATGAGATGTCTTGGGCATGTTTCTTCTCTCTCCAGCTCTCTGCTGCAGATGGTGGCTCTGTGACCATCCTGCCAGTGCACAAGATGTCTTGTTTCTTAGCTGCAATACAATTTCACAGAACGCGGAAATGAGAGACCAAAAAGAGCTATTCAATCATCGTGTCTGCTCCCTGCTGGCACAGCGCTGCTCCCCACAGTCCGTTTTCGCCTGCTTTACTGATTTTGAAATGGCTCAAGCAAGGAGGTTTCCATCACTTCCCTCAGGGGCCATTTTGGTGGTTTAATAGTCCTCGCTGCTCCGACGGCTTCCATTTTCCCTTGCTCAATTTTCCTTTGCTTCATTTTATTCCTGCTTCCCCAGTCACACTCCTCTGGCTGTGTTCCCGACACACACCCTGATTTACAGAGTGTCATCAAGTAGTCATACCAGCAAAGAGGTCTATCCTTTGAGTCTGGGACTCTGGAGGCCAGAAATCAGGGGTACCTTTGATCTCCCGAACTGTCTTTAAACGTTATGTGGTTTGCTGCCAGCTAACACTGGGGCAGTTTGAGCAAACGTGAACTACTTTATCAGGATTCCATTTGTTTCTGAACTCTCTGCTATGTGATTCTCCGATTGTTGGCCAAAAACAGGCTCTTGGGTGATCATTCAACATTTATTTTATTCCAGGAAAGTGCTAAAAAGTTATGTAAAGGAGAATCCTACAATGTTCTTAACCCCCACACCAGTATGCCCCAGTGTGACCACGTGACAGGAAAGGAGACACAGTCTGAAGACAGGAAGTTGGCCTTGTGAGAGATAGACCAACATCTTAGCCAGATTTCTGACTTTCCCTGCAGAATCTATACACCCATGGCCAAGTGCATTCCGTTTATTTTAAATAAAGCACTAGGTGTCAACAATTAAAAATTTAAAGATACATATGTGATGATTTTTAAGATTGTTATTTGATATTAGATATGGAGTTGAGTTGTTTGTATTCATTTGTTCCATTGTGTGATGGCTAGTTTCATGTCAACTTGACAAAAACTGGAGTTATGTGAGAGTAGGGAACCACAATGAGAAAATGCCTCCATAAGATTGGCCTATAGACAATGGAGAACTGTTGTAATTAAAAATTGTTAAAACGGCATGCAGTCCATTGTGAGTGGCACCATGCTTGGGCAGGTAGTCCTTTGTAGATCTTTAAATAACATATGTATAAGGAAGGAAAGTGAGGAAGCCTTGGGGAACAAGCCAGTAGCAGCCCTCTTCCATGGCTTCTACATCAGCTCCTGCCTCCAAATTTCCACCTTGAGTTCCTACCCCGACTTCCTTTGACGATGGTCTCCACGATATGAAAGTGGACGTGGACACAAAACAAGACAAAACAAACAAACAAACAAAACTTCCTATCTAAGTTGCTTTTGGTCATGGTGTTTGTCACTGCAATAGAAAGCCTAACTATGGCACATGGGACTTAGTCCTTGGCCCCTTGGGAAGGATTGTGAGGTCAGAGGAATCACCCTGGAACATGTGTCTGACGTAGCTGAATCCTGAATGTCCACAGTCTTCCCTCCCCCTATCTCACTGATAGTGAGAGCTCCTGGGAACCCATCCAGTTTTGGTGGGGAGGTACAATTTTTTATGAAGAATAATTTATATGTAGCATATCTGGCCAGTTGCCAGAGCACAACTTGGAAAAGCCTAAGACTAAACTTTCTAATGTTTAGGACGTTTATAATTATTTATATTTTTATCCCCCCAAAAATTCCATTTTTTCATCTTATTTGGGGATTTGTTCTCATTTGGGGAATAGGGGACTTTTGTTGTTGTTGTTATGGATGTTATTGATGTATGTGCTTCTGTGCTCAGACTAGCCCACTCTAACTATAGATTGAACAGATTAGACTCTGCTTCAATGAAAACAGTTGAGAGAGGTCAGAGAAGACTGATGAAGATCTCTATTGGGTACTTCAGACTCTGCACACAGACACCCTCATGTTTCTATGACATGCACTCTAACCAACAAGACATCCCAGACTTGGGAGAGGAGCTAAGACTGGATCTTGCTATATAACCCTGGCTGACCTGGGATTCACTATGTATTTCAGGCTGGCCTCTAACTCATAGTGATCCTCCTGCCTCTACTTCCTGAGTGCTGGGATTACAGGTATATACCACCTTTCTTGGTTCTTCTTTAATCAATGATTTGTGACACAAACCTCCTTTTAGTTGTTTTTCAACACAATATTCCAGAATCATTAAAATAATTAGTATTTCATGGATCAGATTCTGGGAAATATCTCATTCCAGAAATCTAAACTACTTTTCTTTCCATAGCGCAACCTAAATCACATATTCACTTTATTATTGTTATAGGAGGAAGTTAAACAAATCATCTGGGAAACCCACATGAAAGTTGAGTAATGAGAGTTCTCATTCTTCCATTATCAAAGTGAACAAACACACCATGACAGAGACAAGAGGGGTTGGAGCTGAGGGCTGCATCATTCCCGAGTGATTTCTTGGATTGCCATCTGCCTGGCCATGAGTCTCCTGTCCTTGTGTGTGCTTCTCCACCTGGAGTGTACTGGGCTAAGCCTCCCATGTCCCACCTGGGCAATGAATCATACAGAATTACTGTCGGCCTTCAGCCTCACCAGAGGTTCTGTGAAATGCCATCTGGGCTGCTGTGACTTCTCCAGCTGTATTTCTTAAATCTTTAATTAGCAACAGGTTTTATGTGAGGACAGAATGCAACCCCTGGGCTGTTTCACATACCAGTGAACCCTGAACACTCCTGGGAAGGCTTGGATCCAAATGTGCTCTCCTTGTTTTCTTACTCCTTAAATGCTCTTTGTTGGAGTCAAGCAAGGAAACAATTTGTTCTGGTGCACTTCAAGCCCATGAAAAACAGAGCTGATCAATCTCTGTGATAGCACAAGATTTCTTTCATAAAGACAGAGGTTTAGGAAGTTGGTGACATGTCTACTTCTGTCAAATTCTGAAGAAGGTAAAATTGAAATTCAATAAATGCCACTCTTTCTGTTGCCCTTGAAGGGATTTGATACTTGTGGCTTTCTTTTTGGTTAGATTAATTAACCTTTTAGATTACTCCATTCTCTTGGTGATTTTGAAAAGAACAGCTTTCTTTCTCATCATTTTTACTCCTGTGGACTATAACACAAATTAGAAGATACTCCCTTTACTTCTGTTTTATAACTGTTTCCACTGTGCATCATTCTGATTTATTTATCTGCACTGAAACACTATCAGTACCACAAGACACATCTGGATCTTGATTTCACTCCAATCTGACAGTCTTTGTCTTTTAATTGGCTGTTTAGACCATTCATGCTTAGTGGGATGTTTGCTACCTTTTGGTTAAGTATTTAGAAATTCTATTTGTTTTACCATTTTTTCTGTTTCTTGTAACTCTTCCTTGATCTTTGCCTAGATAAAGCATATTTTACATGATTCTGTCAATCTGCTTCAATAACATATGATTTTCATCAATCTTTCTTATTAGCATAACTTTAGTATAATTATATAGTGGCACCTTTCAATTTAATTTGTATATTCACATATAGCAGTCTAACTTTAAGTAATGTGTATCGAATCAAGAGACAAAACAAAGATTAGGATTCTTCTATCTTAATCTGTTTTTGTGGGGTGGGGTGTGTATTTGTGCAACTGGGTACATATGAGTCTCCGTAGAAGCCAGAGAAAAACCTTGGGTGCTGTTCCCCTTCAGTTACTTTCCTTCTTGTTTTTGCAACAACACTTTTCACGAGGACTAAAGGCTTACAGATCAGATGTGACTGGCTAGCCAGGAAGCCCAAGGGAACCTGATATTTCCACTTTCCTAGCAGAAGGAAGTTCACTAGTTCAGGACATCTGCTAGCATGCCTGGCCATTTACATGAGTGCTGAGGAGTGAACTCAGGTCTTTATGCTTGTGTAGCAAGCATTTTGTTTGTGACACTATCTCCCCAACACACCACTGTGTTTTTGTTGTAGAACATTTTATTAATGTGTGTTGTAAAGCCTAAGACACGTTATTTTAATTAAACAGCCAAGGGTATCTTAGAAACGTTTCAAAAATAACAAAATATCTTCACATTTTCACCTGAATAGATGCCATACCCAATGATCCTCTCCTCTTTGGGTAGATTTAATTTTCCAGCTGAACCATCTGTCCAGTCCCGCAGTAAAGACTGTGGAAGGCCCACCATGGAGATCTTCAGGTCAAGCCCAGAGACCCAGCTACACACAAGATTTTCATCTCACACTCTTCCACAAAGGCTGAGACACAGTTAATGAAGCTTTTTTTTTCTTCCCAACCATTTCCCTCTTTGTATTTCAGGCTGGCAATCCCATGATTCTGTATGAGCATCTCCTTGTTTATTGCTGATGGCACCCTCTGTGGGTCCCCGTGGAGTGACTGTGGGGGAATTAAATGTTTCCATGCTGGGTACCATCTTTCAAAGAAAGTTCTTGCCTGAGACAAATTTTCTCCAAAGGTTGTAGCTAGCAATTGTCTTCCTGTTAATAATTCCATACACACCGATCTCACAGCAGCTGGAATTGTTTGGCATGGAACCTTGCAGATTTATTTTAAATTGAGGGAAAAAATGTTTCTATACCTGTTTCACACTTGGGCATTTCTTTGGAAGAGCAGAATATTCTGAATAGCTCAAGGAAAATGACCAGTGTTGTCAACAACAAAGACACAAACTTCTCATCGAGATTTCCAGAGGAACAAGAGGGGAGAAAAGTCTGTTGAACTGAATTCCTTCAAACAATTTTGAGAAGAAAGCCGTTTATAGCTCCATCCAGGCTCACTCAGGCATAAACTGCTCAAATAAGATGATTGTTTCCCAAGATGAGCTTCTCTGTTCTGCCCTTCCCACCACACTTCCCGCCATCAAAAATAATGGCATCTAGCCACAGAGTATCCAATATCTATATAGGGATCACACTGGATTCTGGGACATGGCCACCTCTTGTGGCAGCTAGAATTCCAGGAGTGTATACTCAACGTTCTGGGCTCTTTTCTGGTGCTGTGATAGCGCACCTTGGCAAAAAGCAACTCAGGTGTGAGATAGGGATTTATTTCAGCTTACAGTTCCAGGTTACATCCCGTCATTATGGGAAGTCCAGACAGGCACTGGAGACAAATGTTCAAATCCTATCCACAGTGATGAGCAGAGAGAAACGAATGCATACACCTCTGCTGTCTATTCTGTTTCCCCTTCTGAGCAAGATTCAAGCATCCTCCCTTGGGCTCTCCTTGTTACTTAGCTTCTTTGTGTCTGTGCATTGTAGGATGTGTACCCTGTACTGTATAACTAAAATCTTCTTGTAAGTGAGTACATACCATGTGTGTCTTTCTGGGTCTGGGTCACCTCACTCAGGGTGATATCATATAGTTCCATCCATTTGCCTTCAAATTGTATGATTCCTTTGTTTTTAATAGCTGAGTTGTATTCCATGATCTAGGCTCCCTACATGTACATCGTTGATGGACAGCGGAGTCTTCATGTGGGTTCCCCAGTAAGGAGAGCTGGGGCTTTCTTCGACATGGATTCTATTGCCCCTTGATCATTTGTCCCTGGCGGGGCTGCCCTGCTAGGCCAGCATGGAAGAAGATGCATTCAGTCTTGATGTGACTTGATCTGCTCAGGGGGTGGAGAGGTCTCCTCTTTTCTGATGGGTAGGGAAGGGGGGGTGGATAGGAGGAAGAGAGAGGGAGAATGGGACCAGGAGGAGAGGAGAGAGGGGCTATGATTAGGATGTAAAGTGAATTTAAAAATTAATTAATGCAAAAGGAATAAATGGTGCTATATTTGCCTTACAAGCTTACTCATTACCTCACTGCTACTCAGATATATGAAAGTCAAGTACTTCTCGAACAAATTCCTGGGTTTCCTTGTCACGTGTATTATGAAAGAAAATGAGAAGTAATAAAGAACTTTATTTATGGCAAAAAATAAATAAAAATAAAAACTTGGTGGCTTGATTATTTTTAAAAGGGGAGGAGCCTAGAAGCCTTGATGATGCTCCAGCTTGTTCCATAGTCTGTGAGGATGGCACAGTGTGCTTCTCTGCAGTTCCAGGCTATTCTGTATTCTGTGAGAACGTGCTGCATTTTTTTTTAACAGCCTACATGGGCCCTGGTAATATCTTACTCTAGTGTTTGAATTTAACATTTGGCTAAAAGGTAGTTGCACCTTTAGAAGTTAAGTAAACTCCCTTTCACATCCAGCTGGAACATTCTCAAAGTCAGATACACCTACCCATGTGAGAGCAGCACACGAAACCCGGTACTCTCCATTAGCTTCAAAGCCTGTGTGTCCTTTTCGGCTGTGCTTGCCAGCACGTGTTGGCTGTTGTATCATTGTCTGAGACTGAGGCAGAGCTGGTAAGCTTCTGCTCTCTACTGCACGATCAGATTTCCTTTTTTTCAATAGCACTTCATAATACCACCTCAGAGCCACACTCCCTGGAGCACGCAGAATACAAGTCTAGATTAAGTCAGTGGCATGTCCCAGTTGTGAGGCGTGTAGTTCACTGGAGATGAATGAGAGTCCAAGGTTCAGACACTGTTTCCACATGGCTGAGCATGCTTGTATGAAGGCAATTTCAATTATACAATAAGCATTTTCTTTGCAAGGCAGATGACAATGACAACATTAGCTCTGCATGTCAGTTTAGGAGAGAACTCGATTTCATCTGTTCTCGAACAATACAGGCAGGGAAAGCCCAGCTTTATCCATCAATGGACAAAAGAAAACGAGATTCAATCACAGCCTGGGTTTAGTGTTTACCTTCACTTTATCCATCTCGCCCAGCTTTATCTCAGATGTGTTTCATGGAAATAGAACACATTTCTCTATATAAAAGCAACTATAGGACAAATAAAGTGGCTCTGCTGGTAAAGGTACTTTGTCCACTAACAAGCCAGGAGACATATGTCACATCCTGGGACGAGCAAGGGGGAAGAAGAGAGCTGAATTCCCAAAGCTGTCCTCTGGTCCCTACACATGGGCTATATGGCATGGGCCCCTACACATGTATGCACACAAATACATTTTAAAGCATTAAAAAGCTGTTTTTGATCAACTCTAACAACTTTTTTTTTTATTAATTTATTCTTGTTACATCTCTATGGTTATCCCATCCCTTGTATCCTCCCATTCTCCCCTCCCTCCCATTTTCCCCTTATTCCCCTCCCCTATGACTGTTCCTCAGAGGGATTACCTCCCTCTGTATATGCTCATAGGGTATCAAGTCTCTTCTCGGTGACCTGCTGTCCTTCCTCTGAGTGCCACTAGGTCTCCCCCGCCAGGGGACATAGTCAAATGTGAGGCACCAGAGTACATGAGAAAGTCAAATCCCTCTCTCCACTCAAGTGTGGAGACTGTCCTGTCCATGGGCTCTTAACTGAACATCTTAGTTCACTTTATGCTACATTAATATAAACACTAATACATATCCATGTGTGCACATGTTCTGTGTGGGCTCATTGATACTGGTGACTCTAGGATTTTTCTCAGCTCACTTTACCTTACAGCTGATGGTTACTGTGGAGGTTTTAAAGAAAAATGTCCCCTCTAGGCTCAGGCATTTGAACACTTTATCCCTGGTTAGTGTTGCTATTTGGGGGAGCTACAGAGGTATAAAGAGGTCATAGCCTCACCCCACTTCCAGCTTGTACACTCTGCTTCCCATTGGCTGCTACAGAGTTCTTGCCTTCCTGCTACTCACCTTCCACCATGCTTTCCTGCCATGAAGGACTCATCCCCCTGGGACTATAAACTGAAATAAATCCCATTATTTGGAGCTATAAGTCTCTGTGAGTTTCTGTGTACACAGTACTGCTGTGTTTAGAAGGCCTTGTTTCCTTGGTGTTATCCATCCCCTCTGGCTTTTAAATTTTTTCTGCTTCCTTTTCTGCAGAATCCCTGAGCCCTGAGGGGAGAGATGTGATGGTGACATCCTACTGGGGGTTTCATGTTCCAAGGTGTCTCTTTCTCTGCGCAATGTCTACCTGTGGGTCTCTATTTGTTCCCATATGCTGCAGGAGAAAATGCTGATGACAGCTGAACAAGGCACTGATGTATGAATGGAGCAGAATGCATCAGCAATCATTTTGTTGCTGTATCAGAACACTGAGTGTGCCTTAAATCCAGTCACTTATTGGCTGGTTGGTCCCACAAGCTTTGTGCTAGTGACTCTTGCAGGCAGGACACTGTTGCAGATCAAGGGACTTGTGGCTGAGCTGGTGCTTCCTTTTCTCCTTTGATAACACGCAGAGCATATTCCAGTACCATGAACAATAATCTGCAGGGGTGAAGGCACTCCATAGACAACAGCTCTATTTTCCCCTGTTCAATGAATTGTGTGGGTGTTGTCCTCAACAATAGGACCTTATCACCAGTCTGTGGAGAACAACCAATAACCTTGGCAACAGCCTCCGCTGTTTGGAGACCTTTGATTCTCTATTTTCCCGGTTTCAGTAGAGTGTAAGGATTTCTTTTTATTGCTTTTTGTGTGCCTGCCTGGGGTCTCCTGAGTTTCTAGATGTAAAGCCTGATTTATTTTAAGAAACATGGGACGATTGAGTCAATGTGTCCTTGATAGGGGGGCTTCTTCCCCCATTTTGTCCATTACCTCCCTCATGAACTCTGATAAAAGTTCACAGCATTTATTGTTTTCTGCCGGAAACTCCATCCTCCATGTTGCTCTCTTGTATGACCCCAGGCCTCTCTCAACATACCAATTCTAACTCTTCTTTCACTGTGTCTAACCTGCCAACAAGATTTTAATTTCAATTACTATATTGTTTTTGCTTTTTACTTACATCTCCAATTAGCCTATTTTTAAATTTTCTTAGTTTTGTGGACACTAGCCATTCTAATTTCTCTTAATGTCATGTGGCAGAAAGATATGCCCCAAGATAAAATATCCACACACTAGAATCTGCAAATATTTTACAGGAAATGTAAAGGGGCTCTGCAGGTGAAATTAAGACAATAGCTAACACAGGTCTCATCCCTACTCATATAAGGCAGCGAGATGGGGAGAGGGGAGAGAGGAAGAATGGGAGGAGAGAAGAGAAGGAGGAGAGATGGAGAACGGGAGGGGGAACAAAGGGAGAGAGGAAGAGGGAGATTTCTCTTTGCAGGAAGTGGGAGAGAAATGCCACAGGTGGGGAGACATAAAATAGTTGGGTGGATAGGAAGTCAAACAATCCCACAATCCCCTGCTGTCATGGAGATGCTGGAATGCCCAAGCAGCAATTGCAATCAGGCAATTTGAAATTAGCAGTGGCCCTTCAGATGCTATCCAGGTTGGAAATGTAACCTCAAGTATAAGAAACCAGATTCTACTAGCAATCTAAGTGCGCTTAGAAATAGATTCTTCTGTAATCGTCTCATAAAACCTTACCCACTGACCACTACACTCAGAGTTTGGGAACCAAGAAGAAAGCACTCTTCTGAGCCAACTTGTACTTCCAACCTTCAGCTCCACGAGCTGGCATACCTTTTGCTGTAGGACTACACTGTGACCAACAGAAAACAAACCAACACAGACAGAGTGTCACAATTTCACTGCATACTGCATGGTCCACAGACTTCTGATTGCTGTGGCAACATCTTGGGGTTTATTAAGGAGTATGTAGTCCTCCTGAGTTATGATTTCATTGTGCTAAAATAAAAATACCACACAGTGATTCATATGTTTTCAGAAGTAGTAAGACAAATGGCACCTGAGTCTTTCACCTTCTGCCATCTTGGTGGGGTTATTATGTTGTGTCTTAACTTGGCTCACTCTTACTCATGGTGCCTGAGCCCTTGTGCAACCTGTGACTCCTGTGAGTTCCTCTGGATTAGAGCATTGCCTCTGCAGTTCCTGAATATGCCTGTGCTTGTACATCTTCTTTGAGTGGGTCTGAGGTGAGTCCCACCAAGATAGAACCTTCTAGAACAGAATTGTAGTTGCTTTTCCCAGTGGCCAGGAACACCCAGGTCTGACTTGACATTTTCCAAAAGAAGTACAAGCCGGAAGCTCAGATCTGTGTGAGTCTCTACTCACGGTTGTGAAGTCTCAAGGAAGATTACCTTCTCCTTTCATCTTTAAGCAGGTAAGAAGATGACTGTATTGGTTACTTTTCTGTCTCTGGGATAAAAGAACATAACCAAAAGCAATTTATGGAAGAATTTATTTGGCCAATGATTCCAAAAGGGCAAGAGTCTGTCATGGCAGGAAGGAGGCACAGGAACAAGTGGCAGACAAGGTGCCAGAGTCTGAGCGCTCAGATCCATGATAGCAAACAGGAAGCTGAGAGTGGGTGGAAGTCTGGAAGGGGGTGAGACCATGAACTCTCAGATACCACCCCCAGTGATGCACTGCCTCCACCAAGGCTGCACTTCCCACAGCATCCCTAGACAGTGTCACCAACTTGGGACCAAATGTTCAAATACAGAGCCTCTGGGAGACATTCTCAATCAAGCCACCATAGTGGCTTTCCTTGCTGTCACCCAAGAAGTTGACTATTCTCTGACTTTCCCTTACAGTGAAAGCTTAGTCGAAACCACAGGTGTAAGTGGGTAGATCTGTGGACATCTCATCAGGGCTGGGATGCAAATTCTATCCTGAATACAATGTGACCTTGCAACTTGAAAACTGAACCACCTCTACCCAGTCATCCAGTGTCTTCACCGTGATGGGCTGTTGTATTTCTCTGACAGCATTTGGTCTCTGACTGGTCCTAATCCCCTCAGAGCATGTCTGCTGTCACTTAACACACAACTTCTATGCATGTATATCTTTTGAGGATGAAAAATGATTGCATTTACTGTGGTTGATGAGGAAATGGACCAGCATGAGGCTGGAAGCACACCACAGGCAACAGGAGACAGGAAAGAGGTGAGGCTGCAGTCTCCACCAGGCTATACCAAATGCCAGAGGACATGGCTGACTGTGATTATATCAGAACAAATAAACTATGCCTAATGTGCTTCTGAGTTGTATTTGGGGTTACTCTGTACCTGGCTAAATAGTTGTTACCCACACAAGCTGTTCTGGAAGGATACAGCTGCTGCTCATTGGGAAAAGGCAGCTTCACATTTAGCATGGCTCCCTTTGAGATACTTGGGTGCAAAGGTCAACATAGCTGCCAGACTCAGACTCGAAATTTGAGGCACTAAGATAAATGTGGAATAAATTCAAACAACGATAGGCAGGTCAAGTGATCTGTATCGTCCGCAGGGGAGGGCTTGGGCTCACGGTGCAAGTAAATGTTCAATGAGGCTCACGAGGAAGGCCTCTGAAGGAAAAGGCTGTGTGGTCCACTGAGATCCCCAACAATGCTTGTAAGTAAAACTGTGCTCAGATGCAAGGTGCATGGAGCAGGAGAGCGCACGCTGACAGCAGGCACACCTGAGAGGTAGGCAGAAGGCAAGGGCGTTTGTTTACTTCATTATCTCCTCGCAAAGGAAAACTCTGCAGATTCATTTTATCGTCGGGTGGGATGATGTTGTATGAGGTTATTTAATCGTCCCTTAAACAAACAAACAAAAGGAAAAGAACAGGCGGTGCATCCCATAAACAGAAGCTGGAGAAGATTCCAGAAAGGTAATCCGTTTTTGGTATAGTGTTACCCGGCCAGCCTGCCTGCCTGCCTGCCTGCCTGCCTCAGCGTAGCTGGGCTGCAGGTGCTGCCTGGCACATGTGCAGATCTTCAGCCCCAAAGGAACAAGACAGTGGAACCAATTCCACCTTTCCACTGTGGACGTCTGGAGCAAGAGGCTGAGCTGTGATTATGTGTCCCCACCACTGCTCCCCAGACTTCATGGACACAGCCGGTGCTGGACTTAACACTGCACTCCTGGGCCCTGGCTTTCCCAGGGCTTGGCCCCAAGTGCCACCCAGCTCTTCTCCTTTTCTACACCAAAGACATATACTTCCTTCTGCTCTGTTTTTTGTATCTCCTCAACAAATGTCACCCCCTACATTCAAACTGGGTCAGCTTGAATGTTGACTTAGGTAGGGATCAATAAAATGATTCCACCATCCATCCTTAATAGCCAGAGCCACCCTGGGTAAGAAGAGCTATTATGTAGACGTCCAGCCCTTCGGATCTAGAATCAGCGCAGCAGCCAAGTCCCACCTGTTCTAAACAACTCTTCCTTGTCTATTAGCCTTTATCCTAGCCATGACCGCCTTCTATGCACAGGTGGCTGGCGCTGTTTGCAGACTTCATGTCTGTCATCCATGGATGGAGGTTTCTAAGGCAGAAACTCAACCTACTCAACACGTGCTTATTACCTAACAAGTCTGATCCCTATAGGTTTGGGGAATAACAACAAAACCACCAATCCTGCCTTGTCTTCACAGAAGGCTTGTGAGAGAGTCAAAGCATGGGGCATGCCAGTTGATCATTAACTGTCAGAAAGAATGAAAGATTGAGGTTGGGCTGGGGAGATGGTTCATTCAGTAAGATGCTTCCCAGCAAATGTGAGGGCCTAAGTCCAACTCAATCCCCAAAAGTAACCTAAAGTCCCAGGTGGGATGGTGTGTGTTTATCATCCCAGCTCTCAGAGAGGCAAGGAGAGAGGACACACTTTTCTGGGTGTCCATGACAGTCCCTGTAATACTCAGATGGAAGCAGAGCTCTGGGGAGGGAGGGAGGATATCTACTTTGCAAGGAAGGAACAGCACCATAAAAATCCCGGCATGGTTCCATTCAGCAAAGGGAGGGGATTAAAGAGGTATGGGGGTGGCAAAAATAAAAAGTGGCCCACAGAGCAGTAGAGAGTCACTAGGGGCAAATGACAGAGGACAAGACCCACCAGAGACAAGAAGACCCAGGTTCATGCCCATGCAAAGCTCATTCTCTGTAGCATCAGAGATGGTCAGAGATGCACCTTAAGGCTAGAAGGGATGCTCAAACTGGGAGGGAAATGTTATGATCCAAGAAGAAGGGCAGCTTGGGCCAGGACAGCTAATGGAATGGTAAGAGCTTCAGGTGGTAGATGTATTCTGTAATGGCTTGGATGGACACGGCTCCCATAGGCTCATGTTTGAATACTTATTCCCTGTTGGTTCCACAAGGTTCCATGTGGTATTAATGGAGAAGGTATGTCACTAAGGGTGAGCTTTGAGGTCTCAGAAGACTGGCACAATTCTCATATTCTCTCTCTCTCTCTCTCTCTCTCTCTCTCTCTCTCTCTCTCTCTCT
>OU015742.1:124526512-124537164 GCA_907169655.1 Acomys percivali
CTCTCTCTCTCTCTCTCTCTCTCTCTCTCTCTCTCTCTCTCTCTCTCAACACCTCTTTCCATGGTGTCTGACCCACCTTGACTTATGCCATTCTTCAACTAGGTATCTTCATGGGTGTGTCTTTGTGAGGGCCTCGCTATACTGCTAAAGCACAGATCAAAGGCAACTAGAAATTAAGACTTCAGGGCCATAGAGCAGTGGTTGTCAACCTTCCTAATGCTGAGACCCTTTAATACAGTTCCTGGTGTTGTGTTGACCCCCAACCACAAAGATATTTTCATTGCTACTTCATAACTGTAATTTTGCTACTGTTATGAGTTGTAATGTAGATATGTGTGTGTTTCTGATGGTCTCAGGTGACCCCTGTAAAAGGGTCATTTGGCAACCAAAAGATGGTGACCCGAGGGTTGAGAACTGCTGCCTTAGAGTGACCTCCCATCTACAAAGGCTGTGTTTCCAAGACCCACAGAGGATGCCACGACCTCTTGGTGTTGGTATCAACACCAAGTGCATAGTCTCCATTTTTTTTTTTGTTTGTTTGTTTGTTTTCGAGACAGGGTTTCTGTGTGTAGCCTTGGCTGTCCTGGAGTCACTTAGTAGACCAGGCTGACCTTGAACTCACAGCAATCCACCAGCCTCTGCCTCTCGAGTGCTGAGATTAAAGGCATGCAGCACCACGCCCAGCTTCTCTGTTTTTTCTTACACACCAAACCTATGACAAAGGTTATTTTGTAAACAAGGTGCAATATGAGATTATCAACTGTAGCAAAATTAGATAAAATTGCACTGTAACAAACTCCACAGCATCATACCCTTTGTTTGTTAAAAACAAAGGGCTGCTGTGCCCAGGTGAGGTCTAACAGCCAGCCTGATCTCTAGGATGCTAGTCCTGGGACTAACAAGCAGCCATACTCCTGGACAGTAGGTTCAGGAGTGAGTGCCTGCCTCACATCCCAAGGAGGACTAGCATGGAAAAGAGTTTAAAGTTTCCTACATCACTTATTTCTACCATTTTCCAGTCAACATTTTCAGATTGAAGTTGATGGAACCCTGAGGAATTGAAACCACATAGTGTTGGAGAGGAGTATTCTTTACCTGATAGTGACTTAAGACACTCGGGAGGAGGGGGCCATGGCTACTGTGTTTGAGGTATCAGCCAGGGTCTGCTCAACTGTTGCTCCATTTATAGAGACATTTGTCTTCTGGGTCCCCATTAGCACAGTCCTTCCTTTCAGCTCTCTCCTTCCTTCTCCACTGGACTTTGGACTGGACTGCATTAGGAGGAAGGACCTGTGCAGATGCAGGCAGCACGGAACAGAAGTGTGGGCATCTGGAAAAGCCAGCCCTCACTTGAATCTGCTAGACTGCTCTTCGGCTCACCAGGCCCGAGGAGTTGCCAAAAGCATCTGATCTCACCAGGAGCTCAGGGGAAGGGTGCTTATTCAGGCAATGAAGGCAAGTGTACATGAGACTGCCCTGCCAAGTGTATAGGAGACATAGCATGTGCTGTTGCTGCCACTAAGGCATCTGAAGGCTGTATTTTAAATCCCCACATGAAACAGCAAATGGAAATACATTAAACTGCTGGTGCCTAGGAGAGGAAATCATCACTTTTCGCTAAGTGGTTAGAAAAGGCTTCACGGAGAGAATAATTCTTAATATCAGCCACAGTGACTAAGTGACCGTCACATTCTTATGTGTTACTGTGGGATGTTTAGGTCTCTCATGCTCCCATTCCAAGGCTCCCACTGCTGGCCAGCTCTGCTTGTGCTTCCTGAAAGTATTTGCCCTCATCCTGGGAGTGCTATTTTGCATAGCTCCATTGTCCTCGTTGGAAGTTCTGATCCACTCCAGAATCTGCAGTATGTCCACACCAGTGACACTTGGCATTCATTGGCACCTGCTGGAAAGACCTGCAAGAGAAGCTAAGTGCATGCCTGCCCAGCACACATACCTCTCAGGATCCCTGCTGCTGGAACTGAGGCATGGGACTCTTTGTGTCTGTTCTGAGGCCATCTCTGGCTGTTCTGTGCCTGCCGTCTGTAAGCCTGAATAAGGACTGGCTGGATGGTGCCCAGGCTCTCCGTCCCTTCAATGTAGCCTTGCTGCCTCACTGGTCTCATAAAGTGCAGGGCTGTCAACAGCTAAGTAATAGCATTTGCCATCTGTCATTTCAAAGAGCGGTTCTCAAACTGAAATCCAGACTCAGTGGAAGTGACGACGCTTCTCTTAACTCAAGGCCAGCTATTTCTATGGACTCTGTCACCTCTTGCGGGCCACAAATGCTAATCTAGCCTTGAAGCATCAGCTCTAAACTACAAGGTAGGGCCTCACAGAGGCACAGCCTCAGCAACCCTCAGAGCCACAGCCCTCAACAGCAGAGGCGAGGTGAGCGTTTGTTTACTTGTGTTGGGGAGCGTTTCTCCTAGTGTTGGGGAAGAGAAGGGTTTATTTTTCCACTCCCATTCACACCAGCTGCTGCGAAGCCGCAATAAAGGCTCTGGGCGCAGCGCTCTGGCCGTAGATCACGGAGAGGCCCAGCTGCAGATGGATACAGCAGCTGGTCCAGAGAGGTACTGTAGCCGCCTTCCCCCACCAAACAGCCAGGCTTGGGACACAGGGAGCAGCTCGCTGACTCTCTCATATCCCTCTCCAGATTTATGAAGCAGGAAGCAGCCAGCCAAAAACACAAAGCAGGAATGGTCCAACTGTTTGCCTCATTTTTTTTTCTTAAAGCCAACGCACACCTAGTTAATCCTTAGCCATTAGCCAAGAGCAAGGACCTTTCTGCTGTAGCTGTATGCACACTGGATGCTTAGACCCAAAGGCCACAGTTGTGAACATGTCCTTAGGGCTAACCAGGGCTCAGAGTCTCCCACCACTGTGGACTATGAAGAGTAGAAGACATAGATGACATTGGGGCACCCACTGGGAACCAGGCACATGGCAGGCACACTGATTTAGGCTTCTCTACTCTTTAACTGCTGTTTGAGACCCACAGTCAGGAGATCTGGGCATCCTGCTTTAATAGACACAACGGGATGTCCCTCCCCATAGGCCTATATGTGGAGGTGGCTATGATCTTGCGAGTTTCCAGAGTTACCATTGGACAATGGTGTCCCCATACTCCCTAATGGAGGCTCTGTGGATTTTACTCATTTGCGCCTTATTATAGCCTGCATAGACCTCGAAATCTCAGATGAGGTTAGGGATCAACATACCCTTCTACCTGGCCCCCATGCTCCCCACTTCTACCTCTTGTTTTATATGGAAAAAAAAACTAAAGCAATGTCCAAACAGCTGTGGCACACAGCAATCTTCAGGGAAGGCTGGGAGTGTAACACACCCTCCAGTAGATCCAAGCATTCCTCTTGCTGCTGTGGACTAGTGACATGTGTCACACACGCAGCTTCTTTCTCTCACTCCCTGCTTGTTCCTATGAGACCATAAGGCCTATCTTGGTGAACTAGTCATGCACTGGTTGAAACAAAAAAGAAGTGAAGGTGACGGGGAGGGGGAAATAAATTGATACTGACTCTTTGAGATTAAAGAGCTGGGACAAAGCTTAGTCAGTGGAGTTCTGGAGCTGCAGGCACAGGGACCTGATTCCAACTATCCTACCCCAGAGGAAAGCTTGGCATGGTAGCAAGTGGTTTTTAACGTCAGCACTGAGAAGGAGGGGACAAGAGGCTACCTGGGCCTCACTGCCCAGCTCGGTTAGCACACTGGACAACTTCCAACCTAGTGAGAGACAGCCATAAAGCAGTGTAGATGGGGACACACACACACACACACACACACACACACACACACTCAAGCCCCTGCACATACATAAAAACAAATGAATTGTTACATGAACGTGTAAATTTGGAGAAGCAAAGCTGGGCTATCTAACAGGAACCAAGTGCTGTTGACTCCCAGTTTGCCCTCAGTACCCATGAGACTCACCCGACTTCAAATGGAAAATACTCAGAAACCATGCATTGGTGCTGAGCGTGCATGACTTCCGTCTCATCGTTGGTCCAGGCATCATACCTGGCACAGCCGTGACATTGCAGCCCTCTAAGCAAGGGTTTGAAGTATGCATGGGCATGGGTTTGGGTGTAACTACTACCTGTTTTATCAAGGGACTCAGACATCACTAGATTCTGATGTCACAGATGGTCCTGGAACCAATCCCCTGAAGATACCAAGCTCTGCTGAACTTTAGTGAAAGGTTCTCAGTGTCTGCTGCTTCCTAGTTGCCTGGTGTTCAAGTCTGATGAGTGAGAGAGTCTGGCTTGCATCAACTGTGGAGGCCACTGTTGTGCAATCAGTTTCTCTTCATTTGTCCTGCATTGGAATCAGTCACTCTCCTATTTCATTCGATAAGCCAAGGACTTCCTTTCATGGAGCTCAACTCTCTCACACTCCCATATTCCTGTGTCCAGCCCCCTTCCTAGCACAGAGCACACCTTGCCAATATTATTGAATAAATTATAGTGAAAATGTATTTAAAATAACACATGTGCTCTCTTTGCCCTTCAAGTTCAAGGGGTTTTATGTTGCTGGATGGTAGAGATCTAGAGATACCATTCTATAGCCAACCCAAGCTAATGAAAGATAAATAAGTTGGCCACTTCAGAATGGAGTCAAATTGGTTTCTCTAATGTGACACACCTGTTGTTTTCTCTCAGCACGACAGCAGACAGCAATGGTTCTCTGTGATGGCCAAATATTTACATCATAAGGAGCCAGGAATGCATTTCAGCCCAAGTCTCTGACTCACTCTCTGAGGCATGGCTTTGACCTTGTGTGCTGAAAGCTCCATGGGGGCTGGAGAGATGGATCAATGCTTAAGAACACTAAACTGCTCTTCCAAAGGATCTGAATTCAGATCCAGCCACCCATATCAGGTGGCTCACACTGCCTCTAACTCCAGCTGTAGGGGACCTGATGTCTCTAGACTTTGTGGGCAGCTGGACTTGTGTGCACATACTCACATACAGACCTATACACATATGTAAAAGTAACAAAAATGAATTCCTGAGATGAACAAAAAGGACGGATGCTCCATGGGCTCTAATGCACAGTTGAGGTGGAGAACCACTGACCAAGAAAGTTGTATGTCCTTCAATTAAAGAAGCAACTTCTGCCATCCATGTTTGCTCAGAGCCACACACTGAAAGACCCCACTCATGACCCATTATCCACGGAGAACGTGTAAGATGGTTAAAGTCATACAGAGAGGGGATCAAGTTTTGATGACCTCAAAAGTTTTTGAAACTTGTTAAATTTCTTAAAAACTTGACTTCCCACCATGCACTGCTCAGGACATTGGGCTCTTAGGAGAAGCTCATTTAACATTTCTACAGTTGGGAAAAAAATCAAGATAAAAGAATATTAGCATATGATGTTTTCATTGTTGGCAGTGCCGGTGCTGGGCATCAGCCCCAGGGCCTTTTATATGCCTGGCACTTGTCCTGCTACCAAGTCATGGACTCAGCCCATGAATTCTGAAAACTCCATCTTACACTTCTGGTAAAATTGTTGTGTACCTGAACATGGAAGCCCTCACGGCTTGGGAACACAGCATACTGAAGGGAACCCCAGTCTTCAGACCAGCGGCTTGCCACCATGGGCAGCCCTTTGCTTCAGACTCCTGCCAGACTATGCTGACATTGTTGAGATTTGGCACTCCTGTGAAATCAGGCAGTAGCTGCTAAAGTCCAGAGTAGAGAGGCTAGGATAAAAGATAGGACAAAGAGGGGACCCTGCACTGGATACTGTACTGCTTCACATCTCCAGGGACTCGTTGGGGACCCTCACATTTTGTGTAGTGACTCATTTCTTCTCTCATTGGCCCCAAACACCAGCTTGAAGAGCAGAGAAGAGCACCTGTTTTTAAAGGCAAATGACTGTGATCATTAGCTAATGCCTAATAAAGTGTAGCCTTTAAATGGGCTGTGGAGAACAGATGTTTCCAGGTCTTAATGGAAAAGAAGTATGCCCCATCATACCTCAGAGGCTGCCATCCACCATCACGTGCCTTAGAACCCAGCCAGGTACCTTCTCTGGGTGTTTGGGCATGATCGATGCGAACGGCTGCTGGTTGCCTTAAGCCAAGCCCCGTGTCTGCACAGGTAAACGTCACCCTCACGAATGCACACCTCTGCACCGAGCACACTCACATGCCTCTGAGCTACCTGCTGGTGATGTTTGAACAGACACAACTACCACAGGTTACCTTTAAAAAGAAACTAACCACTTTGTGACCTTGGGGAGAGTGAATAAAATTAGGAACCAGAGGATTGGGAGAATACAGGGCACATTCATGAAGCCGTCTGCATTGGTGCTCCACTCATGAGCTGCCCATGCCCTGGAAAGCCATTTATGTTGAAAATCCATTTCCTATTCTATAACAGCTAAACAGAATGATTTGATGCTTAAGTGGAGCTTTTAATTGATATGTTGCTGTGTAGTTAAAAAAAAAAAAGAATCCTTTCTTCTCTCTCTCTCTCTCTCTCTCTCTCTCTCTCACCTGTAGGTATATATGTAAAAACACACAGAGCCAGAGGAGGACGACAGGATGCCATTACTCCTGCTTTATCACTTTCCATATCACCTTGTGACCAGATATTTTACTAAACACAATGAACTCTAGGTAGCCTTGCTCGTCCCCTCCCCCACCCGAGGCTGAGGGACTCACCTGTTTCTACTCCCTGTCACCCCAGTCCTGGGGTTACAGGGATACTGAAGATCTGGACTCAGGTTCTCATGCCTGCGTAGCAAGGACTCTTACCCACTAACCTCCCCAGGTCCACCAAATACCATTTTTGAAGTAGGCAAACCCAGAGACTTTAAAAGACTACCCAATCCGCTCTCATTGCATGACTTCCTACCTCCCTGGGGTCCCCTTCTGGGTTGCCATCTTCCTCATGACAGTTCCCTGTCTTCCTATCCTGGGAGCCGCTGAGCCATGCAAGAGCCTCTTCCTTCTCCTAACCCAGCGACTTGGGTGGCACAGCTGCCTCTAGCTTAACCAGGCTCCAAGCAAGATAACTTTCAGACACAGTGGGCGGAGCTATAAGCTCTCAAAGCCCACCCCAAGTGGCATAATTCCTTCTGCAAGGTTTTAGGTCCTCACATGACCTCCCTAAATGATGCCACCAGCTAGAGACAAAGTATTCAAATACCTGAGCCTATGGGAGTATTTTATGCTGAAACCCCGACACCCTATTTGATCGCTCGTACCAGCCAGGGTTAGAGTAACAGGATACATAGAATTAATCTCTCTATATGTATGGAAAGGGGATGTATTAGAAATACTTACAGGCTGTGCTCCAGCTTGTCCAACAGTGGCTGCCTATGAGTGCAAAGTCCAAGAATCCAGTAGTAGCTCAGTCATCAAGGTTGTATGTCTCAGCAGGTCAGCAGTATGTGCCAGAATTCCAAAGTGGGCTCTCATGCAATGGAGGAACAACGGACTTGCTAGCAAGAGTGAGAGTGAGGTTGCGAAGAGAGCAAGCTCCCTTCTCTCACACCCTTTATGTAGGCTACCCACAGAAAGGGGTGGCCAGGTTAAAGGTGGTTTCTCCCAGCTCAAAGATAAGAGTGTGTCTTGCCCCGCTCACAGATCTGGGTGAGAAGTTCATCTTCCCACTTCAAATGATCTTACTAAGCAAAAATCCCTCACAGGTGTGCCCAGCCGTCTTTGGGGTTTCGTCAATCCCAGATGTAGTGAAGCTGACAACCAACAATATATAGGCATCACATTGTTCAACTCAAGAAATGAAAAGGATAAAATGAAATTAAGAAGAACGAATGTATGAGCTAAGAAAGACCATACTTGTTTTCTTGAACAGGTAATAATGGAACTAGAGGATGGGCCCAAGGGCTGGTTTTAAACTTCAGCTGGCGGTTATAACACCAATCTGTGAGCTGCTCTAATCACGGTGACTGCAGCCCTGCAGGGAGAGCAAAGGTGCAGGACAGGCTGGCCTGAAAAGGAGAAGGGAATCCAAAGATGAGGAAGAGAAGGCCTCACGCCAAGCGCAGCAGTGGGAAAGTCCTCTAAACAGACCTGGTGCAAGTAACCCTCAAGGATGAATCCCATTATTGTACAGCAAGCACCGCCCCCAACATCTCTGGTTCTAACACGCATGTGCAGAACTTCACCTATCAGTCGAGTAGAGCAAACTGTTTCTAAGCAGGAGTAGAAATCCGAGAAGGAGTGGGGGAGGTCTCCAGCCCGCTTGACAGGGCTAAAGGCATCAGACTCAAATCAACAGAGGAAAAACAGAGGAAGCTGCACTTAAAAGAATGTACGTTACCAGATGTCTATTACTTAATGTGTATTACCAGGCGCATTATCCAGGAGCTCAGTCAAGGAGGGTTTGCAGAGCAGGCAGAGGTGATCTGGGAGAGAGATGATAATAGCCCAGCTATTGAAAAGCTACCTATGCTATTCACTGATTGGTTGGATGGGGAGCGGAAGCGCCCCACAGCTCCTGCTGAAGCCTGTTCTGAATGGAAAATCTGGGCTGCGGGGCTGCCTTTTCTCTCAGCGGCGTTTAATTCTAGCCCTCCTTACAGGAGACCCTAGCTGTAAGGCTCAGCAAACTGCCATGCTTCGCCAGACAGTGCAGGGGTCCATGGCTTCCAACCTCAGGAGCTCAGGTACGCCTCTGGCATCTCGCTGAGGTTTACACAGGGCCTGGCACTCATTCAGGGCAGTTTACAGATACATCAACCCCCACCTGCCTCACAAGTGCATGAGGTCTGCAAGGAACAGACATGCTAGCGAGAAAATTACTACTGGTATGACGAGGGAAGATCCTGGAACTTGGAAGTATGAGGAAATTGGAGTCTTTCTGTATGTAGACAGGACAAATCTGTCAAAAATGGGGCTGCTTCCGAAAGACCAAGGGAACCCTCAACTGGAAATGCTCCGGTGACAGAGGATGACCAGGGTCCAATAAGGCACCATCGTCACACAGCATGGGGAAAACTGTATCTCAGAGTATCTCCAGAAAGGCCATCCAGGTAAACACGCTTGCTTTCCTTAGAGAGATGAACAGATGGAGCTGTTTTATTTAGAAAGGTGAAGTCTGGCTGAGTACAGTCTCCTCACTCGCATCCCCAGTGTGTTCAGAATTATTGTTTCTGTTTGTTTATCCACACTAGGCAAGCACTCAATCAGCCACCTCTCTCCTATGTCCTCTTTTTTCTTGTTTTGAAACAGGGTCTTACGCAGTTGCCGGGAGTGGCCTCGAACTTTCATTTCTCCTGCCGAGGCCTGTTCTGGAGTACAAAAGATTTGAAGTTCCAACACCAGCCCCACTCAGTATATTATTTTATTTCAGGTGAAACCATTTTTCTGAGTGGTGGAGCTACAGGTAGGAAATACAACCTCGGTAGAATGAGCTTGAGCTAGTTGAGGAGTCTCCAATTAGTGAGCCAAGAAAAGGAAGGCCTACCCTGCCCATCCCATCCACATCCATACACACCTCCCCCCTCCAACCCCAGTTCCACTCAGGACCTCACCTTAGATCAGGACCAAGAAAATACTCTGCAAGAAGTTGGAAAGGAACATGGTGGGTGTGTGAGATGAAATGGATAAGGACAGACACAAAATCCACTTCTCACACCATAAAAGAGAAAGAAGGGGGGAGGGAGGGAGGGAGGGAGGGAGGGAGAGAAGAAGAAGAAGAAGAAGAAGAAGAAGAAGAAGAAGAAGAAGAAGAAGAAGAAGAAGAAGAAGAAGAAGAGAAGGGTAGGAGGGAAGGAGGGAGGGGAGGGAGGATAAACAAAACAAAAATAAACAAATAAATAAACCGCTAACAAAGCAAAGCAGAGCCCAGAAACTACTGAAACACGGTGCTTGTGCGCCACCTGCTGGCCAAAATTAATCATTGCATGCTGGCTGTCCTCATTAAATTTTATTTAATTTAGGTAATTTTGCACACCATAGCTCTTCCTCCTCCCTTTGCTTCCACAAAATAGAAATCAGAGGCAGGAACCCTTTGGCTTTCCTCTAGTGCTATCTCCTGTTCCATACATTCCTATCTCCTTGGGCTATCTGCCCCTCTGGTCATGGTGGAAGATTCCCCTCCTCCTAACCCCCCCTCTCTGAGGGACCGCCCCCAAATTCTTGCCTCCAGTTATTAAGCACATTCATGTATATGTATTTAGTCCTATTTTGTTTTACTTTTTTTTTTGTAAAAGATCAAGTTTCTCCCTGGCATCCATCTACTTCTTTCATTCATGTTTCAACTATTTGAATACATAATGTGTGTCCTCAGGCGTCCCCTCCCCACCATTGCTCATACACCAGTCTCTGGATTCGATCCATTTCTGTGAAGATGAAATCTGACAAGATCACCGACAACTTCTTTAATGTAAGAGATGACGGGTGCTTCCAACAAGATCCTCTGCAGTCTTAGAGTCCTGAGCTTCCTTCCCCGTGTTTTATTTTCCTTCATGGCATCTCTCTCCATCACTTGGGAATTGTGGGCATCTCTTCTGCTTGTCTGCAGTTGTTCTCCTGCCTTGGGCCTACTCCTTGTTGGTAAAAGCCCCTCAAGCACACAAGCCCACCTCCTGCTGCCCCCCCACCTCCCCCCTCTCTCTTATGCACACTTCAGGTTCTCCCTCCCTCCCTCTCCCCCCCC
>OU015742.1:124537264-124552131 GCA_907169655.1 Acomys percivali
CACTCTCTCATGCACACCTCCTGTGGCCCTGCTGTTCTTCCATGAGATAGTGGTGCAAAAAGTAAAGCCTTGCCTCCATTAGTTTGCTGGGCTTTCTTCTAGGTCCAGCTGCCTCTTGGGATTTCCGCTGGGCTTCTCCATGTGTGCAAACTAACTGCTGCCCATAGCTAAACTCACAGGCTCTCCTTTTTATTCTGCACTATCTCTGCATTCACTACCCTCCAAGACCCTGCACATGGTCTTCCACAGCAGGAGCCAAGACAGACCAGCCCTCCACACCAGACCACCAAACCTCTCCACTGAATGGTCTCCAACATCCGTCCTACAAGCATCCTTTAAGTGTGTCCTCTGCTCCCAGAAGGCTGCCCAGGCTTGATGCACCTGGACTGCTGCTCTTGTGTATGGCATCTCCCGTGAGCTGGAGCCTTTCGCTCTGAACTGGAATGCTAGACCCAGGAAGGAGGGGGAGGTCCAGAAACCTCAGGTTGTAAACAAGAGGTAAGCAAAGGATCATACCTACAGGAAGAGTTGAAGCCTAAAGAGTCTTCAGAGCCCCCACCAAAAGTGTAAAAGGAAGCAAACCATTGGGGGTCAAACCACTGAGCAGCCAAACTGCAGAAACATGGTTGGCCCATGTTGGGATAGGCGTGATCCCTGCTCATTGCAAGTAACTCCCTTACCCGTGCTGCTGTTGGGAGTCCCCAGTAAAAACTCATTGACTCACAGATTTGGCCATTGGTACAACTGTTACTTTGTTCTATCCTGGGCTCCCTTTTGGGAGTGAGTAGGTGTGTTTGTTGTGTCTCCCCCAAGGACCCAAGAAAAGCCTGTCTTACAACAACAATCCCAGTTCATGCTGTGACCCAGGATGAGTGTCCACACGAAGGCCTGCGCCCACCAAGACTGGCTGTGCCTCAGCAGTTCATACAAAGCCTGACCTCTTAGCTTTAAAAAAAAAAAAAGAAACAGACACACACAAAGAAACAACAACAACAACAACAAAAAACCGACAACCACAAAAAGCAAAAACAAAAACAAAACTCTCTGCCCAACACTCAGCTCATTCAGACTTCAGAGTGTAGTGCTAGGAAGATGCTCCACAGGGCTGACTGGTGACCCACACACGGTGCATGGCCGATCTCTAAGGGTCTTCAGTCTGCATCAGGATGAGAAGAGCTGGGGAGATGACACCTGGAGCAGAGTCCCTCATTCCCATGGAGCAGAGTTGCTGGGGCGCAGGCACCTGGCCCCTCCTCTTTGCTCTGACCCCTCCTTCTCCCACGTTACATCCTCTTGTGTGTGCACAAGCCTGTATTCATGTTTTCGCTGAGGGCTGCTATGCCCTTCCCTCGCACTGATGCAGTGACTCTGTTGGGACTGAAAACATCCTTCCTATTTCTTCCCCTACTCCCCCCCCCAGGTACCCAGAAGGCATCTATGTGATTGATTTCTCAGATACATCTGGGATTGACTTAGCCCTCCTACCCACAGTCTTTGCAACAGGTCTTCACAGTAGCTCCAATTAGGAGGCAAAGCGTACACTCCGCTACCACCACTATGCTGCTCTTTAACTCTGGACCGGTTCTGAGATTCATTTTGGCAAAAAGACAAAAATAAGATGGCGCCATCAATAACAACAACAGGAGGCAGAAGAATTAAAATCTGAAAGTCAAGCCCAGGCCTGGAGTTACTTGCCAAGCTCTGCTCTCTAGACCTCTGCCCAGGGTTCCCCCAGGCTCGGGTCCAGGAGAGTCACCAGGTTCCATGAGTTGAATCAAGCACACACACATCCAGGTCGACACCTATCGCCCACCCCCCCATCACCTTCACCTCAGTCTATTTCATGGGTGTAACTCCCCAAGTCACTGTTAGGTTCAATGTGGGACCCCAGATGGCAGTGCCACTGACAATGCTGTAAATGACAGTCTGGACTCAGCTCCATCTGCACCACTAGCTAGCAGATAAAGAAAAGCCTAAAGTCAGCATTCCTTAGAAACTTGTAGAGCAGGTTTCTGTTTGTCAGGAAGACTCATTTTTCTTATCTGCCTCTATAGCCAACTACAATTAGGTCTGGCAGTGCGGTTTCTAGTTCCCTATTAAAATATCTAAGTCCCCACACTAGCTTCCCAGGCTGGGCTGTTCTGCCTTGCACCCTCCACCTCCTCCAGCCTCCTTCCTTAAAACTGGCAAGGCCTTCCCTGCCTTTTGCTATTCTCTGTGTTCCCTGAAAGGTCAACATGACAGCTTTGAATTTCCCCAAATGAACGTCTTCTTCTACCCATGAAATGGCCCAGTTCAGAGGTCTCACTGGGCCCCCCTCCCTGCACATCACTTATAGGTACCACTAGTCCAGCCATTCTCAACCTCATGGTCTTAGGAACCAAGACACATTCAGTAACAAAATTATAGTTATAAAGTAGCAACAAAAATAAATGTATGGTTGGTAAATGTATGGTTCAGTGTTTCTAAGACCGTTAGAAATACGTATTTTCATATGGTCCTGACCCACAGGTTGAGAACCACTGCTCTAGACTGTGGGTGATTCGATGTTCTTCAGTGGATGCCAATGAATTGGGGGATGATGTCTTACTTAATAGTAGCTATCTGGCATATTTTTCCTACCTCTTTTTTTCTACATCAGAGTAAGATGGGAAACAGTAGCTATTATATGTATACTATTAAAATATGTGCGGGGGCTAGAGAGATGGCTCAGCACTTAAGAGCACTGACTGCTCTTCCAGCGGTCATGAGTTCAATTCCCAGCAACCACATGGTGGCTCACAACCATCTATAATGTGATCTGATACCCTCCTCTGGCCTGCAGGTGTACATGCAGGCAGAGCACTGTATACATAATAATAAATATATAAATATTTTAAAAATATGTGCAATATTTGTGGGACTGGAGAGATGGCGCCATCGTTAAGAGCACTTTTGCTCTTGTAGAAGACCCAGTTCCAGTTCCCAGAACCCACATGGTAGTTCACAAACATCTGTAACTTCCAGGAGAGCCAATGCCTTCTTTGTGCCTCCAAGGACACCAGGCATGCATTGGTACATATACATACATACATACACACATATACATACAGGGAAATATATGCATAAAATATATAAATATTTAAAATACAAGTGTTATTTGTTAAGCACTCTCTTTCAGATAAAAGATCAAATACATGGCAGTAGATACTCCGCTAAGTGTTAAGCACTCCTTCCTACCAACCACTGAAACTCTAGCCATGTTCATTCTTGGATAATCTGGGGAGCAATGACACCTTTATCAAAAGAAATGTATGGTGAAGCTGTAAGCCTCAGCACTGGGCCTGAAGCATGAGCTCCACAGAGCAGATGTGCCAAGTGTGCGCAGATCCTGGCAGCAGGGGTGCCAACCTTCAGCTGCGTCTGTAAGCTGGTTGTTTGGTAATGGAATTCCACCTTGGCCTGGAAATGGTGCCAAGCAATGCGGGAGATAAGCCGGTCTTTAGGAAAGCCTTGGCTGGGGTTTTTATTTTGTTCATCTTGGAAGAAAAAGGCATCATCAACCTCACCATGGGCTTAGCTCCCCAGGCTGCCTCAGAAAAATGATTAATTGCTCTCTAAATAATACAAGTCTTCCAGGAACAATAGACGCAGCTACTGTGGGCTATTCATACACATTCAACTAAAGCCTGGTGGGAAGCTAAGCTCCCATCAGGGTTCCATGCTGATATTGGCAGCCCAAACCAACTTAGAGGCATAAAACCAGGGAAAATAACATTAATGGGGACCAGCATGAGTAGAGTGGTCAAAGTGCCATATTTGCTTGGGTGTTGGGAGTTAATTTGGACTTAAGAGTGAAGCTGAGGTCTGAACAGATAGCAGTCTCTTTACACTTGTAATCCTGGGTGGGAGGAGGTCAAAGGTAACTAGAGCAGAATTACTGATGTCATCAAAACAGACATCTACAGTGTCAGAAACCATTTGTGCCTCACGCATTGAGATGCTATGAAAACCAAAGGCCCTTTCTGCTCACAACGGATCCAGGTTCTAGAAGGAAGATAGACACATGTGGAAGTCCACCCAAATGCCAATGTGGTGCTACTTTGGCATAAGAAGAAGGAGAGGTCAACAGATGCTGGTCAGGCATGGGAGCTGTGATGGATAAGCAGAGGTGGGAAGTGTTATGTGGCAGAGAGCACCTCTAGTAGGTCTTGTGGAGATCCAAGGATTCCCCCAGGCTAAAAGAAACTATGAGAAGGTTTCCATATCTCCTTGTGGTTTGGGCAACAGTGAAAGATGCTCCTGTGGGTAGTGAAGAGAAGAAACATCAGAGCCCAACAGGGAACAGTGATTTGGGTCTCCAGAAAAATGCATTGGCCTTTCCCTCCATTTTGCTTCAGGTTTATTCCGGATGTGTTTTGTAAGAGGAAAGGAATGCAGAGGACACTGTGATGATGACTGTCTGAGTCAGTCTAGCTTTGGGGAACAAAGAAAATAATCAGCTTGGGAGCCACCCATGGTGACACATGGCTGTATGGGAGAGTCCTGTGCACTAGGGACAGCTGTCTCTGGAGTACTTGATTCTAGTCATCTTTCTGGGAAAATGGAAAGCCAACATCATCCAATTGCAGTCCTTAGAGTTAGTCATGTTTTATTTAGACTTTCGGATGTTTAAGGGGGGTAGGGGGGAAGGGACAGAGGGGCCAGTTAGAAAATGGAAAAGAAACACAAGATGAAGCAGAAAGAGAAAGGACACATTGTGGGGAATCTGGCCTTGATATTCTAATTGGCTGAGACATTCAGATGATGGATAATTCTACAAGACACCCAAGACATCGCTGTCATGGAAAACAGTACATTTTCCTCGACAGCAATTCAAGACCTTAAACATGGCCATAAGCAGCACATCTTCTGTAGGATGTTCAGAGCACTAAACAGTAACTTTAAAAAAAATGAACCTCATTCAAAAGCAGGAATAGAGGCTGGAGAGATGGCTCAATGGTTAAGAGCACGGGGCTCTAGTCTCAGCAGCCACATGGTAGCTCACACCTGTGTAAGTCCAGCTCCAGGGGATCACCCTCACACACACACACATACATGCAGGCAAAACATCAATACATACAATTAAAAATTATAAATCATTAAAATATTTTTTAAAGATTTATTTACTTATTTATTATGTATACAGTATTCTAACTACACATACACCTGCCCACCAGAAGAGGGCACCAGATCTCATTGTAGATGGCTGTGAGCCACCATGTGGTTGCTGGGAATTGAACTCAGGACCTTTGGAAGAGCAGCCAGTGCACTTAACCTCTGAGCCATCTCTCTGGCCCCTCATTAAAATATTTTAAAGGCTTTCAGAGCCTCTGGTTACCCAATCAATCCAGTTTCTTTTCTTGCCTCCTATTTTCCATCTTTCCATTTCTTTCTTTCCTCTTTTGGAGACAAGATTTTACTCTGGAGCTCAGTACTCACCATATAGCCAAAGCTGGCTTCAAACTCGTGGCAAACCTGCATCAGCTTCTCATGACTCATCCTCTTCCCTCCACCATTCACTTCCTTTCCACCTCTATTTCCCCGCTGCTCCTCCAGGAAGTGCATCTACGGTGTTCGCCCACAGACCGCTGGGCAGATTTCTATGAGATGTTATTATCTTCAGATTTCATCCATCCATCCTAAGTGACTGCTCAAGCGCTGCTGGAGAGGTCTCAGGCTTACCCAATGAATGGATAACAGACAGAACTTGAGTTCTTCACAAGTATTAGTAACTGTAAGGTCTTTACTGCAGTCTCCACAGGACAGATGAGACTCCCTTCCTCCCCACCCATGCAAAGCTGGTGTCTTCAGTCTTTACCCTAATGCCTTGGTTTTCATTATCCATTGTGGTTTAAAAGTGAAATGAACCCCACAGATTTATGTGCTTGAACACTGGTTCGCAGGGGCTGCTGCTGGGGCTGTCTTGGGAGGTCCTGGAATCTTTAGGAGGTGGAGGTTGGCTGGAGAAAGTGGGTCACTCTGGGAATGGGTTAGAACTGCCTCTGGTTCTTGGTCTAAGATAAAAGGAGTCCTATATGTACACTCCTACTACCGCAAACCCGGCCACTTCAGCGGCCCCAGCCACTCCTCTTTGTCATAACCAAATGTAAAACAAGAACCCTATTTTTGTGAAAATGTCACGAGCTTTTCTTTCTGACATGTACGTGGATGGTATAAAGCAAGGGGACTGGGGAGGGCTCTGCAGGGCTTTGCCTGGCCCCAAGTAGAACTTCTATGGGGAGAAGATAGAAAGCTATTGTGTATTTGGAAGACAATAATACAGAGGCCAGACAACATATTAGTGTGGGTCAGAGATGTGGCCCCCAACCTGGACACCTGTTCCTCCCTCTTCTAAGGGACCCACTGCTGGCCACTTCAAGTGTCCTCCTGCCATGGAATGCGGGTCACACTGAGCAGTAAGTGGGTAGGTGGGTCTATTTGGAAAGATCTGGTAGGTGAAGACCATGATTCAATCACTCAAGTGTGTGGATCACTTAAAGGGCTTTTTGGCTGAAGCACCAGAGAGAACACAGAGAAGAGCATAGAAACAGGCGGGGCAGGAGCAAAGTAAGCCAGGGGGCCTCAGGTGCACCAACAAGAAACAGAAGAGGTCCTGGACAGCCTTGCCCAGCTCTTGAAGTGCTTCCAAATGAGGTAGCTTCCGTGTATCGCATCTTCAATGAGGACAGCGGTGACATCTCATGCTTTTTTAAAAATGGTTTATTTATTTATTTATTTATTTATTTATTTATTTAGGTTTTTTGGGACAGAGTTTCTCTGTGTAGCCTTGGCTGTCCTAGAATTGCTTTGTAGACCAGGCTAGCCTCAAACTCGCAGCAATCCACCTGCCTCTCTTCCACTGTACTGTTCATTTGTGCCAGTCATTAAACCGCTCAGTCTGGTGTCTGTCTCCCTTTAAACACTCTGGGCTTTCCCCACAGTGTGCATCCTCTGCAGGTGCATTTGTGGTTATTTTGCAAAACGGAAACTTGCTTTGTTGTAACTTTCCCTCTGGGGTGGGGTGGGGGGGTCTCTTTTCATTGTCTCTGTCTCCTAATTGGTATTTGTTATAACTCCCAGCTTAGTCTCATCTGCAAGTTCCATTATGCTTCTGATTACTCCTTTGTCGTTAATAAAAAACATTCCGCGATTATTTACCATCCATTGTGCACTGACAATGCCTTAGGAGTTCTGCAGAGGAGCACATTCTGCTCTGGGTAACCTCATTCTCCCAGCCCTGAAAGGTTTTCCTCAAATAGCTGAGCACAATTGGTCCTTTTGTGGATCCCGAATGAGTTGTGACTGAGGATCTTTGTGCTGGGTGGACTTGGCAAGCCAAATTCCTGGACTCTCATGGAAGGGAGTCTACCTGCCTATCCTGGAGTTCCTCATTGACTGTGCAAACAACACTTAAGAATTTGTACCTGGGGGCTGGCAGCTCAGTCCATAAAGTGCCTACTGTGCAAGCATGAGAACCTGAGTTCAGGTCCCCAGCACCCACATAAAGGGCGCTGCATAGATAGATATAGATATATACATATATAGATAGGCTAGTTGTATGGGATAGAGATAGGGGGATGCTAGGAGCACATTGGCTCCCCAGCATAGTCGAAGCAATGAGCTCCTGATACAAGTTGCTGGGGCAGTGTTCTGTGCACCATGTTGCCAGTTAAAGGCAGAATTATATTCCCTTAAGATGTGCCATAAGATGAACCCCAAGAACTCATGAATGTATGACCTTATCAGCAAATAGGGTCTCTCTAATGACCAAGTTGAGTTTCTCAATGTGGCCATAAATGTCAGTCATAAGCACACCAGGGTAAACCATCACAGGAAGATGGAGGCAGCATAGGGTGATGTATATGTAAGCTGGAGAAGACCAGGGGCTGCCAGATACTACTACCAAGAGGAAACAAAGAGATGAGTGAGCCTGGCCCACAGCCCTCAGAAGGTTCCAGTCCTGGAGACACTTTCATCTGGGACTTCCCATACACCAGTCTGTGAGACAATGACTTCAGGCCATACTAGCTACATAGTGTGGTCCTTTCTTATATCACTCAAGAAGCCACGCATCCCCCAGAGTCTTGACAAGGCCAAAGTTCTGTGCCACCATGAGGTCAATTCTTGAGTAACTTCATTGGCAACGTATAGGTTAGATGAAGCCATTCGCTCATGTTTGTTGGACTCGGGGGGCCACTTCTTCAACACTCATTCCCTCAGTTAAAACCCACTCCTCTGCAAGCCCTTGCTCATGCCTGGCATCCTCTGGACAGCTTTCATGACCTCCAGGGCTGAGTGTCTGTGCCCAAAGCCTACTATGAGCCTGTCACTCCTCATCCCAATAAACTGACTTCTGCTTCCCTCTTCAAAGTTCCTTGAGAGGCGCTACAGTAAATTGATGGCTCATCTTTAGTGTCAACCAGATGGAATTTGACCAACCTCTAGGCAAGTCTACAAGCATGCCTAGATTGCTACCTGGGTTGGGAGTATGAGGAATGAGTGGATGCTATGAGGACTAGCATTTATTTATTTATTTCTGACTGTAGATGCAGTGTGATTGGCTGCCTCATGGTCTTATAACACTGAGTCCCTCGCCGTAGTGGACTGCATTCTTGAACTGTGGAGCAAAATAGTCATTTCCTTCTTTTTTTTTCTTTTGTCACGGAGAAAAAGACAAGTAACAAATGTGCTGAGCCCTTGGTGCTCATATGAACAAGTTATCAGAGTACCCATCCCTCAACCCATGTCTTAACACTATGGGCTTATTTTAAACCTAAATACAAGGAAAGTACCATTATCTGTTCCTAGAAGCACCTTAGTAGATGAGGTATATATTAGCCTATGAAGTTTAGATGAGGCAGATGAAAAACTCAGTAACATGTGCTAAATTTTGGCTTTCTATTCCCTTTATTTGTTGTCAGCAGCTTCAACCAACCATGGAGGGGAAGATATGCAGGAAAAATTAAAGTTACTCCTTGCCCTGGATGTGTGGACTGTCTTCCTTGCTGTTACTTGCAGAGAAACAACTCTATAACAGCTATTTGCAGAGAAATTGTGGTGATTTGAATGAAAAATGTCCCCTAACAGCTCACATACTTAAACACTTGGTCCCTAGTTGCTGATGCTATTTGGGGGAGGTTATAGAACCTTTAAGAGACTCAGGGTTGCTGGAGGAAGTACTGTACTGGGGGCGGGCTTTGAGTGTCTATAGCCTCATCACACTTCCTGTTGTCTCCCTCTGCTTCTTCTATGGAGATGAAGTGTTATCAGCTTCTTGCTCCCGCCTCCAAGCATGCATCCCCTGCCATGACTCTAGCTCTCTGGATAAAGCAAAACAAATTTCTTTCTGCCTTAAGTTGCTTTTGCTCATGGTATTTTATTACAGCAACAGAAAAGTAAAATACAACATTTGAATTGTATTAGGCTTTGAGTAACCTAAGGATGAGCGAAAGTCCACAGCAGGATGTGTGCAAGTGGACTGCAAGCGCTTCACTATGTTATGTATTTAAGGGATCTTGTCATCTGCCTATTCCAGTACAAAAGGGGACCCTGTCAATTTAGAAAGATGGCTCCTCTGTTATCAGAAGTCTGTAGTATATTACGCCCCTTTTCCAGCTTTGAAATAATGCCACTAGTATTTATAACATCCTCACTAAAGTATGGCAACATGGGACGTGCACATGGATGTGATGTCATATGCAGCAGGTTTCCTGGGGGATGTAACACTGCTTCAGCACCACAAGAAACAAGGAGATCGCCCAATAGCTGACTTGCCCCATTATCTAGATGATTTGAGCATCTGACAGTGGAGATCACTCTTCAGGGAGTCTGTAATGATTAATCTCCATTGTGAACTTGTGGATCAAGAAACACCTTGGTCATAAGTGAAGTTCATTTTGAGTATGTCTATGGATCCGTTTCTATGGACTAAGGGGAAAAGATCCACCCTGGATGTGGGAGGTACGATGTCATGGGCTGGGTGATGGTCAGTTATCACTGAATCACCATGGAAACAGACCTCTGGGTGTGCATCTATGAGGGTGACCCTATCAGGGTTTAACTGAAGAGGGCACCTCGAATGTGAGTGACACCATCTCACAAATGGGTCGTGAACCAAATTTCTGGAAAAAGCAAGCTGAGCATCAGCATTCCTCCCCCTGCCCATCGCCCTCATGACTGTGGGTGCCATGTGAACAGCTGCCCCATACTCCTTCTGTCATGCCCCTAAATTGTGAGCTGGAAGAAGTCCTTCGCCAGTGAGAAAAGTCGGGGATGCAGCTGAGATCCAAGAATAAATAAGAAGGGAGAGAGAAGAAAACCAACTGAGTGCCAGAAGTTCCTTCTCTTGTTTCTTACTTGATTGAGATGTAAAGAGTCTTAGGGACACACTTGTGCTGCCTCAGAATCCACCCTCTCTTCTCCGCTGCAGTGGACTGTCATCCCTTTAAACCATGAGCCAAAAATAACCCCTAAGTTGCTCTGTCAGGCATTTTGTCTCAGGATACAGATCCCTCTCTTCCCTCCCACCTCCAACTCTACTAGTTATCCGCTCTTCAGGTTAGTCAATGAAGCAGCTACAAAAGATGGAGCCAGGCGGGATTTACAAAAAAAAAAAAAAAAAAAAAAAAAAAAATCACCTGCATTCCAGCCAAAATATCTTTAAAAAGAAATCCCTGTGAAAGGGGACACAAGACTACTTGAGACACAATATGTTTAAAATATATGTTGAAATTATAAATCAAATGTTTCCATAGGACTCTAAAGTACAAATCACAACATGAAAAGGCATTCAAACAGCTCAGATACATCACAGTGTTAGTGGTACAAAGTGTACTCACATTTCAAAACCACAAATGCAATTTTCTTGTTCTTTTGTTTGTTTGTTTGTTTGTTTTTGTTTGGTCTTACCACCATTTGTCAACTACAGAATGAATACAAGTGCACGTGCGCAGGACTGACACATGCATGTTTTTATACAAGGTTAAAATACACCCGAGGCAAAGTAAGCCAAGTGAAAAAGAAAAGTCAGGCACGTGGCACACAGCTACACCTAACTGAAGGGCCCTGGCATCTTGGAAGACAGGATTATACAAGTCAAAAAGGCTGGAGTCCATAGGGGAGTTTAATTACCAAAGGGGCGGGCGGGCGAGCCTAGTCACTGGGCATCAGCAATTGTTTGATCACAAGGCCTTCCCCTCCTGGTTGAGTTTTTGGCAACAGCCAGTCATAATTTCTTCACCTTCATTTAACTTCATAAGGGTTTGGGTTTGTTGTGAGGGAGAAAGAAGCTTTGGTATTTTTCTTTAAGGAAACCTTCATAAAATTGTATAACATGCAAAATGGTTTCCCTTGATGATTTCATTGTGATTTACATATATATTCACAGGTGTATTTATTAATCAGTGGGAATCTAGGATGTATACAAAATAAGCCCTCCCTGGGTTTTTCCAATCCCCTAACTTTTAAAGACTGACAGAGGAAGCACTTTTCTAATTCATAAAATAGCTTTTCCCTTTTCTAACTCCAGTGGAAAAGATAAATTCATCTTGAAGTCAGTTTTTTGAGCCTGACTATCCTTCCTCCCACGTGTGTTGTGTTCAGTTGGGAACTGGATGGGGTCTCACATCCATTTTATGGAAAAATATGCTATAGAGAGAATGTGTTCTCCTTAAAAGGGACAGGGGAGCAAGTGTTGGTTCCACAGTCTGAGCTACTCCTGGGTAGTGAGGTGGGCCATAACTAATGGAATCCAAATCTGTCCTTGCAAGGAGCTGTCACTCTGTCCTCCACGGAAACCTATCATGACATAGCCTGAGCCACAGGGTGCAGGACTGAGTTTGGTGCAGCTAAGTATACCCAGTAAGGTCATGGTCAACTGCCCAACAGCCTCAAATAACCCGCAGGCCAGCAAGTCCTCAGTGAAGCCTTACTGGATAGCCTTATGGCCTGTCACTTAGAGTCTTTTCCACAAGCCCAGGTTATCTTCTGTCAAGAAAATGGCTACAAGTGATCACAGAACTCTCAGACTTCTTAGGACTGACAGAGAGACCAGTTGCATCACTGTTCCACGTGCATTTCACATCACACATGGTTCAAGCTGAACGTCCGTAATAAATGGGTGTGGTGCCCTCTACTAAAGGGACTCCCACAGGCAAAAATGCAAGTTTATGGATTTCAATGTGATCCTGCTGGTGTTTCTATAGGGAAAGGACAAGTTAGGTTTTATTATTAAATCCAACTGAGTGTGCTTGATACGAAGTCCCAGGGCAGACAGGGCTATTCTAACCACACCTGTTTCACCCAAGCATCACTATGGTTCACACCTGTGTCCAGCCATGTGCTTAAGAAGTCCACTGTAGGCTGAGGTATGAGAGTAGGTGGGGTTACAGACGTGTGTGAACATCCAGAGAAATCTCCTAGACATAAGGTGGCCCCATCTTTGATAAGGGAGCCTGAGCTGAAGTCACTCCCACAAGGACAGAATGCCACAGAGCCATAAAACTGACAGCGGCTAGCAAGTGAAAGCAAGAAGGAAAGAGGACCCAGGACTGCTACAATTCCTGTCAGGCATTTTAAGGGGTGGTGGTTAGATAGTTTCACATACAAATCGCAGGCTTGAGGTCTCAAATCCCAGCTACTGATTCACATGGAGTTGCCAGCCCTTTCCAGAAAAGCCAAGCCACCTTTCTCCATGTTTCCAAGCACAGAGAGAGGCTCAAGGTCTAGGCTTCACCCAGAAGGAAGGGCTCAGCTGAGGTCACACCTGATTTGTGAAGCTGTAAATTGCATCCACCAGAGGACGGACGTTCTGAGTGTGATTTTGATGCAGACTGAGCTTCTAAATGGCTTTAGCTTAATAAAGAGAATCAATACCAGAGGGTAAGAAAGCAGTGGTTCTGTTTTACCCAAGCTACTCGCTGCCAATTAAAAATGAAGAAAGTGAAGCCATTTCTGGGCAGGGAGTGTCTGCTAGGAGTTGACACTGACCCGTAAATGCAGAGTCACACAGAAGTCACTAAGGATGCACTGGCAGTATAGACAAATGGCTGAGATGAGAGCACTCTGTTTGCTCACTACAAAGGTAGGATGCTCAGTAAGCCCTCAGGCCAGGGCCCTGTGCCCAAGTCTCCTAGCCTCCATCCCATTCCTGGGAAGCATAATAGACTTTGAAAGTCAATTCTGAAAGAAAGCACTCTCCTATTCTCAGAGCCAATTGCTGGAGTACCTGTGTCTTCTTCTTATCATCATGCACTTTGTTGACATGGAAACTGTCACATAGCCCAGGGAAAGATCAATTCAAAACTTCCCCACATTAGAAAAATTCAGTGAGACAGAAGAATCCCTTCCTCCCTTCCTTTCCTTACTTCCTTCCATTCTTTCTCTCAGCTTTTTCTTTTCCTAGCAAGAACAAACTGGTTAATTAACTACAGGCTTGACACTGTGTGAGTCACATGATATTTCAAATTACTTAAAAGCATTTGAACAATGCAAAGACTTCAGAAAGCTCCCACCCGGCCTCCAAGAGTTCCCCAGAGACTGATGACACTGCCTACCTAAAATGTGGGGCAAGAAGTCAAAACACTCACTTGAAGTTAAAGCCAGTTCAGAGGAAAACATCTGGTTTAAAGATATTCAAAGGCATTTGCTGCCACCTGGGAGAAAGAGGACTAAAAGGGTGGGCCTGTGAGCTCAACTGGGGGAGAGGGGGGAAGGGAGAGAGGGAGTGACATAAAGCTAGAGATGATCACTGAAATGTGTCATCTTCAAAGATGCGACAACAGGGGGCCCATTTGGGTAACAGTACACAGCTCACAGCATTCAAAAAGCGATTACAGCAGGTTCCAAGAAAAAGACAAAGTGTGTATAAGGCTTCCTGTAGCTCCTGGGGGAAAAAAAAAAGAGATCAGGCCAGAAAAGTCATTTATCTATAACTTCATAAAATGCACGTTTCAAAAAAAGGCATAGGATGGTTTATATGCACCTTGTTGATTTTCACTGCTCAGTTGACACAGGGGAAATGCCTTCTAAAAAGGATTTTACTAAATGCTTTTAGGAATAAAAACAGTTGTCACAAACAGGGTGGTTTTCTCAAGTTAGATAATCAAGTGCTGGCTGATGAGAATCCTAAACCTTGAAGACTTCTCCTGACAACATGGTGCCATCTTGAAGCCAAAGTGACCCTTTGGTCCAAATGGGTTTGTCAACTCCCACTGGACGTTCCCAGTCTATGGCCAGGGGGAGAAAACTGCCCGATATGCAGCTGATGCCACCTCTGGCCAGGTCTGAAGACACAGAATGACTCTGTGGGGTGCACCCCACCTGCTTCTGCAACCCTTGCCTCCCCTGACACCCAAGAGGCCACGGGAGGCCTTTGCCTACTTGCTGATGTCATCCCTGACATCCCTGCAGCAAGCCGGACGCTGAAGCTCAATGGGGCGCATAAGGCAAGAAACATGTTTAGTGAGAGAGGGGTGGGGTGGGGGGTAGGGGAGCCACACGTCCCGAGGCGGGGGTCTGTTCCAGCATCACACTGCCCTCTAGGTGGGCAATGGATCATCGTCACCTTTACTGCATTTACATTTGCAGCAAAGTACAAAAGGTGTGGCAAGGAGCAAGAAAGGGGAGGCCACCAAGAGCAGGAGCCCAAATCCAGCAAAAATTCCCACCACCTAGAAGGGAAACAAAGAAGAGAAATGAGGAGGGCAGTTCTGCAGGTTTTATAGTGGAAATTTAAACCATACCACTACCACCCACCACCACCCACCATCACCCACCACTGCCCACCACCACCCACCATTGCCCACCACCTCCCACCATCACCCAGCACCGCCCACCACCACCCACCA
>OU015742.1:124575034-124585054 GCA_907169655.1 Acomys percivali
TACACACACTCAGGCACACATACTGCACACACAAAGGCACACATACACACACACACACTACACACACACAGGCTCTCATAGCAAAAGCAATAATTTTTGAAGCATCTCTGTTACCTCAAAAACTTCTCATGGAACAAAGGCTACGAGTCCTAAACATCTGAGTCCACACAGAGGCAAACCATAGCTTTAATTGTCAGCTTGCCTCAAACCTAGAGTCACCTGGGAAGAACCAACCTCACCTGGGTATTTTGCTTCAATCAAACTGCAACAGCCATGTCTAGGAGGGATTTGCTTGATTGCTAAGTGACACAGGAAGGCTCAGCCCACCGTGGGCATGGACAGCCTTAGGCAGGTGGTCCCCGAGCTGTGTGTGAGAAAGCTAAGCATGAGCCAGGGAGCAAACCCGTAAGCAGCCCCTCTCTCCAAAGTTTCTGCTTCAAGTCCTGGCCCCACCAGAGTTCCTTCAAAGATGGGGTGTAACCTGATGGATTTATTTCCTCTTTTGATCATGATGTTTATCAAGCAACAGAAAACAAACCCAGACACTAGGGTTTAGTGTCACCTAGTATCAGGGAAGGCATGGGAGAGGGAAAATTGACCCCCAAGGGACAAAGGACCTTCAGGAGAGCAGCAGTGGAGTCACAGAATGTTCCAGGCATTACACTTCCCACCGTGGTTGCCAATTCTTCCAAAGAGTTGAAGAGACCGATCTGCTGATTAGCCAGGACACACCCATCCCACTAGAAGCTTGCTGCCAAGGAATTGTGGGCCAAAGAAACTGGCCTAAAACTCCAGTGAGTCAGTTGTGAGTGCCCAGACACTGTGGCTGACATGTACCCAGGTAGCTTAGGCTAGTCCAAAACCATGGTTTACAAAGACCACGCAGGGACAGATTCAGACAAAAGCAGTGGGCTCTGAGCACACCATTTAGGGAGCAAGGCCCCTGGAATCAACTGAGTTTGGAGCCTTGTTCACCCATGAGCCAGTCTTGTCACAATGGCTACAATCTTCATCTGGGAGCCTTCTGCTCAGGGTGTGGGGTAAGCTCGGCAGACATGGGAAATGTCACTCTTCAGAGAGCTCCAGAGACGCGCTACTCAAGGTGATAGCTGGAAGTCAGCATTCGCCCAGCATTCCCAGAGCCCACAGTACTGGACCTCTTTATTTCTCCACCATCAGATGGCAGGTTCTCTGAAGCTGAGAACAGCTCAGGGTTCTTTCTATTACCCACACCTGGCAGTGCCAGTCAGTGGGGGAATCAGTGCTTCACAGATCACCAGACAGTCTAGCCAGAACCTAGCCAACAGCGTGCTGTGTCTCAGCTAACACCAAACGTGAGACATTGGTAAGCTGCCCACACAGGTCTGCAGAGAGGTGAACCACAGAGCCCGGGACTAGAACTCTGTACCACACAGCACTCTGAAGACAGCTTCGCAAGAACCTTGGACGGCCCTGGAAACCCAGTACAAGCTGCCCACACACTTCTTCCAGCTAAAAGCAGAGACCCGAGATCACAGGCCCTGAAGTCACTCACAAGCATCCAAAAATAAAAAAGTCTCTGAAAATTAATGAAATAAAACTAAAACCCAGACTTTATATGTAGAAGAAGAAGAAGAAGAAGAAGAAGGAGGAGGAGGAGGAGGAGGAGGAGGAGGAGGAGGAGGAGGAGGAGGAGGAGGAAACCGCTCCTCTTTATTAGTCTGTGCTCCTGGCAAAGCAGTGATTCTCCAAAGGAAATGTGGCTTTTGCTCTCTGGTGCCCAGCTCTGCTGCTGGTCAAGTGCCCGTCACCACCAGCCGCGCCTAGGTACTGCTCTGCTATACGTTCCCAGGGCTTCTAGGAAGAGTTCCCTGAAGCGCACAAGGGCACTTAACAAGCACACCTGCTGCCAGTCTGGTTAGTCTGTGCACATTCCACTTATCACTTGCTCTGTACTAATAATCTTCCTGTGGGAAGGGCTGGTATTACCTCCCACCAAGGAGAAAATTCATAAGTAGTGACCTATTTACCTCTCAAAATTCCTTCCCCCCAATTTACTTTTTTTTGTTTTTCGAGACAGGGTTTCTCTGTGTAGCCTTTGCTGTCTTGGACTTACTTTGTCGACCAGGCTGGCCTCGAACTCACAGTGATCCACCTACCTCTGCCTCCCAACTTTACTTTTTAAATGTCCTAATTATTTTTTAAAAAAATATTAAAATCACCACCACAACAAAAAAGCTACCTCCCAACTTTACTAGCCCACTAGTCCAAAATGGAGAGGCCAATCTAGTCATGAAATGAGCCACATGGTGTCGGAGGAGTGCCCGGTGGCCAGTGTCCCTGTCCATTGTCATAGCGCATGTCACTCTCACATCAGGTCACATGAGAGCTAATAACGTCCGTATCCCTCCTGTGGACACAGGAGTCATGACTTCTCTGATGTCTAGTGAAGACTGAGTGTACGTCTAGGGCCTGTCCCTGCAGGGGACCAGTGCAGAGTGAGCTGAGACACCCTTCCAGGCTGCGCACAGAGGCTCCTTATTGTGGGTGCTCACTGAGACCTTTTGTGACCTTTTAGGGTCCACAAAGAGCCTGCCACTATGAGCCACCAGGGAGGACATGGACTGCAGTTTGGCTGGGTCAGGTGTGGACTTGTCTCCTGTCTGGGTTCAAGGTCAACTCAACATCATCAGTTTCTTCACAGAAGAGAATGCTGAAACCTAAAGAGGGAGCTGAGGTCAGAGGAAGCCTCTGTGCCCATGGGACTGTAAGAAAGCCTGGGGAGGGTACGGGCTGAAGTGTGTGGTGAGACTGGGAGTCTGAGCATACCACAATATGAAACTGGATCACATGCAATTTCTCAGACTGGTAACACTTGAGGCCTAAACCCTAATAGGGATACTCTGGGAGACATGGCTTTTCTAGATAATAGAAGATCATTCCATTAAATAGTGAGAGCAAGAGTTTTATGTTTCTTATATCATGGTGACAGTGGGCTGGGAACCTGGCGAGCCCACTCAGTGGGGAGTCTTCTCAACACCAGGTTCAGGGTGGACCTATTTGCAACATGTCATAGACAGGCCTCTTGGAAGAACACAAGGGCAGGTTTGGGGATGGACTATTCAAAACAGGAAGAGGAGAAGTAATTCTGGCATCCATCTCAGGTCAGAAGGTACCTGGGCTTGTGGGCAGCAGGAAGGAACTGTGGCTTTGACGCATGGTGGGTGAGAAAATGCCTAGAGAGCAGCCCCTAGCTCCTTTCTGTGGTTTTTGGAAAAATGATATGGGAGTAACAAATTCTTAAAGAGTATCATGAGCTATGGAGATAAATTGCTTTCCTTCCTGGAACATGACACTCAGCCCTACTGAACAGGACAACTGTCTATCACAGAGGATGTCACTAGACAGGCTGGGAGCAAGGATGGGGAAAGGGACTAAGAAGCTCCCGGGCAGTGAAGAAGTCCTGAGTGACAGCTGGGTCCCAGAGGCCCACATGAGGACTGGGAGGCAGAGGCAAAGCCTAGACAGCCAGGTACAGACAGGCAAGGGCTAGAAGGTAGCTTTACCTCAGAAGAGCCCAGCTCTCCTTGGGGGCCATGATGGACATCAGACATAAGAGTTTCAGGGACTGTCCCTCCTTATCTTCTCACATATAGAAGAGGGACATTGATGTTCAGGTCCTGGTGACAAATAGCTGTCACTACACAGTGCTTACTCAATAGCATGGGCTGTGACGCACTGCCGTCAGGACACGGAACTGTCACTTCTTATTGCACAAAGAACCTCATCTTCAAGCTTGTGGCGTCTGTCATATTATACACTAGTGCACGTACATGCCAGCTTGGAAGACTGTGACTAAAGAACTCAAATGCTGTGAGTGAGGAGTGAAGGCAAGAAGAACTGGGAGCATTAAAGACACTAAATAAACGCTGTCCTACTTCAGCCACAATTACCGGCTATGCTTTGCATAACAGAGGCTGTCAGGGCAAAGCAGCACAGACTTCAGTGAGACACAGCAAAACATGGCTGCTGGGACAGCACTAACAGAAGTGTGTGTGTGTGTGTGTGTGTGTGTGTGTGTGTGTGTGTGTGTGAGAATTCACTCTTGCCATTTTAGTTCATCAATATCTCATGTAAAAATAAACTTGATAATGATGATAGAACGCACAAACTCGGAAATAGGGAATACATAGCAACAACTTGACAGTCAGTCCATTATAACTTTCAAATCTACACATCCTTTTTGCCAGATGAGGAAATCTGTGTGTGCCAGAAGCAGAACACAGAAAGATACCGTTAGCATACCCTGTCTTAGCATTCTATTACTGTGATAAACACCATGACCAAACACCATGGGGAGAGAAGGACTTATTTCAGGTTCAAACACTCAGGCCACACTCCATCACTGATGGAAGTCAGGGCAGGAATGCAAGGAGGAAACCTGGAGGCATGAACTAGAGCCGAGGCCCTGGAGAAATAGTTATTACTGGCTTGCTTCTTGTGGCTCTCTCAGCCTGCTTTCTTAGATGATCAATCAGGTCCAGGGACAGCACTACCCCAGTGGGCTGGGCCCTTCCACATCTATCATTAAGACCCCTTGGACTTGCCTACAGGTCAGTCTTATAAAGGAATTCTGGTTCCCAATTTTTCATTTCCTCAAGGTTCCTTCTTCCCAGATACGTCTAGGCTTGTGTCGAGTTGACGAAAAACCACCCATCACAATGGACTCCTTGTCAACTTGACACACAAACACATCATCTGTTAAGCTATAAACTTTCCTTTCTTGTTCATCCCCAACACCACATATCCATTTCACGATATAAAACATTGCCATTTTAAAAAGCCCCAGTCTTTAAAAATTTAAACGCTTTCAAAGTTCAGCATCTTTAAAATATCCAAAGACTCTTTTATAGTCCAAGCCTCTCTAAGATAAACAAAGTTTGTTCTTACACCAAAAGGGAAGAATCAGGGCACAACCCCAATCAAATCAAAGCAAAACCATGGTCCAGCTGTGCGAAGAGCTTGGCGTTTAACCTGTGGGACTCACTCATGATCTTCCAGGCTCCAAAGGGCGTGGGCAGCGCCACTCCCCTGGCTCTGCCAAGCATAGCACACCCAGCTTGTTTCCTATGCTCTGTCTCCACTGCACAACTGCTGCTGCTGCCCTTTGTCATCATCCACAGGACTAGAATCTCCAAAATGTCCAGGTCTCCACATAGCTGGGCTGCACCTTTGCCAAGAGCATCTGTCATAGGCTATTTGCGGGTACTTTAAGGAAGCCACATGGTGTCAAGCCTCAACTCCTCTCCACGGTCCCTTCAATCCCTAGGCTTCAGCTGCAGCTGAGGCTGCGCCTCCACCAATGGCCTCTCCTGGCTGCTCACAGTGCCAAGCCTCAGCAGCACTCCATGACCCCTACATGCCTTCAAAACCAGTACTACTTGGGAAGAACCTTACATATTATCACTTGGTTTCCAGCACAAGGTACAGCTTTGGCTGCCTCTGGACCACAACTTCTGTGTGCAGACCCTTAAGAAATATTGCAGGAGATTTTTACCTAATAGATTTGGACTCTTCTTAATGACTGCTGATTCTCTGGCCACAGATTACCAGGACCTCGTGTCTCAACAAAGCACCGGTTTCATTTTAGTGGTTCTTAATTCAAAATATTATGCCAATACTTTTATAGTCTTCAAAGGACTTTCAAAATTTCCCTCAGAAATTTAACAAGCGAGGCCCCCTGTTGTCCGCATCTTTCTCGGTGCTATCCTCCAAATTCCCACAAGCCTCACTTATGCTTTGAACTCTTTGTGGCTTTTTGGTCCCTAAGTTCTAAAGTTCTTCCACAATCCTCCCCAAACTACAGGGTCAGGTCTGTCACAGGCATTCCTCATGCTCGGCACCATTTCTGTCTTACTTAGTTTCTACTGCTATGATAAAATACCACGTCTACAAACAACCGGGGGAGGAAAGGGGTTGTTTCAGCTTGCAACTCTCAGATCGCACATCATTCTGAAGGGAGTTAAGGTGGGTACTCAAGACAAGAACCTGGAGGCACAAACTGAAGCAGAAGCCATGGGCGGGTGCTGCTTATTGCCTTGTTCTTCATGGGATGCTCAGCCGGCTTCCTTATACCATCCAGGACAAAGAACCCCGGGGTAACACAATACCTTTAGTAGGCTAGACCCTCGCACATAAACCGTAAATCAAGACGGTACCTCACAGACCTGCCTACAGACTAATCTTATGAAGGTGTTTTCCTCAGTTATGGTTCCCTCTTCTTAGACATATCTATGTCAAGTTGACAAAAACCAAACAGTACACTGTCACCATCCCAAACCATCATGTTATCTCCAACCCCTTCTATCAAGTATTAACAAGGTAGTTTCACAAGGACCCTAAAGCCTGAGGTGAATGTGAAAAGTGCTCTGTTGGTGGCATGTAAGCTGTGTTAGTGAACTAGAGACATGCATTCAGGTCAGGAAGCTATTCTGAGCACAAAACACAAAAGTCTGTTCAGGCCTCTGGGCAGCTGGAACCAGCTCTCTGCTGTCTCTTAACATAGAAACCCACCCCCTGCACCTGAAGTCGCCTCACCTAGCCTCTTCCCACTTGGTGGAGCAGTACCAGGTTGCTCACCTATTCTGCTCACTGCTTCTCTCATCTGTGTCCCTCTCTGATCCTAGAAAAGAGGCCTGACCCCTGAACAGGAAGACGCAGGGTAAGGGTAACCAGCTGGCTCTTAGACCCTGACTCCACTTGCGAGAGCAGTCTGATTCTGGTTGCTCGCACTCGCCAATACGTTTCCCTGTGATGTGCATCTATATAAAGGTACCTAATCTTAAGAACAGTTTGGAAACTATTTGCTAGAATCTTCTCTGAAAGGGGCAGGTGGACCCTACATGGTAAGACAGACTTTGTTTCTTCAAACCTTAACAAATCTACAAGTAATTGGGTACACAAGCCTGCTGTACCCACAGGCTCCCCACAGCAGCAGAGCTAGATCGGTAAACACAGCCATGGTGCCCGGTGAAGGCAAATATAAGTTTAAACACAGGTAATGGAGGAGTAGAGAAGATTTGAAAATAGGGATAAGAGGGAAACCAAGGTAGTAGAAGGGGCCTAGTAATCCAGGTGCTTTGCAGCTGCAGAGAGAGGACGTAGGTGCTAAGGCTGAGTTTTGAAATCTTTAGCATGGAAAGCGTTTATTCTCCACATTCATAGGAAGGTTCCCACTCTCCTCTGAGCAGCGACCTGTGTTCTCTGAACTATTTCCTGCCTGCTTGGTCTTGAGACACTAGGCCAGAGTTCCCAGACAGGTTCCAGGCACCTGGCTGGACCAATCAGTGGACTCATCTTAGCTAACCCAGTGGTCAGGCTCTAAGGCTAGGTCTTTCCTGGCAAAGAACTGTCCTTTTGTTTCAGAGTTAGTGGCAACATCCTCCCTCTCTTCTTCATTTAGTGAGGAAGAAATGACCACTGAAGTCACCCTCATCTGTTGAGGCACCCTACTGGGATGAAGGAAAAAGGGGCTGGGCCTGGTATAAGCCATAGATATGAGCAGCCGACATATACCACAGAGAGACTCAGGTGAGACCACAAAGGTGCTGGCACTGACAAAAAGGGGGACAAAGTACATGAATCTTGGAGGTCAGAGACAACCCACACTTCTATCTATGGAGACCACAGAACACTGAGAGTCTGAAACTCTGCCAGGTCGCTGCCCAGATGGACGCTCGTTCTGCAGCGACTCCTAGTCCCCACACCATGGCTGAGGCACAGATGTCAGTCTGAGTGGGAGAACATCTTCCATCTCTAGATCCAACGCTACTGTTCCCTCTGCAGCTCCGCCTGGGAGCAGGGCCCCTTCTTTCAGTGTAGCACAGCTGTACTGTCGTACTGTCTGTCTGAGCAGAAGCTCTAGAAGCTCTAACATTTGTCCACAATGGTGTGACCTCAGTGACGCCAGCAGAGGAGACCATGTGTAACTGTCATGGCATGTTGACACTGCTTATGTTACCCTTCTCAACCAACATACGGATGCCACTACTGACTGCTTCACACTCCTGAGCTGGAGACAAGAAGCTTGTTTTTCAACATTCTTGATGTTAGAAAACAGCCATGGGGGAGGGGACGTCACACCGCCCACAAAATGACACTGCTCCTTGGTACTTCGGGCCTGGCTTCTCAGAGAAAACAGTGGCTGTTTCTTCCATTCCTTCACTAAAAGGAAGCCCTTGGCATGAGGTAGAGTTGTCTGTTTTTTTTTTTTTTTTTTTTTTTTTTTTTTTTAACAAGAATTCTCTAGACACAGAAACAGTAACAACAGTGAAATGAAAGACTTGGCAGGAAGGCAGAAGGTGAGTTTTTCCAGAGGAAAGAGCATGCTGTGGCTCTGACAGCTCCAGGTGACTGGAGAGAAGCAGGTGTGGCCAAAGGCACTCACAGTAGATGGGAGTTGGAGGGAACTATAGAAACTCCCTTCAAGTGATAGGGAGGCACTCTGCAGAAAGGTAAATTATTTTTTAGCACAACTTGACAAGCTTGAGTCCTAGCTCATGTGCTCGTTGCGATTCGAGCCCTGCCTAGGACATTAATTAGCCAAAGAGGGCCATTCCATCTTCTTGTCCCCAGCCACCCCAGTCCTTCCCCACCTCCTGAAAACATCTGAAGCAATTTCCTTTCTAGCAGGTTGATGCTAGTTCCCCCCCCCGGGGGGGGCTTTAATGAGGCATGCGTCTTTGAATGTGAGCTCCTGGAGCGAGACCAAATCGCTTTGTTTCATGTCCTGAGCCTTTATTGATTAGCTATTATGAGTCCTGCACTAAGCTAGGCGTGGAGGGGATTCATAAGGAACCAGAAAGCCTCCTTGCATCCGAGAGTCAGCCTAGGACAGGCTGGGAATGAGGCGCTGTGGGCTTAAGGGTCAGGCTCCTAGATCTGAAGGCAGAAATAACAGGGTACAGGCCCTGAGCAGGACAGGCGGTCAGGGCACAGAGGTAGGAAGGTATTCCAGTCACAGTCTCATCTCAACTCTACAGGCAGCTGCCCACACTAGTCAGAATGGCTTTCATATTCAGTAGTGATGGGGTTCTTTAAAGAATAGTCTAAAGAGAGTTCTCTACCCCCAGCCCCATTTCTATACCTTTAAAAGCAACTCTAGTATTTTATTTTGCTACCCAGCCTGGCTGATACATAACTGACTAACACAAACAGCCTATCTAAGATGCCTGAGTTGATGGCCCCATGTATGTGTGTATTTGGGTGGGGGGCAGCATGTGCATTCATGTGTGTGAATATAGTCATGAGCGGAGGACAACCTCAGACGTAGATCCTCGACTTCTACCTTGCGTCAGACAGGCTATCTTCGTTGTTTGTCCTCTGTGTAAGCCAGGCTAGGTGGCCCATGAGTTTTTAGGCAGATTCTTGTCTCCACCATCCTCCCCCCGCCCCCCCAGAACCCCCTTCTTCTGAAGGGAACTCTTAGATGGTATGTGCTCATGTTCGGCCTTTGGTTTTACATTGGCTCTAATAATCTAACTTGGTGAGACCCTGTCCATCCCAAGCCATCTCCCTAGCCATGCTCGTAAATATTTTGAAGTGATTGACTAAGCATGTATCATATCCTTTTGACTTTGGGTTTATTGTTGTAGCTGCTCTTTTTTTTTTTTCACTTCTCTTTCATGCTGGAGAGAACACTTAGGCTGAAACAGTGCCCCTCAGCACAGCATTCTAACCCACTCATCACATTATATGTCATAGTCAAGTCACAGCTTCACCCTGCACCCTCTGATGAGCATCACCTCATCCCACATGCTCAATTTATGTTTCCTTCACTCCTTTTCTTTGAATGCCAGGGAGGAAAATCAAAAACCGAGTAAATAATATTTTTCAGTTTTTAAACCCAGGGGACGTGATGCCTTCTTCTGGCCTATATTGACACGTGTGTGGGATGGACACACATACACACACACACACACACATACACACACACAGAGAGAGAGAGAGAGAGAGAGAGAGAGAGAGAGAGAGAGAGAGAGA
>OU015742.1:124617928-124636948 GCA_907169655.1 Acomys percivali
CTGCCTGCCTCCATGCCTGCCTGCCTGATTGCCTGCCTGCCTGTCTGCCTGCCTGCCTGCCTGCCTGCCTCCGTGTCTGCCTGCCTGCCTGATTGCCTGCCTGCCTGCCTGCCTGCCTGCCTGATTGTACCTTGCTCCCTGCCATGATGATAATGGACTAACCCTCTCAAACTGTAAGCAGCCCTCTGGCTACATGCTTTTTTTTAATATGCTGTGTTGGTTATGGCATTTCATCACAGCAATCAAACAGTAACCAAGACAGGCAGATTGCAGTAATTTGTAGGATGAACTAGACTTTCATTGGAGGAAGCTAGATGTTGTGCCCACATTCCTAGTAGTCACCTCCAACGGCATCCTGTGCACCTGTCCTGCCACCCATTTCCTACCAACTCAATGCACAACCCGTTGTACTGTGATAGTCCGAGTGACACAGTCAAGCCTTGAAGTCCCTCAGAAACTGTGCATCACACATCTCACACTGTATTTCAGAAACACTAGAGTTGGGGCTGTCATGGAAAGACAGTGAGTTCTAGTAGCTCACACCGAAAACACTGTTATTTACAGTGGCTTCTTTGCACACACTGGTGATTGCCATCTGACCACTGGTATTCAATCAAACCTTATAAACACATCTTAGACCACCACTTTCTCTTACTCCCAAGTAGAGAAGTCAAGTTTTTCTCTGAAAGGCCAGTACAGAAAAGGCATCCTCAAATATCTCAGATGCAGGAAGAAAGCTGGTGTAACTCTCCCCTGGCCTTCTGACTTGCCCAGCTTGCCCCAGAGATCCCCTGTCTCTGCCTCCAGAATGCTGGGATTACAGACCACCACCACACCTGAACGGCTTTTCCACATTTCTGGGACATGAACTGCAGTCCTTGAGTTTGTGTGGCAAGCACCTTCTCCACCAAGTCACCTCCTCAGCCTCCACGTGTATTTTTAAATCACCATTTCTGTCGCTTTACCCTGTGCAGTGACCAACACATCCAAAGGCTTGCCGAGGCTCAACAAGACACGATGCTCTGAGGGATCACAAGGCCTTCAAGTTATAGCTGGCTTACCTTCCCCAAATGAAGTCTAGAGCCAGCCTTGTGTCTACATCCCGAGACCTCGGAGCGACAGCCTGAAGGAGCACACGTGCCTATGTAGTCAAGCGAAACAGGAGGGCAAAGAACTAATATCTTCCTGGCTGCACAGTAAAGGTTATGCATGTCACCTGTCACCTGTTACCTTAGTTAACCAGGGACACACTGCAGTACGCTATGCTTTCAGATAAGGAAATAAGCTCGGATAGTTTACACACAATTTTTAGGTATATTTTGTAAACAGTGATGATATTTTTCAGAGATCTCAGGATGTAGCTCAAGTGAGGAGACTATTTTCCCCAGAATGTACTAAGCTCTAGGTTCAATCCCCAGCATGTATACAACTAATAATGGTATATAGCGTACATGCCTACAACCCCACACCAAGGAGTCATCAGCATGGATTTTAAGGTTACACCTAGCTATGTAGTGATACTTCCAGCTGAGACCAGACACAGTGAAAAATTCTACATTTCCATCATTTCCCACACTGACTAATGATTCCCAGGAGATGGGACAGAGGATGCCAAGTAACCTCATTAGGATGGTGTCACTCAAGCATGCTACTTATGGTGGCCTTTGAGCCACAGGAAAGCTTCATTATGTGAATGCAAAAGGTTTTTCCAGGGCAGAAGAAGCAGAAAGTCCCACAGTGGCGGAACATACCAAGCCCTGTTCCCAGGGAAACTAACTCTCAATGCCTCAGCTGCAAACAAAAGCCATGGATTACATCCTTCTAGTCTCTCCAAACACGTTCAAGTATCCAAAGACTGGCTCTAGACTTCATCTCCCTGGATCCCAAGAGATCCCCTCATTTGTCCAAGGGACAGCAGGTACTCAGCAAGGGTCTGAAGATGCCACAGCCGCAAGCGGTCTAAGTTCCATGGGGATTCAAAGTCAGAGCTCATGACCTCTGCCCTCAGACAAGTTTGGACTTTCCTGGCCACACATCAGGACTGCCTGTGACCTTTATCACCATTCACATCTGGGGATAATGGAAGACAAAAAAAAAAAAAAAACCCGAGAAAAGGAAAAAAGAAAAAGAAAAAGAATATATAAACTGAGGAGAAACCAAATATCTGTGAAGCAACAGGCCTCCCTATGATGCAAGAGAAGGCGATGAGAAACTGTGGGCTGGTCTAATGTCGGCGTCAGGGAAAGGAAGCATTTGTTATTTTCTTCTCAGTTGCAAAAGCATCACATGCTGTTTTCAAAAGAAATTACCAGAAAAGGCACACAGAAGACAAACCATAAATCCACACACCGGGAGACAGCCAAGCTATCCGACCTTACTTTAAACAGTAAGCAAAGCTCTCTGGTACAAGCACATGAACACGTGGCCACAGATACATGTGCCCGCCCCCCCCCCCTGTACAATTTAAGTTGGCATCACACCAACCAGTGACTTCACCACCAGTTTCAAAGTCACAAGCAGACCACTAAGTGCTTCAGTTCTCCCTTCAAGATGAAGGAAGTAAACAAGGCCATTTGGGAAAAAGGGGGTGGGGTGGGGGCGGGGAGCACATCTCCACATATAAAGAGCTCACTCTTATCTTTGAGAAGAGGCACATTCTCATTTGCTTTCTGTTGTTGTAATGAACGGTATGACCAAAAGCAACTTGGAGAGGAAAGGTTTCATTTCATCTTATAGATTATAGTTCAGTTTGGGAACTTGAGACAAAAGCTTGAAGGAAAAACAAAAATGAAAACAAACAAACAAAAAAACCCACAGAAGAATGCTGCTTACTAGTCTGTTCCAGGCTCTCATTTAGCTACCTTTCTTATACAGGCCAGGCCCACCAGCTTAGGAACAGCACTGCCCACAGTGGGCAGGGCCCTCCTACATCGTTAGCAATCAAGAAATTCCCCTAACATGCCCATAAGCCAACCTGATGGAGACGTTCATACTTGAGGTTCCCAGTTGAGGTACGTCAAGTTGACATGCAAAATTAGTCATCACAGGGCAAGAGTTCTCACACTGGGACCCATTTTAGCCAGGGACCATTCAGGAATGGAAGCGCTGGGAGGAAGTTAACTGGCATGACCTCTTCCTTTATAGGTGAGGACACTAAGGGCTGGTAGGTTGACATAAATACCCAACCAGGCATAGAGTGAGTAGTGACCTTTCTAACTTCCACCAAGTTTTTTAAACATTGGCTTTCTCCTTCGGTTAACATGGGAGCCCATAGGGCTGGAGAGAGAGCTTGGTTAGTAGAATATGCATGCAATCATAAGCTCAGTCCCCAGAACACCATATAAACTCAGGCCTAGCAGAGCACTGCTCTATACCCAGCACTCAGGAAGTTTAGGCTGAAGGATCAGGGTTCAAGGTTGTAAGACAGTGGCTCAAGGCCAGGCTGGGCTACAAGAGACCCTGTCTCAAAAAAAAAAAAAAAGAAAGAAAGAAAGAAAGAAAGAAAGAAAGAAAGAAAAAGTTTGCATGTTGGGTCTTAATTTTTCTTGCTGCACTTGCAGCCCACAGGATGTTCCTAGTTAAGGTTGCCCGGGGAACAAAGAAGGTTCCCACCAAAGTGCCAGCAACAAACCTCAGTAAGGCTGAATTTCAGAAATTAAGACAGAAAGGTCAATTTTGAGTGGCTCTGGAGACCTCAGAGGGTTTGGCTCAGCTGCACAGATTCCACTGCAAAGGCACTGAGGCTTCTCCAGGGGAGAGGACACAAGAGGACTTAAAATAATCTCTGAGCAAAAATCAAAGTGGCGTTTACTCTTCCTCCTCCTGTATTGCCATTGGCTTTTCCAAAGCCCCCACAGCTGCAGCACACACTTCCTCAGGAGGGCCAGGCTGCAGGTCTGTAAGGAAAAGTATTTCTTAGGATCTCAGAACATGAGGACTTGAGAGGGCTCTAGGAAGGCAAGAGCCAGAGAGGCAGCAACACAGAGAACAGTGATTTCTATGAGGGCAGGGCAAATCCATGCAGCACCCCGAGATTAGACACCCCTGAGTGCTAGGTAAATTCTGGGGAGCCCACAGGACTTGGGGACCTCACCTGTTGTATGTTTGTTTGTTTGTTTTCATCAATGCTCCACCTGAATGTACTTGATGGAAAGTGAGCCACGGTCCTTGATTTCCTAACGCCCTACAAATGTGAAGAGATCCCTGCTCTCCCCTTGTCCACCTCACCCCCTCTGCTTCCTCTCTCCACTTCCCACTTCCTTGCCACCCACACGGATCATGCTAGAAAAGCAGATTTTAAAGTTCTAAAGATTCCCATGATCATGCTTAGAGGTGCAGATCTGCTGAGATACTTCTGAGGCGCCACGTGGCCTGCCTCAGCCCTTATGGCGAGCACGCACTCCCGACGACATGTCAGCAAGATGCTCTCTGCCTCAAGGGTAGTAACAAGGATCAGAGAGAAATGCTCTATGCAATGACCTAGAGCACATCCCGAGCATAGGAGCCTCCAAAGTGTGTTTCTGGAGCTGTTGCTTGGCGGAATGCAGTCCCAGCGCTACGTCCAGGGGCCTCACAGATGGCTGCTCCTGTCCTTGCCCTCTTCCCAGCACATCACTCATGGCACACATCACAGGAGCCACCAAACTCATGTCCTGCCTTGGCCTTCTCCCTCATCCCTTCCTTCCAAGTTGCTGAAGAAACTCCTGCCCTTGAGTAATAGCATGTGCCTTTTGCAAAGCAGGCAGTAAATTCAGGGGTAGATCCTGCATTGAATTAGCCCACGGAAAAGGGACAGAGCAAGAGAAAAGCCAACTGTTAGAGGATGTCAGGGTCCTCCAAGAAAGCAGGCAAGAGAGGGTTCAATGTGGGGTCAAATGAGCCCAGGCTGACCTGAGCTTAAGGTAGACCAGTACATCACAGCAAGGTGGCTCTTCTGCCAAATGACAGAGATCCCTACAATTAAGAGAAAGATGGCTGTTGTGAGGATGAGGCTAGAAAATGTGTGTGTCAGATACCCATGCCAGACCACACACACACACACACACACACACACACACACACACACACACACACATACACACACACACACACACAAATCCTATAGGAAAAAGAAAGTGTAAACACTGGGGTTCTATCAGGAAAACTCAAAGTAAATACCTGCCTATTCTGCTGAGATGCAATAGGGTCTGAAACACTGACTATCTGCAGCTACTGCACACTTGAACTCTTCTAAGCACAGTGAGTCTACTTACCATGAGCCAGGGTGTCATGGGAAGGTTAAATGGTCCCAGTACTGTCCATGTGCTGCAGCCAAACAGAGAGATCAAGCCATGTCTACTCTAGATCAAGGCCCCGAAATATCCACCTAGATAACTGCAGCACTGAGAACCAAAGGCCATCATGGACGCCCTAGGAACTTGATCATGGTCACATGGACCTTCCCAGAAGAGTGGACTGAAAGCTGTGACTTTGTACACCAAAACAAAAACAAAAACATACTGAAGTTCCTGCAGCCTATCACTGTGATGCAGAAAAGCTCTTCCAAGTAAGAGACTGAGGTGGGAGACACAGCTCAGGGCCAAGAACTCCCCAGGGAAGTTCAGCTCCCACCCTGTGCAGTGTGACTCCTTTGGAAGACAACTGACCCCTTAACAAGGGTTGCCTAGGACTATTGGAAAACACAGGTATTTACATTACAATTTATAGCAGTAGAGAAATTAGTTATGCAGTAGCAACAAAGATAATTTTGTGGCTGGGGTCACCATGACATGAAGAACTGAATTAAAGGGTGTTAGGAAGGCTGAGAAGCACTGCCCTAGGGAGTTCAATATCTGTAGGTTGACAAAGTGAACACTGACAGGGTTGGAGATCTCTATGCCTGGATCTGAAGCTTCCACTTGAGTATATACTGTGCTACTGGATACGTAGCATTTGCCATTTGCTTACCAGACTGAGTGAATACCAAAAAGCAGAGAGAGTGAGTCCGTGAGAAAGGCTTGTCTGGTTTGTGGTGGCATCCTGCCCCTGTCTTAGCAGTTAACTGGATTAGATGGATCTTGACATTCTTTTTTTTTTTTTCAGCACTCCACCAGCATCTGCCAAGGGACACCAGCCCAGTGGTGTTGAAAGAGCCTTCTGAGGCCAAGCAGAGTAGTCCCACCACTGAGGGCGAGACCATGTGTGCTGACTACGCTGTGGCCGGAGAGGACAGCTTGGGCTCCCATCTGTCGCCTTCAGAGACATGGTGACAGAAGCCCTCCAGCAATCCACGCGTAGTCCTGGAATCCCATCCTGACTCCCTCACCCTAGTCTGGATACGTCCAAGTTTAGAAGCCTCAGCTGTAACTCCAGAAGAGAAGCTGAGAATGTGACATGGAGCTGGTGAAAACAGACAGATTGGGACCGGGTGGTGGGAGGGGAGTGCGTGGTAGCCTGCAGAGCCTACAAGGCATCCATGGTTCTAAGATTGGAAAGGGGGTGGGAGGGACTGAAGACATTTCTTTTACTTAAAATAGCAGCATCTGCAAAAAAAAAAGGTGGCCCTTGGGGGTGCACCTTTAGGTGTTCTCCTAGTCGCCAGGGCACAATGAGAGCTATGGCATCACTAAGTCCAAATGCTCCAAGAGATTGCTACCAGCCAAATGCAGGAAGACCATTCATGGGTGGCTCTGGGTAAACTACACAAAGCTGCTTAGAAATGAGATCAGGATGGACAACACAGGGTGCCCACTCCCCACACCATCTCTCTGGGCAGCATGGTTCTTGGGTCCCAACTCCATCAATGCCAATATGACATTAGATGAACAGCTTTCCCGATAAGCATCCTGTCCATGACACTGTTCTAAAGAGCCACTCCCACACTTCCCGCAGACACCCGGGCAAAGAACGGGCACATCTGGGATACAGCAGAGTCCCGTGTACTGAAGGGTGGTCTGACGTCTCTGGAAGATACTGTAGATGTGTTTGGTAAGCTAGAGGAGTGGAGGCTACAGTTAGCTTCCTTAGAAGTTGCTTCACGGGCCCGACTTAGTCCACATGGTCTTAGGTGCCAATGATGGGAGTTTCCACCTGCAGGTATCTCACGATGTTTGACATCTAAGAATAAGTCTGTGGGGACAGTGAGAGGGCTCAAGGGTAAAGGCTCCTGCTGCCAAGTCTGATGCCAGGTACTCATGTCAAAGTGTGAGGAAAGAACCAATTCTACAAGGTTGTCTCTGTCCTACACACTCACACACACACACACACACACACACACACACACACACACCACTACCACCACCACCACCAGTAACAACAATGAGTAATTTCAAAACATTAAGTGTAAGAGTGCTCCTTCTGCATATATGTATACACACCATATGCCTGTTGCCCACAAAGGCCAGAAGAGACCATTTGATCTCCTGGAACTAGAATTACAGATTGTTATGTTGTTACGTCAGTGCTGAGAATTGAAGCCAGGTCATCTGCAAGAGCAGAAAGTGCTCTTAACTAACCACTGAGCAATCTCTCTGGCCATATAAAAAATACGTTTTTAAAAGAAGGGGGAAGGAAGCTGGGTGGATTCAGAAATGCTGAGACTATTGCTTTTGTTATTCCCATTATGTGGGAAGTTTCTGCAAGGCTCTCAGATCATGTGTGAGGAGAATCCTCTCTGCCTGCATGTCTTCAGAAGCAGAGACAGTTATTCTCAGCTGGAAGCCAAGCAGCCTTGTAGAGACAACTATAACAGAAAGAGCATCAGACAGACCCAGGGACCTTGTGAAACAGAAGGAATCTGGGTTTAAGAGACTCTCAGGGTTAAGACTCAATGGCAAATCACACTCCCATGGGAGCATCCACGGCCTGGGGTATCTCAGTGTCGTAGCCTGTGGCCAGGATGCTTCTCAAAGCTGCCATGGCATGCATACCATAACCTCTAGTCTGTAATACAAAAACACATCCATCAAGGAATGAGACTAGTAAGGCAGAGAGTTGTAGGGTCTTTCTCAGGGTACCTCTGACTCATGAGCCCCCGTGTCACATCTCTTTTGGGTACAGACCCAGCACTGGATACCAAGGACCCCAAGGCTGGGGACTGTCCTCAGAAGTTTACAAGCAAACAAAATGATCTTTCTACTGAGTACCTCATCTCTGGAAAAAGCAGAAATAAGAAAAGAATTTGCCAGTGAGAGTCCTTGACTCTACAGTGGTCAGACACAGTCCCCTATGAATCAGACAACCCCTTAAATGTGGTCTGTGCTATTCTGGAACCCCCCAATAAGCTCTTGGAAGGTTAAAAAGGATAGCTTTATTTTGAAAGGCCCCAGAGGGCCTTTGGCCATGTCAGATTTTTATAGCTTCGTTCAGGGTCAGAGATATACGGATTTTTTCATTCCCTCTGAATTTAACCAGTATTTAAGTGTGCCGATTATAGCTGGAAACACACGTCTCTTTCCAGCATGTGGTTGAAGAGGTGGACGGGGAAACAGCTTTGGAAATTTACAGCCCAGAAATAGCATGTGGTCTGTCTGCTTGGGAAGAACCAACTCTTCTGTGACAACAGGGAGAAGCCCAGCATCGATCAGCAAACAGAGGCAGCCCAGACAGCAGGGACTTTTGTCCCCATGGCCATTGCTGGACACCACACTGGCTTCCCAAGTCTAGGGCACAGACATGCCAGAGGCCGTGCACACACTCAGAGCTGGGACTGTGGTGATTAGCCAGGCTGCAATAAAAGCGGGCCATTCAAGCAAAATGTCTTGACAGGAGGCTGACTTAAAGGAAGCAGGAAGGAGTTAGCAGCACTGGCTGCTCTTCCAGGACAAGGTTCGGTTCTTAGTACCCAAAAAGTGGCTGTCATTCCAGTCCCCCCAAAAAATCTGACACCGTCTTCTGACCTCAGTGGGTACCAGGCATGTATACAATACACATGCATACACAGAGGTAAAACATTACTTATAAAAATCTCCAAAAACAAATAGATCTTTGTCGGGGGAGGGCGCGGGGAAAGAAGTAATAAAAGTGAAAATGTACCAACTATTTCCTAATCGCATGAAGGAGCCACTGTTCCTGGTTGTGGAAAGGCACTCTGGGCACTAGGAGGTCTGGAAGGGGCTTTGGACATCTGCTGGTCCAGCCGCTGGCCAGCTCTGTGAAGTTTCTGGTGCCTAGTACCTCCTGTGCTGACATGGGATCAAGAGTAAATCAAGTCCTTGTGGGTTTTGTAGATATTCTGAAATAGTCTTGGGAGCACCACTGGGACGCCATGATGAACAGAGGCCACAGGGGTTTGTTGAAAAACTGGGTCTGGGAAGAACACTGTTTGAACTTAGTTTTAAGGCCTGGTTTTCTTTAAGACAAGGTGTAAGAAAAGATCACTGCACTGCCGTGCCCAAAATGATGTCTGGAAACCCCTGCGCAGAATGATCTCTACTGTTTACTCTGAGCTGAACGCTCTGTAGTTCCACATTTAGACACATGTTAGCTCACAGTAAGACATGCAGAAGAAAACGGACCTGGCCTCACACCACGAACACCTTGTAAATGTTCCTGGCAGTGGAGCCTTGATGTGTGCCTATATTTAAGTCACTGGGGGCAAAAAATGGAACATGTGTGTGGGTGTGAGGAGTGTATTTGAACATCAGGTACCTTCATCACTCTCCACCTTATTGCTTGAGGCAGGGACTCCCATGTAGTATTTGAGGCAGTGTCTCCCACTTAGTGTGTGTGGCAGAGGCTCTCACTGAAGCCAGAGCTTGCCAATTGTGCTAGATTAGATTTATTCTGTCCCTCCAATCCTGGGATTACAAGGCACTCTAGGATTTTATTTAACATAGATTCCAGGGCATCAAACTCAGACCTACATGGCAGCCTCTTACAGGCTAAGTCGTTTCCCTGGCCAGATGGTTACTAATCTTCTTTTTTGTTATTAATTAATGTATTTATTCACTTTATAGCCCAGTTGTATCCTCCTTCCTTCTCTCCTCCCAATCTTATCATCCCCCCTTCTTTCCCCATTTCCTCCTTCCCTATTCCCCAAAAAAAGGGAGCCCCCACATACCCACCCATCCCATATCATCAAGTTGCATCAGGATTGAGTGTGTTCTCTTCCCCTGGGGCCTGGCAAGGCAGTCCTGCTAGGGAGAAGTGATAAAAAGCAGGCAACAGAGTCCATGTCAGAGACAACCCCTGCTCCCCTTACTAGAGGACCCACACTGAGCCTGAGCTGCCCGTTGGCTACATCTATGTAGGGGGCCTTGGTCCATTCTGCACATGGTCCTTGGTTGGTGCTTCAGTCTCCTCAAGTCCCTCTGGGCCTAGTTAGTTGACTCTATTGGTCTTCTTGTGTAGCACATGTCACCTCTAGGTCCTTTTATCCTCCTCCCTGACCTCTTTTCCACAAGACAACCCTCCCCCCCCACCCCCCATGCAGGGATAAAGATAGAGCAGAGATTGAGGCAATCTCCAACCAATGCCTGGCCCAACCCAAGACCCACGCCATGGGAGAGAGCCAACCCCTAGCACTATTAAAGATACTCTGCTATGCTTGCAGACAGGCGCCTAGCAGAGTTGTTCTCTGAGCGGCTCTACCCAGCAGTGCTTTGAAATAGATGCTGAGATGGTCACTAATCTTAGCATCACTGTGCTCCTTCTTCCTGTGTGTTATGACACAGGCAGATGCTCCCTTCATGAGAGTGAAATCTGAACTGTTTATCGAGCTCAAATTGATCAAAAATACTTCTTTCACCTTGGCTAGAAGACAGGCATTTTTCACAGATTGTACTCAATGCTTGCGAGACACCTCCTAGCAGAGAAGGGTTCCCACCTCCCTGAATGTTCTACACAATGAAGTCAGCTTTAAGCCATGGGGCTTCTTGAACATTCAGCAGCAACAAAGACGAAGCTGAGATGTCAATTTCCCTCTGGGGATACAAAGACAAAATGTCTGGACACAAAGAGAACTTCAACTGAAGCACTATGGATCGAGAGCGCTGGCTCAGAGGTCAAGAGGCCTTGCTGATCTGGAAGAGGACAGTATTGCGTTCCCAGCACCCATTAGCCATTCAGTGTGGTGCCTTCCCACGTTGGGTCACTAGGCTTCATTTATAACCGAACACAACTAAACTGCCAAGAGCAGGTAATTCACATCATGTGAGAAGACTCTTCTGAGGAAATTGGTGTGTGGGGGGAGAAGACTAACTGAGAGTTAAGAAAGCCACATTTCTCTTAAATCAGATAAAAAGCAGTCACAGAAAGGAAAAAGCATAGGCCAAACTTTCTCATGAGTAAAGGAAGAAAAATGTAAAACAAAATATTAGCAAATGGAATCCAGATGTGTGGGAGACATGTGTTTAAACATGTTTCTCCAAGGACAGCAAGAGAATCTGACATAGCCATAAGCAACGTGTCATGTAACACAGGGAAAAAACCATGGTGGGAAATGGATCTGATCCCAACACATGGAGAGAAACCTCAACATGCATTTGTAATAAGAACAGAAGACAGAGCTCTGAAAAACAAACCAAAAGAGGAGGCGGGATTTCCTTAGCCTAATACACTGAACACAGATAAAAAAAAAAAAAAAGTGACAACAAATACCCCTAATTGAAGTCAGGCATAAAGAAAGAACACCTTCCATGGCTTTCTGAACTACAGACAAAAATCCCTCTACTATAAACAGAAGAATGAAGAGTCTTAAGCTGTTTTTCATTATTCACAACTGACTTTCATATGTAGGAGAACTTTTAGACAAATTTTAAAGAATGCTAAAGATTTGATAAAGTGACTACATGTGGGATCAATGAAAAAGTCAATGAATGGGTTGGCAGACTCTAACAAGCTGCCATTCCCAAAGTAAGGCCGCTGGAAACAAACTCCATAGGAGAGAGTGTCTTCTCCAGGGTTTTCACTGCTGTGATAAAACACCATGATCAAAAGTAACGTGGGGAGGAGAGGGTCCATTTCAGTATCTGATACTCAGGTCATACTCCATCACCCAGGGAAGTCAGGGCAGGAACTCAAGGTGGGAACCTGGAAGCAGGAGCTGATGCAGAGGACACGGAACAGTGCTGCTTACTGGTTTGCTCGGGTTGCTCTCTTATAGCACCCAGGACCAACTGCCCGGGCAGATATGGCACCAGGCACAGAGAGCTGAGACCTCCCACATCAAGCATCAAACAAGAAAATGCACCATGGGCTTGTCCACAGGTCAATTTGGTGGGGGCACTTTCTCAGTTGAGGTCCCCTCTTCTCGAATGACACTAGCTTATGTCAAGTTGACATAAAACTAGCGGGCACAGATGGGTAAGGCTCATCTACACGAAAGCACAAGATTGGAGAAAACAAAACCATTAAGAAGGCATACGATAAAGACCTAAGGTCCCCATAAAAAAAAGTACAGGAGAAAAATGGCAGTATTATCTTGTTGAGCTGCAGAGTTAGTGCAATCCAGTCAATTCTTCTACAGGGTTTGTGGGATTTGTTTTTTTTTTTGTGTGTGTGTGTGTCACTGTTATTGTTTAGGCTGTGCTCTGGTTTCCTTTCTGTTGCTGTGATAAAACACCATGACCAGAGCAACTCAGGAGATTAGGAAAGGGCTTCATCGTTCACTTCCAGGTCACAGTCCATCACTGAGGGAAGTCAGGGCAGGATATTTGCTAACTTGCTGCTACATTGCTCTGGGGTTGGTTCATGCTCCTCGACCTTTCTTATGCAGCCTATGTTACCTACCTAGGGATAGTGTCACCTGCAGTGGACTGGGCTCCACCTACCTTAGTTAACAATCAATACTACAGCTTCCACAGACCTGCCCAAGGCCAAACTGGTCCAGGCAATTCCTTAATCAAGGGTGACAATTAAAGTTGTCCAGGTCAGGGTGTGTTCTGCTTTGTTTTTGCTTCTGATGCTAGGGTGCTTTATCAATTAGATCTATAGTTTTATAGAACTTCAAAGGTCCAAGTATAGCCAAGAAAAAAAATGTAATTTTGTGGGGTCCAATTATGCAACTTTCTTCAAGAGCTGAAGTAATACCACAAGAAGTAGTGACATGGAAGTGATCAGATAAGGTGACAGAAGGAACCTTAAACATGAATATACACAACACATAAGAGAGTGTGCATGCAATCAGGATTGTGGGGGGAAAAAGGAGTGTTGATCCATAGAACCCTGGGCGCTATTTGTCTTCCATGGATAAAAATAATGTCAGTTTGCAATATCACACACACAATGTAGTGTCCAATAATTTACAAAACTATCCAAAGAAAACATAAAGGATCGATTTAAGACCTTGGAATATAGAGCATCTCAAGCACATGGACTTAACTGTCAGGTAAAATTGATAAGATTCTGTATGCTGCGCCAAGGATATGTGGCCATCAAAAAGACACTTCACAGAAAATGAAAATCAATGGAACAAACTGGGAGGTGCTATTTTTAGCCCACAAAATGAACAATACTCTTCAGAACATATGAAGACTGGCTTTTCAAGTCAGTGAGGGAAAATACAGCTTAAAGGATAAAGGAGACCAATGGGACACAATGGCCATTAACACGGAGAAGGGTGCAGTGTGCAGGTGTGAGCTGTCATGTCAGAGTTCCATCACCATTAGCTGGGGAAAAATGAACAAGCCCTACAGTGCTAAGTGATGGGTTGTTGTTAAAGCACGGTGTTAAAGGAGACTAGTTCTCTGCTGGCAAGAGGGTAGAGTTCGGCTATCACCATGGTGGTCTCTTGTACCTGATCATTTGTGTGCCTCTCTTTGGCACAAAGTGTCCTGTGTAGGTATTTTTGATCAAGGAAAAAAATGTACTTGCGGGTGAGAAAGATATGCAAGAATATTAACAGTAGCAGGCTTGTGATAGCCAGACTGGCAATAACTCACATGTCTGCGACAGGAGGATGGCTGCATTATAACTACAGCTCTAAATAACAATAGGACTAATTTAGAACACAAGCTGAGGAGACGGTTCTGTGGGGAAGAACACTGACTTGAGTTCAGATACCAGAGTCTACACAAAAAGCCAGGAGTGGCATGGTGTCTACTTCAAGGCCTTGTTTGGGTTCCTTCCCTGACTTCTCTCGGTGATGGACTGGGATCTGCAAGCTGAAGTAAACTCTTTCCTCCCTAAGTGGCTGTTGGTCAAAGTTTTGTCCTAGCAAAAGAAAGTTAGCTAGAATGGGTAAAAAAAAGGCTACATGGGAATGGCATTAAATAACTCAACTGTATCCATGATTTGTCTCTCAAACACATACTGTTTAGGTCCATATACCTAGAAAGAAGTTGAGGAGGAAATGACCATGTGATTGTAATCTGATTACAAGAATTCTTTAATTATATGCTGGTGAGGACCATTTGGCTGTTTTGATCATTGCTGCGATGATGGAAATGGGAAAAGATTGTGTCCAAACTATCAATTATACCTGTATTCTATCAGATGCATCCCCACCTAGATTTTGAACCCAAATGTTTCATTTTTGTGTATATATATATATATATATATATATATATATATATATATATATATACTATGTGTACAATATGTAAGCAGGAGATGGAGGTTCTAAACCTCTGAGAAATACATGATAAGGCACAACTCACACAATTTATTATAACCCACAAAGTCTGAGCTAAGATGAGGTTATGATGATTGAATCATGCTATCCACTCTAACGCATATGACAAGGCTAAGACACTAATGGCTTTCTCATTTATATTTAATGCAGCAATAGCAAATGGAGCTAAAGTGGGGAGTTACTTATGCAGCAAATATGGGAGAAGGCTGCATGGTACTTGTGTAAATGTGAACTGTGCATCTATGAAAACTCCGCTGTTGGCCTTGAGGGAATAACACAAGCAACTGTAGTTTTAAAACCAGAGGAAGGAAACATTAATCTTCGTTCAGCACATATCTCAGGCTCTCCTTCTGGGTTTTCTCCTACTCTTTAGGTTGCTTCTAGGATAAAGCTCACAGCTTCCAACGAACTTGTCCAAATGTACCATCACTAGCCTGTGTGGGTCTGCAGCTGTGTCTCTTAGAGTCTCCACAATCGAGTGATGAACAGAAGCACAGGAAGACTGCAGAGTCGCCTTAGTGGGCAAGAGCACTTGGCATGAAAGCACCTTCTGAATTCAACACCCCAATACCCACAAAAAGCTGGGCATGGTATGCCTGGAACCTCAGTGTTAGGGAGTAGAGACAGGTAGACCCAGGAGCCCACTGGCTAGCCATGCTAGCTGGAACATCGACCCTGCCTCAAAAAACAGTGATGATCTAATGTTTCCAGGTCAATGTCCCTGAGCCCATGGAAGCAGGGCACTGAGACCCGCCTGCCTGGCTGGAGGTCTTCAGCTGTCTTGGCCCTGCAGCATCTGAAGCCCACTGCTCAGCAGTGGGAAGCTAGGATAACCATACTGGTTCTCTTAATTCCAGCTATTCCCCAAGCCGAGGGAGTTTCAAGGCCCTGCCAAACTTTCTCAGTCAGACTTCCCCATCCCCCTTTAAAATAAAGGCCGTTTTCCAAATTGGAGGAAATGGGAAGCAAATCAGAAGAAAAAGCTGAAATCTATACATCCCCTCACTGCTTCCACTCCAGATGTATGTACTGGGGGCATCTGGAGGCACTGGAACCTGTCATTTTCTGGTATTCTGGCCTCTTTAGCCTGAATTCTTTTCATTAGTATGAAGCCATTTCATACTTTTTGGAATCTGTGACAGATTCCTAAACAAATGTCCTAGGAGGTGGATGTGGGAGGTAGCTGGACAGAACGCAGACTCCACTCATCCTTAAAAAGCTTTCTGGTCTGCTCCCGGATGGCTAACACCACAGATGAGAGAGTCTGCTTCTCTGGATCAGGAAGTTCCTTGCAGACAGCACTAGAATGATCCTACAATGTTAACGAGAAGATAAAGGCTCACAACACCATGTTCCAAGGGAGAGATGGGCAGCAGGAATGTCACTTGAAAAGTCACTTTTGATGCCACCATGTGTGTGTCCATGGTACTGGACAAAAATAAAATTGCATCAGTGACACATCATTTATCAGTCCCACTGTCCTCAGAAGAGTGACCTGGTAATGTGGGTACATAGAAGGTGGATATGAGGAGTTGCCCTAAGCAGACTCTTTTAAAGAACAAACTATGAAAACACAGGGTATAAGAATGCCTGAGTTTCTAGGGCTCAGGAAAGGTACCATGGAGATTTTTTTTTTATTTCTTCAAACACCCTAAGAGTCTCAGTTCTCTCATCACTCAGAGGGGGCGCACAGAAGTGCCCATAATCATCTCCCCTAAGTGCCTGATGCCAAAGGTATGGACCTTCCTGTCAATATTCTGGGTCTCTGCCCCCACTGTGAGTAGACGCTTCATCTCTCCTACATGCCAGCAGCTTCAGTCTCTCTCATTTTGTCCCTCTCTGTTTAGTCAGAGACAGAGCACTAGAAAGCAGCCTTGGGTTGGTGCCTCTTTAGATCCCAGGAGAGATTTAGAGCAGTCAGAAGGTGGTGGGTACAAGGAGCCTGTGACCTGGGTGATCACGTCACTTAGTGTCCAAACTTGGCCTTTGTCTGAGACCAAAAGGTGTCATTTATTATGGTAAACCATGGGCAAAAACCATAACCGTCCCAGGCAAATCAGAAGCAGGGAGATGAGTGCTGGTGCTCAATAAGCTTTCACATCTTGGTTCAGTTCAGTCTATCAGCCCATGGCAAGTAGGTACCCACACTTAGGGTAAGTTCGCTCGTCTCATTTAACCCAACTAGAAACTCCCTCACAAATAGGATCTGAGATGTGTCTCCTAGGTGATTCTAACCCTGTCAAATGGACACTCAATATTGATAGCTCCTTGGTAACTCCTGAACATGCCTTTGGAAAGTGACCAGCCCTTGCATCCCCTTCCTTCTTTGCTGTCCCCTCCAGGTCTCCTTTAGAGGCCAACCCTCCAGTCAGTGTCTTCATGTAACTAGAAAGTTCCATGGCTCAACTTTTAAAATCTTCCCTCACTGGGCATCTTATAGCTTATTACTTTAAGCAGCAGCCATTGGTCAGAATCCCATTGACCCCCATGACAGTATAGATAAGCTCTTAACACAGGCTCTGAGGATAGTGGCCAGTGCAGCATCCCCACTGGGGTGTCCTGTCATCACTATAGACTCAACATGTCGACAAAGGAACTTTCTAGCCCCTTCCTGAGTCCAAACCTTCTCCAGCCTGTCCTTTCCCTTTCTGGCCAGTCGTGTGAACACACACTCAGCATTTTTACAATCTTTTTAAGTCTTTCCATTTTTTCTAATGATAACTTATGGTATCTATCTTTAAGATAGACCCTCCCCCCGCAGTGAGTGCCCACTTTCCTCCGCTTCTTCCATGCCTGAACAATACACCACCATTGTGTACTGTCTTGATGCCACAGTGATTTCTTCTAGTGGCCTCAGGGATAGCTTCCTGATTTGACCTCTGCCCTTCACCCTCTGTGTCTACTCCCATCACAGCCAGCAAAATGAGTCTCCTCAAGTGGAATGCAGATTCCCTTCCTCCTCCTCCACTTAAAACTGCACAGGTTTCCCAGGATGCAATCTGAAATCCCCAAGTGGTGGTCATGCCTAACTACCCAGGTTCCTGCCATCTTTGAATCCAGCCTGACTTTCCTAGGCTCCCTTTGAGACACCGTGTCCTCCAAAGGTCCTGCAAAGCTGCCAAGAGGCACTGGTTTCAGGCCTTGGTGACCTCAGGTTCCCTCAACAATGTTCTTGCCCAGATGCTAAGTGGTTAATGCTGGTAGCTCCTTGAAGTCTGAGTTCAAATCCCACCTGTTTAAAAAGCCCTCCCAGGGCCACCCGTAAAACACTGCTATATGCATACTTACAAAGATTTCCCTACATTTTCTTCTCTCTACATCTGTGCCTTGACAGCTATCATAGTTCACTTCCTCACACTATCAGCTGTACACGGTGTCTCCCCAGGGTTGCCCCTACCCTATCTTCACACCTCTGCCTGACAGACAGCAGGAGCCAGTCCTGGTGCTGCTGTGTTGACGGCGAGTTCTGAGGGACAAGAGCACAACTTATTCCTTGTTTCTAGAGCACAGATGAACACAGGAGACCCCCAGATGAGTCACACAAGTGACAACAGCCTTCTGACCCTGTCACCAAAGCTCCAGCGCGAGAGAGTAGCAACATCAGTCTCATGCAGTGAAAATAAGCAGCCAAAGAGAAGTCTGTTGCAAAGCATAAATTTAACAGTCGGCACCTGCAACACTCCTTAAAATTCATCCAGGAAAGAGCCCCGAAGGAATTCACCTACATGCCTTGGTTTAAGAGGGGTAGAAAATTATACTCAGGCAGTACAACTGTCTCTGGCACTGGCCTGAGACTTTGATAGTGAGAAAGGAATAAAGAAAAATCTCTAAGCCTTCCTTCCTTTCTGGGGTCCAAATGTACCTGTGAGAAAGGCAGAGATAAGGAGAGGTGATATCTTCCAGCCAGGTCTTGGTGTCCTGCTGTGCTTATGAGCATTCAGGTGCCTCTTCCGTTAGGTTGAAGAAAAAGTCCATGTACTAAGATCCCATCCAGCCGAGAAGGGGAGCCCTGGGTACACCAGACACAGCAGAGCTCAAGGTACCTAGGAAGCAAGAAAATGAAGAGAGGTCAGCCCAAGAATAGCAGGAGGATGGCAAGGCCAGGATGCAAAGAAGGACCAAGGTATTGATAGTGATCCTCCTATCTACAAGCCCCGGGGAATCCTGGGTAAACAGCTGTCTGAAACCCTGTCCTATTAAGCATCAGTGTAACATTACAGTTCACCACAGAAGTTACAAGAGTAAATTTCACACAGAAGCCAACAAGTCAATCCATCATCAAGGACCATCCTCCAGTCGTCAGGCACCCAGCTGTCCCTGTGGGATTCCTACATGGATATGGTTGGTGTTGCTCTCTATAAACACTCAATAGAAAGTCTCTTTCCATTAAGAAAAGCAACACCAAAACACCCCACACAACTCAAGAATACATAATGAACAAAATGAAATTAGGAGAAATAAGAGCCATG
>OU015742.1:124637372-124654477 GCA_907169655.1 Acomys percivali
CTTCTTCTTCTTCTTTTTTAATTTTCTTCAAGTATGGCTTTGCTCACCAGGACTGCAACACTCATGTCTGAACTCTGGTTATTCTGATGCCTTTGTGGTCATGGAGCACAGACCATCAGTGGCTATTTCCTGCTCCAACCTTAAAAGGCTTCCTGGTCCCTTCAATAAAGGCTGCCATGTAGGTGACAGGATAGAAGACGCATCCTGGTACACAGACCCGTGTCTCGGTGGTGGTATCCCTCTCGCTTCCCTTCCACATGGAGACGCTCATTCCTCCTGCAACACTCATGAGGAGACTGCTCAAGGCTGCAGCCTTCAGCACTCACTCTGTTTCCCCAGCAGAGCCCTAAGCCCAGCTCCTAAGCCTCTCACCTGCATGCAGCTGGCCTTGAATAGCTTCACTACAGCTATTCCAGAAAGGCCACCACTAGGCAACTGGGCTATTCTCTTCTTTCGCTTGGCAGTAACTTCTAACTCTTCAGACAAAAGACAACACCTTCCTTCCAGAGACCCGCCTTTCTGCTCCTGTTCCCACATAAGTAGAGCCTAGAAATAGCACTGCACCCGCCAGCAGGGAAGTAACACTCTGCTCAGACAGCACACTGCTGATAGGAGCCTTTTTGAGCTGCATCAAGAAGAGCTTTGCACAGGCCAGCCAAGTGCAAAACTCTCTGCCTGGACTCTGAGCTAGGAGCTTCGTGTCCCTGCCCTTCAACCCCTCAGACTACAAAGCCTACCGACTCCCTGGCTCCCAAAGCTCAGGGTCACAAAGCCTGTTTGCATCTGCCCTGGGAAAATGGACACAAATAAGACATAGAAATGAAAGGAGATTGGGAAGAAGGGGACTGGTGAGAGTTGGGAACAAGAGAGGGAAATGGGGTGAATATGATCAAAATACAGTATACACTCATGTGGAAATGCCACAATGAACCCTGATAATATGCATAATTAATATGTGTTAATCAAAGCATAAAATCTATGTACTGCATACAAGATGCCTTCTACAGTGGTGAATCATTTGCATTTTTAATGTGTTTTGTTATTTATGGACAGCGCTTTAGTGATAGGCATTGTGAGCTGCCCAGTGCTAGAGCTGAGAACAAAACTCTGACCCTCTGCAAGAGCAGGTGTCACTGCTAACTGCTGAGCTACCTCTTCAACCCCTCTTTTACATTTTTAAAGATAAGTTGTCTGTTGACACTATTAATGGTGGCAAAAGTGTTTTAAATTATCTCTCATTTGCTTACTGATATAGCAAAGAGACTACATAAAGAACAATAAAGTTGATATTTTTTAAGAGCAGGTGCCTCTTCCTTGGCTGCCTGTCATACATATTCTAGCATACAGTCCCCAGGCAAGGACTGTGACTGCAGAGTACCAATCACCACTCACTCAGCAGCATGGACCAGTGTTAAAACAGCACAGCACAGCCTGTGGGTGTGCATGCCTCTCCAATGAGCCCTGCCATTTTCTCATGGCCCTTCTACAGATGCCAACAGTGTATTTGTTAGTCGCGCCCTCTGTCCCCCACCTGTACTTGGACATCTGCTGAGACACAGGTAGTTCTGATTGGGGCAGAGATGGGCAAGAAGTCCTTGCTCTTAAGAACTCTGCACAACATGAAACCCCATGTCTACCCATGACCCTTCTAGTAACTAACAAAATGTACTTGTTTCTCCCAAGAAGCAAATATAATCAAGTGTTGAGTGAGATGTCTCATTTCCTAAGCAATCCCAATGGCATCTAACTCACGCCTTCAAATGAACATGGACACTACCGAAAAGTAGAAAAGCCCTCAAAACTCCAAGCTCATGCAGGAAATGCAGAGAAATAATTTCACTGATTCCTTTCATCGGGTATATGTAAATCTCTATATAAAAGGGCTATATGTGATCACACCTTATTAAGTAAAGGCAATCACTAAAATAACTAAGTTTGTGAGGGGAATACAGAATTGGGATCATCACTTGACACCTTTCCCAGTACATCCAACCCACAGCTCAGGAGCAGCATGAGCCCAGGATAGCCACAGCAGCTCAACACAAAACCATACTGCGTACAAACATCGAGAGTTTCTTCTTCGATTGTACTTTTAGTTAGATTGCACAAGAGTAAACCTTGTAGATGACAATCCGCTGCCCCGTGAGACTGTGGGACAGGCCTGCTATACCTTTGCAGTCTACGCGCGTACATATTTGCGCACATACGTACACAAGCATACCCAAGTGTACACTTGTGCATTGTGAGTGATACAGTAAAGTAAAGCCTTGCACGGGGAAGGTGCTGTGACTTAGAGAGGTCTCTCACAGGCTTTGAAGGCTGACAACAGGCTGACCAAAATGGAAGCAGGGCATAAAGAGAGCTGAGAAAGCACCAGCTCAGCAAGGTGGGTGTGGGAGACTCAGGGGAGTCCTAGCAGTTGTGGTAAGAAGAGCCAAAGCCAGATGTGCTCTGAAGAGAGTTTCAGAAGCCGCTGGCTGGCTGGAGAGAAAGAAAGGAGAGAGGAAGTCAGGAGTGCGATGGGGGAGGGAAGGAAGGAAAAGGATAGAGTGGGGGTGGACGGATATGGACGATGGATGGAGAAAGGAGAGAGGAGAGAAGGGAGGAAAGGAGGGAGTTAAAGGGGAGGAGAGGGGAGAGGAAGGAGAGGGAAGGGAAGTAACCAAGGAAGGGCTGTGTGACTTTAAAATGGGGGGAAGAAGGGAGAGAGGCGGAGGAGAAAGTGAGGGGAAGAAGGGAAAGGAAAGAAAGGGGGAGAAAAGGGCAAAGATGCTTCCAGGTTTTCATTTTGAGCAGTGGAGCATCTGAGCTGTGAGTGGCAAAGCACCCTCACAACACATGTGCACCTGTGAGGCTCCAGGCAGGTGGCCAGCATGGGGTGGATGGTCCCTAGGCCGCTCTGGGCGAGACAGAACCGTACGTGTCTATGCTGTAGTCAGAAGACAGCCAAGAGCTCACCTGAGCACTGGCACCAGAGGAAAGGACAAGAGACGTCTGAGGATGCACCTCACCTTTGAATGCCAACTCACAGCGACACAAAGCACAGGGCACCGGTAGCAGTCAGTGTCGCCAAGACTATGCCCAGTGTCCTTTAGGAAGTCAGGGGACAGGGAAACACCAGAGAGCGCTGCTCACACAGGAGGGGCAATGGTGAAGGGTGATGTCTCAGCTCTGGGAGCCACTGCAGGAGCAAACACTGGAAGACTGAAGTGAAGACGACAAGCTGAATCCATAACAGGATGCCTTCCCCAGGAATGAGGAAGAGCAGGCACCTCATGTGCTGGTACGGAAAGATGTCTAAGACACACCTGGGAAGAAAAAGGCAACATGCAAACCATTTGCATACTAATCCTGCATTCATGAGCAGGACTGAAGACATAATACAGTTCTTCTAGAGGACACCAAAAAGGAATTCACCTTTCACTTTGCATCTCTTTAGATTTTCAGAGGCTAAAAAATCTTTGGCACAGTCAAAATTGCCCACTTTTGTCTGACAAAAGATCGCATATGCCATGTATAACATACCCCAAACTATGGTTTAAAACCCCACAGGAAGGGCTTAATTCCCTTGCATTCCCGGCCCCACAAACAGGGCTTTCTTTCTCTTCTCTTTTCTGCCCACCCGCCTCTATACACACCACACCACACACACACACACACACACACACACACACACACACAAACACACACACACACACACACATACACAGAGACACACCTCACAAATGGCATATTGACATTTAGCCTCTGCTCAGCCGCTTAGTGGCTACCACTACAAAGCAAGCGTGAGAGGAAAGACCTATGTCTCCCTGTACAGGCACACGACAAAAAAAGGACCCAAAGCGACTAGGCTGCTTCTCCCCGGATCTTTCCATTCTGAAGCCCAGGACTGTCTTCTAGCTGCTGTTAATCCTGCAAGTCAGGATTTCAAAACCCAGTGCAGCTGTAGGCAGGGAGGTTCTCACAGCGACTGCAAGCAGAGGTTTCCACGTGTGTGAGCTGCTCTAGTTCAGTATGAATGGGGTCTTGTCTGGCTTCAATAAAGCACCTCTCTGTTTGTATGCATACTATACTGAGAGTCTTGTCCGCTGCGAAGCCACCCAGTGCTCCTCAGCAATCCCTTCCGTGTTGTCTTGAAGGGACCTATTTAACATTTCCCTTCTCTGGGGTAAATTAAGCAGCTGAAGCCTTTCTCAAGGCAGGCATGAAGCACATTCATTGGCTTATTGGAGATCAATTAATTGAGGTTTTTTTTTTTTTTTTAATTCTCTTTCTGGGATGAAAGGCCCCTGGTTAGTCTACCACCATTCCCTAATTCAAAGAAATCACTCATAAAAATGAAACTGATTCTCAAGCTTCAAACTGCTCACAAAGAAGCAATTGATTTACCCAACTGGATGCCAAAGCAGGCACAAAATAAGAATCTTGTTGCTGTCAGGACGTTACACTAAAAAAAACTAATTTATTTAGAGCCATGCGACAATAAAACACATTGTGACTTTAAAGAACCCAGAAAGCAGTTCTCTGGGCGATTTGCCTTAAAGAGGAATGAGGTGGGTTTGTATTTGCTGAGCAGGGGAAATTTCCCCCAAAGAGCAAGATGCATTATCTGTTTCTATTCCAAGCATATGTGTGCTGGGAGAGATGAGAGACGAGGACTCTGACAAGGAGAGGATTCCCATGAATGGTCCTGGATCCAAAAACTGAATGCTGGGGCAGAAGGAAGAAGCGCCTTGTACCCTGTGATGTTGTATTGTCTGGCATTGCATTTTTAATGTATTATGTTCGAGTTACACGCATAATGTAAGATCAAGTATTTTAGAGTTCTTGAGTTAGTGTGGCTGGTCACGTCACAGGGTCACAAAGCTACACCACTGCAAAAGCAAGACCCCAGGGCCAGTGTGAGGGCTCAGCTGGGAAAGGTGGCTGTGAGACAGCCTGACCCAAGATCCAAACGGTATATGAGATCCTCTTCCCAATGCACATACATACACGCATATCTGGCAGATAGGTAGGTAGGTAGACAGACAGACAGATAGATAATTTTTAAAATCTAAAATAAAATCCCTCAGCTCTGTCACACAGTAAGTCTGGCATGCACCAATGGTCTTGTGCCTTCTGTAAAGTTCATACAAGTAGCTCTAACCCTCTAAGCCTGGCTGCATTCGTAGTTCCTGTTTAAAAGCTAAAATTGAGATGACATATTTCTAGAGGACATTCCATCAAGGCCATGCATCGCTTTTTTGACAAGGCTACCTATGTGTCTAATGGCTCTAGGTCATTTCTATCTAATCCCACAGGTGACTGAAGATGAAACCTACCCACACAGAGTATCCAGATAATTACTACCCACTTAACAGAGCAAAAAAGTGACAGGTCGATAAAGCCTTTTAAACATCTCAACCATGCAAACGGGCCTGGCGCTATTCTGAAGTGACTTTAAGGCCATTTACAGGTTGGAAGGTCAATTCTCAATGACCTAAAATGTCCCAGCCTCACATAGTAGCTCTGTGAGCCTCATGTGGCATGCATGAGTCCTCTCCGTCATCACAGCCAGGGACTGCAGGGTACTGTGACTGAACATTGGTGCGGAGGGGGATGACCCAACCAAGGTACAAACCAGAGACACCAGCTTCATCCTGTGCTAGTGACAAGAGTTCAAAAGAACTATTGGGCTGCAAGATATAAAGAGGCAAATTCTACCAGAAGACATAAAAACATGTACACACTCAACAACACTGTGCCGAAACACATAAGGCAAACATAGTAAAACTACAGAGGAGAACCAGCCACTAAATAAAGATGTGACACCATCCATTGCTGTTAAATGGACAAATCTAGGAGGCAGAAAAACAGAACAGATGAGGGGGTTTGAACAATCAACTCTATCTGTTTGATCCATAGCCTCCCATCTGAACTCTGCCTCCCTCCCATGAAACATCCTACGCCAAAAGTACACAAAAATACAAAAGCAAACAAATAAAGGAACAAAGAAATCAGGCCAAGTGTGCTCCTATTTCGCAACCCAAACCAGTTATCAAAGGATAATCACGAAAACCCCAGGCCTGAAGATGTCTAGGCTACCCTAGACACTGTGAGAAAGAATCAATATGTGAACAAAACAGGAAAGAGAGAGAAACAATACGACGTGTGTGTGCACGTGTACACGTGCACACACACGTCATTCATGGGTTACGAGCATCACTTCAATCTTAACACAAAATGATGCTCAAAAAGGAAAAAAAGTAGCCGGGCGTGGTGGCGCATGCCTTTAATCCCAGCACTCGGGAGGCAGAGGCAGGCGGATCGCTGTGAGTTCAGGCCAGCCTGGTCTACAAAGTGAGTCCAGGACAGTCAAGGCTACACAGAGAAACCCTGTCTTGAAAAACCAAAAAAAAAAAAGTATTATTCACGTATGCGTTTCTATCTTTAGCTGAAAACTAAAGAAAACAGTTGGCAGGTTCTAGCGGCTACTCTTTGCCTGCTCGTTTTATACAGTACCAGGTGTGGGGCCCTGGGCCTCCAGACTCTTATCTATCCCTCTACCTCTGAGCTACAACTCCAGGCGCAAGCTTTCTTCCATCGCTGTGGAGGAGGAGGTCTCATACCTCCCCAGCAAAGGGTGTCCTTGAATTCACCTTTTGGATTGCCCTGCAATTTTCAGAGGCATGACATCTTCTGTCCTCAAAGGAGCCCCATGAATAAAGCAACGTGCAACCATCCTCACCAAATAGATGAACAATCTGGGAACAATTATGGAAGTCAAAGGCCTCCTCCACTTGAAGTCCCACTGCGCTGAGGGCTCTTCTCTGCCTTTTCGTCCTGCCTCATCTTGCACAAATCCCTGGCCACCGCTGCCACACTGGACGGTGCCATGCATGCATGCTGACTCTGCAGGCCACTGACTGCCTTCTGAGTTCACCATCACAGGCAGATCGCAGGGGCCTGACCTACACAGGAGCCGACAAGCAGCCCCGCTGAAAGAGTGCTGATGTTAGCAGTTGTTAACTCTGATAACAGGAGGCTTCCTTTCCTGGTCTGTTACTCACTGCTCTCTAAACCACCACAGCAAAATGACTATCTTAGACCTCTGGCTCATCTGCCAAAATGTTCATCATGCGTGAAATAAAACAACATATGTGTTGGGGTGAGCCTTAATTGGGGGGGGTGAGGGGGATCGGGAGAGGGCGGGGGCTGGCAGGATGGGTCAGTGGGCAACTGCATCTGCACCAAGTCTGATGACGTGAGTTCAATCCCAGAAATCACATGGTAGAAGAGGAACTTACTCCTGAAAACCCTCTGACCTCCATAGGCATGCTATGATATAAGCCTATACACACACACACACACACACAAATACATACACATATGCATACAAAATAAAGTTCAATTTACAATTTGTTTAGCGCTTTAAACTAAAACAATACATTTCACTCTGGAATGAAATAATAGCCATCGCTTGGGATCAAGCCAGTGATTCCCTTAGCTTCTACCTCCTCCCACAGACACCAAAATCTACAGATGCTCCAGGCCTTATGTAAAATGGCAGTCCTTGCAGAGCTGAGGCAGGAGAGAAAGGCAGGAAGGATGGTGAGGGAAAGAGTGAGAAAGACCCCAGCTGGCTGATGCTGGTGACTGCATCAGAAAATATCAGGAAGCCCAAGCTGCCCACAGAGACAGCTTACGTTTTTCCACAGGACACCGATCAGGGACAGTGAGCCAAGTGTGCTTACCAAGGGCCCAAGTGACATCAATCTTGAGCTCCTACTACCTGTTCATTGTCATAAACCTGAACATCTCCCCTTCCTATAAGCGTCCCTCCTGAGCAAAGGGGGACAGGGGTCCTTAGTGACTTTTAGAGATGCCACTAGAGAGTGATCCTGGGGTGCTTTCCTCTTCTGTGACATGTTACATGATCAGCTTGGCGAGGAAAGGCCTTATTTGGCTTATACTGCCAGTTCCCAGCCCATCCTTGAGGGAAGTGAGGCCAGAAACTCAGGACAGGCGCTGAAGCAGAGCCCACGGATGGGTGTTGCTCACTGGCTTGCTCCCTGTGGTTTGCTCAGCCTGCTTTCTTATACAAGCCTGAATCATCTAGCCAGGGGAGGCTGCCCGTAGTATGCTGGGTTCTCCCATATCAATCACCATTAAAAACAGTGCCCCCAGGGCTGGAGAGATGGCTCAGAGGTTAAGAGCACTGCTTGCTCTTCCAAAGGTCCTGAGTTCAATTCTCAGCAACCACATGGTGGCTCATAACCATCTATACTGAGAACTGGTGCCCTCTTCTGGCATGCAGGCATACATACAGGCAAAACACGGCACACTTAAATAAATTATTATATAAAAACAGTGCCCCAGACTGGCCAACTGGTCAACCTAATGGGAGGACACTCCTCCATGGATGTTCCCTCTTCCCAGATGATGCTAACTTGTGTCAGGTTGACAAAAACAAAACAAAACATCAAAAACCAAACAGCACCAAAGCCAACAAAATCCTGCAACACCCATCATACAGAAACGTGCTTCTGACTTGCCCACGAGAAGCCTGCCTTCATCCTCCTGGCCTGCTTTCACTACTCAGTCATTTATCTTTCTAGAAACCCCTATGCTTTAGACCTACATTTAAAATGTCTGTTGGTAAACCCCCATCCCCACTTCCTCCTGCTTCACCATGCTATCCTTTTCCTTCCTCTAGGAAGGAGTCCTAAATGGGAGTCCCTAAGGGAAGAGAACCTCTCCAGGCTCCTTCACAGAGATAGACTGATGGCAGTGTCTCTGTCCCTCACACTGATGGCAGAACCCATGCCTGAGCTCCCATATTTTGCACATCCTCTCTGCTTTCCATATGCTGCCCATTAGAATGTGCATCTCTGCAATAATGTCAAGGCCATAATCAAGATAGGAAAAGGTCCTGCCCTGAGTGTTTTCAGCCCATGGTCAGCTGAACCCCAGCAAGGGTGCAGGGAGCCAACTACAAAACCACAATGTTAAAAAGGCACGTTCTTTGTGAACTATGTTGTGGCATATTTTCCATGTTGATAAACCATTTTTTTACACACAATCCTGTCTCACAGTTATTTTCTCTTAATAATCTAAACATTTTCCCAGGGCCACCATCTCCAAAAATCTTATCTAATTAGTGAATGATATTTATTTAACCACATTTAAATATTTTTCATTTGGGGCTATTACATTTTAAAAAGAAAATGAAAATATTAGCGTTTGTGCATAAATCATTTATTTTTCTCCATACTTAGCATTGTTTTCTGGGGCTGGCTGCATGGTAAAGAAAAATAATACATCTCTCCTTAATCTAGCCCCTCCCTAAGCTCAAGCCAAGAGACTTATTTCTCTGATTGGGCCAACATGATCCATCTCACCCTCTTCCCACAGCACAGCCAGTTCATCTTTAAAAAATAGGAAGTTCCTTCAAGCTAATTTCTTTTTTATAAAAAAATTTAGGCACTAATGACTTCATGTTTACCAAGAAAACTTTTATCTTCTCTCTCAAGGTCTTTATTATGGCTGCCTGCAGTTACACTGTAACTGTACCCTGGTTCTACATAAACAGAACTGTGGAAAGCAGACTGGAATCAACACAAGAAAAGATCCAAATAGAATTAAATCAATATACACTGGGATTGTGTGACCTTTAAGTGATTGTTCTTATCAGGTCATTAGGAGTTGGTTTATACCTAGCACATGGCTTTGAAAATCACCAACATACACCTTCAAGCAAGACTTTATATATATATATATATATATATATATATATATATATAGATATAGATATATAGATATATAGATATATATATATATATATATATATATATATAATGTCTCACATAGCTCAGAATGCCTAGAACTCACAATGAGACTGAGGATGACCTTGACTTCCTCATCCTCTTGACTCCACCTCCTGAGTGCTGGGATTACAGCTGTGTGCATAGCTAGGTTCTGAGTCAAGAGTTTAAAGCACAGGAGAGAACTCTATCCTATAAGCTACACCCTCAGTGTATAGTCTTAATGGATTTTCTTCCTTTTCTTCCAACCTGTCATTTCATTTTAGTTTCTAGGCCCAAATTGGCCTAGAACTCACACTGCAGCTGGTCTGGACTCGAAGCTACACTGCTGTCTCAGCCGCCCCCCGCCCCGAAGTATTGGGACGGCAAGCAAGCACGAGTAGGTTTAGAGAAAAGTTCAGCACACAGAAGTTTGGTTTATGAGGTCCTATGGTAGGAAAAAAAATTAAATATGCTCGACCACATGCTTCTGGCCCTGGAGCCCACTAGCTGCTCTGTCACCCAAGGAATCTGAGCTGCTTCCATCTAGGCCTACACTGCCTCAAAGAGACAGAAGGAGACAATGCTCAGAGCAGACTCCTGGGGCCTCCCCAGCTCTGGTGTAAACATTAAGCAGTGGCCTATTTCAGGGTCTATGTGCTCCACTTCAGTGTACATGGGCTGCAGTAGGCCCCATGAGGGGTCTATTTTGTGGATGCAATAAAACATATGTGTTGACGTGAGTCCCAGGCCTGTCTCTTTGTAGTCCAAAACTAATGGTTTTATTTCCAGGCTTTGAAAATATCCCATTTGGCAAAGCCCAGCCACCTTGGCTCTCCGCCCGTCTAGAAAACAGAGGGATGATGACTTCGTTCCCATTGGTCCCCACCATGTCAGAGCCACCTGGGGAAGCCATGAGGCCTGGTTCCTGATGGAAATACACATGCGTGGGACAGGAAGAGAGGGAACTAGGATTTTTGTACAACCAGATGCAAAGTGAGAAAAGACTGAGGCTAGTGATGAGGAGGAGCCTGCCAAGAGGCCCAGTGCTCAGCATACAAGCCAGGCAAAGCCACACACTTCAGAGAAGCAGAGAAAATAGGAGGGCAGCTATGAAAGCGTGCTCGCGTGTGCACACACACATACAGATGCTGAGGAGAAAAATCTGCTCAGAAAGGAGGTCAGCAGCACAGAGGTCATGGGAGGATGGTTGATTTGCCTGATAGAGCAGCTGGCTGGGATAGAGCAGCTGGCTGGGATAATGGCTGAGCATCCAGGACATGACTATGTAGCCTGGGACAGATGCAGGAACCAAGCACAGAGGAGAGAGAGGCTACTCCCACCAACTACTCTGAATCCTTAAGAGCTACTATTTGATTTGAGCCTAGAAGGTCAGAATGGTAACAAGTTCCCAGCAGGAGGAAAAGCTGGGACACCTGGCAACTAACCTCAGGCAATGGTGAGAAGTGGTCAGATACATTTCAAAGGTTGCAGAGTTTTGTTAAGGAAAAGGCTACATTCTCCACATTTGAAAAAAACAAAACCATACAAAACTGAACTCTAGGGTTGAATTTGGTGCAGAGCTGAGTCCACTTAGCAGCTTATGTCTAATAATATGGGCTGCAGGAGTCAGGGGTGCTCAAATGGGACAATCTGGGTGGGACTCCACAGTGTCACCTAGATTCAAGGCGTAGTATCAGGGGAAAAACAGTACCAGGATCCAACACGTGGCCAGCCCACCCCTGGGAGTTCTCTGGCAGGACAGGCCTGGTCAGAATGCCATTAGCTTTGGAAGCCTGCTCCTTCCACAGCAGCAGCAGCAGCAGCAGCAGCAGCACAGTTCAAGAAAATAGAATGCCAACTGCACGTGTGGATTTGCATTTTCTGATGGAGGAGGAGGGGGATGGAGGAGGAAGGAAATGGAAAAAGAGGACTGAAGAACAAGAAGAGGAGGTGGGGGGAGAAGATATAGGAAGAAGGGGATACTGGGGTGTGTGTGTGTGTGTGTGTGTGTGTGTGTGTGTGTCTGTGTTGTGCAGCATGTTTATGTAAGTTTGCATATGTGCAAGTACATGTGTATAGGTATAGGAGGGTGGATTTGTACATGAAAGCCTGTCACGCAAATGAAGTTAGTTACTTTTTCACTTTACTCTTTGAGGCAGGTTCTCTCAAACAAACTCAGTGCCACTAGCCAGCTCTGGGAACCCTGTCTTTTCTCTTCAATTCTGGAATTATAGGCAGACTGCCATACCCATCTGGCATTTATTTCAGATCTAGAGATCCCAACTCTGGTCTCCGTGCCTATTGGCAAGCACATTAACCACTGAGCTTTCTCCCCAGTGCAATTAGTAATGTGTTTTATTTAACCTGATACAGCCAAAATATAGTTATCTCAACATGTGATTCATAGGAAAACTTCTATGGTGTCCCACATTGTGTTTTCACACTGTTCACCCACGTTCCAAGCAGCTGAAATAGGACAAGCCAGAGTAGACAGCCGCCAAGCCCTAGAGCACAAAGGCTCCATCTCTTCCATCTGCCTGTGTTTATGGCTTCCGGCCATACAGGAGAGGTCCTGCCACCTAGAGACACAGCCCCCTATCTGCTAGAGAGACAAGGCCCACTCTCAGCCTACATGTGTCATCAATGGGCTCACTTGAGCTGATGATCCTGGCTGGATCTCGATTCACTGCCTGCTGCCTATTTCCAAAACAGAGAGAAAGCAAGGTCACTGTCAAGGAAGCGGAGCTGAGAGCCAAAGAGGAGCAAGGCCAGGGAGTAGTAAAGCATTAAGAGATAAGAGCCACTCTCTGTGGCCAATTGGCCTGCAGGAATTGCACAACTGCCTCGGAAGCAAGAGAAGCCAGGTCCTTCAGGATACGATCACATCAGACACAGGATGCTACAGTGCCCGTCTGTGGGTGGGACTCAGTCTCTACTCAGCCTGTGGAAAGCCACACACCTGCAATGTATCAGTCACCCCACAGCCAGCAACCAGGGAGAGGCTGTGGGGCTGGAGAAAAGGGATTCTGTGGGTTCCAGCTGAACAGATTTCTAGTGGGAAAGTGGAATGCAGGCAATTCCAATCATTTCGGAACCCGTGCTCTGCAGACCACAGAATATAATGCCCTACCTGTTATAGAAAGCCCTTACCCGGTCCTTTGGCCCCACTTCTCCGTAAGTCCTTACCCTCCCCCATAGAGTCCTCAATTAGCCTTCAAATCCCCAGAACCAAGTACTCGCTGACAAAATAAATAAAGTAAAATAAACACCAACAACATAAACTAATATAATGACTAGCTGGACTGCTTTTGGACTTCCATGGCGTCGGTGGGAAAAGATGCAGATCCAATTAACAACTAAGTACCTACTAAAGAGAGCCTTATGCAGGTGTTACCTACCTACGGCCTCTGCTGCCCACACTGAGCTTGGAGACAAAGGCACAAGGGCCACCATCACATCAAGAGTACCGAAGTTGTGCAAACATCCACCTGGACCTTGCCCCATATAGATTCCTGCCCTTCTAAGAATAACAGGTAGAGGGACAACTGTTTATTGACTCACAGAAGAGGCAAGTACAGCCCTTGACTGTTACCATGAACTCTGTCTCGCTCTGGCCTCTGGAGCTCCCCCATGACTGCAAGCTCTCACTTCTCTGAGTCTCTCACTACTGTGTTTATACAGGCTAGTTCCTGCCCAACAGCACAGCAGAATCAACTGAAGTTCAGAAAACTTGTCTTTTCCTAATGAAAGGGAGCAGATGCCATGGACACACATATCCATCAATACACACATACAAACATAAACACACATATCCATCAGCACACACAGACACACACACACATATCCATCAACCCAGACACACAGATACACACACACATATCCATCAACACACACACACACACACACACACACACACACACACACACACACAGACACACCCCTACTAGAAATACAGATACAAGCCTACAGTTAAGGCCAGCTGTCTAAGACCATAGACCAGTGTGCACACAAAGGCCAGTATCCTGAGAACTGACGATGGAGAAACAAAGAGGAGTGCCTGGTTCTCAGGGACATGAAAGTAGCTGCATGAACTTCCAAGCATCTTTCTACACTATCTTGTCATGAGTTAATAGATGCCTATAAGTTCAAATCCTTGTTAAAAGATACTCTGCCGCTACCAAAGCTCATGGTGCTGTACATGAATGCATACAAACAGTAACAGGTATGTGTGTGTATGTGTGTGTGTGTGTGGTGTGTGTGTGTGTGTGTGTGTGTGTGTGTGTGTCTACATACTATTCTAGTTTCATTTCTGTTGTAGTGATAAAACACCATGATCTGAAGTACTATGCGGGAGGGTTTATTTCCACTTACAATTCCAGGTCTCAGCCCATTACTGCAGAGAAGACACATGGCGGGAGTTTGAGACCACAGGTCACACTGCAGTTGGTCACACAGCATCCACAGTCAAGAGCAGAGAGGAACAGAGTCATCCACACTCTCTGCCCACTAGTTCCTCAGCTGTCCTCCATCACTCTTAAACAGTTCAGAATGCAGCTCATGAAATGGTACTGCCCCACATCCAGGGTGCATCTTCCTGCCTCAGTTAACAATTAAGACAATCATCCGCAGCCATGCCCAAAGGCCAACCTCATCTAGGCAATTCCTCAACTGAGACTCTCGTCGCAAGGGATTTCTTCTAGGTTATAGCAAGATGACTTTAAAAACTAGCTAGCACAGACAGACAGACAGACAGACAGACAGACAGACACACACACACACACACTACAGTGCACATGTGAATGTCCCCTTTGTTAGTCTTTGCAGGGTAAAATGTGATCAGTTAAGGTGGGCCTTCATCCAGTGTGATTGTTCTTTATGTGGACAGAGAGATGACACGGGGTGGGGGTGGGGGGACTGATAACAGCAACCAGAATGGCACATTGGCCTGGATTCTAGCCTCTCACCTGTGGTTGGCTCCTGCCAGCTCTCACCCTAGGATTGCAGGGGGTTTCTTTCTCCTCTGGAAACCCTAAAGTGCTGGGCCTAGGGACAGGGAACTTGGAGAGAAGCCAGAGCAAGGACAGAAGTTGGGGAGCCATATTGAAAAGGCAGGTTCTTGGGCCTCAAACAGATGTGTTTTGTTTGTTTGTTTTTAAATGTCCTGCCACATCTAATTCCTTCACTGAACCGGACTGCCTATTGCAATTGCCTCTCTAAGCAGCAAAGAAGGAATTCATGTCTCTAGGCACACCCGGTCATCTCTGACCCACCCACCCAAGGACTTCCCAGCCATATGGTCACAAAGAAAACAGACAGTTTTTAGCCAACAAATTCCCCCAACCCGGGTTGCCACATCCAACAATCTTCTGGACACTCTTGCTTTGCTGTGTTAGAATGTGTCAAACCCCAGGCTCAGCTACCAAGAGGTATGGCAGAGCCATCAGGGATGGTCAGCAGAAATGAACCTGTGTTTCTGACCACACATGGACACTTCCAGTGCGCAGGTCCTGAACACACATGCTTCCATGTATGTGAGGGCACAAGTGGATGGAGGGAATCCTCAGAGGCCACAAGCTGTTCTTTCTTAAGGCAGAGCCAATCCGCAGTGGTGTGCCCTAACCCCCATAAGTACAGGTTCTTCTGCTGGTTTGGCTGGCCAGCACACCTGTGAACAGTTCCGTTCCACCCACTGCTTTTGGATGGTTACTCCACTCTTGTATCCAAAGGACTTGCGGATGTAAGGGTGAGGAACTCCCCGCCCCCGCTGCTCCTGGGTTCTTCTGCTAGCCCATCTCTTCAGCACCTTCAAATGCAAACCTGCTCCTATGGAGTCGGCCCCTTCACAGCCAATGCAGGGCAGCTGAGCCTTTCCTCAGTGGGCCTCCCCTGCATACAAGCCTGCTAAGCAGAGCCTAGTTCTCAGCCCCTATCTAATGCGTCCATCTCGTTCAATGGCTCTTTCTGGCACACTGTAGATGCCCCAGGACACGCTCCCTGCTTCATCTGGACCACAGGGAGCCTCAGGCTGCAGCTCCTCTGGGCATTAGTCCATCAGACCCTTGCACTTGTCAGGGTGAAACTGTCTACGCAGCCCCCCAGGGCTTCCACTGTGCATTCTGACAGACTTTTACCTCTCTCACTCCAGAGCCAGGGCCCACATCTGACTGGTCCTGCTCAGAGGGGGGTGAATGTGGCTTCCACTCAACCTTTCAAACAAAGGCCCAGCAGCGTGGGATCGGCTGTGGTCACACTGGAGAGTGACAACCAACCTCTCCTTGTTTTCACTGATGACGTTTCCAGAGAGACCACCGTGGGGCTACGCACTCTGGAGTACTGCCAACCATTTCACAGCAATCATTTCATTCAGAAAGAACAAGAAGAGTGTGATGCAACTGGGGGTGGGGGTGGAGGTGAGGGGGTGGAAGATCTCCCAAATGAGTAAGTTCCTGCCTTTGTAGAGCTGATGGTTTTGCAGAGGGAATAAGTTACACAAACCACTAAAATAGAATAGATAAGTGCGAGTGTGGGTTCTGAGGGAAAGTTGCTAAAGAAGTTCCTGATGGGAAAAAAAAATCTACCTTAGAGGAGGGAGGGTCGGGGCTGAGCCTCAGGCAATGTAAGCCTATGGGAGCCTGGGCCTAGGGCAGGACTACCTCTTTCTTCTCTGTGTACCTCCACTCCCTCCTCTGCAAAATCAGAGTGCCAGGAAGAGTGACAACACAGTAGTGGTTCTCAAGATAAGGAAAGGGGTGCTACCTATGGGCAAATTGTCCGAAGCTTGGTGTTCACAAAGATGGCAGCAAAAAAAAAAAAAAAAGATCCAGATGGCAGCAACTTAGAGAACTCCTTGGTGGGCAGGCTGCTCAGCCACGGGTCACAGGGGCTCCTCATAGGTCACGGAGTTGCTGGAGGCATCTGAGCAGGGAGGAAGCAGGAGTAAGTGGACAGAACGCTGAGGGACAGTGAGCATCGCGTGGAAGTTTAGTGATCCTCATGTTGATGCCGGCTTTGTATGCTCCCATTTGAGAGTGGACACGTGGGAAGGGGGCCAGTGATGCCAAACTCTGAACACTTATTTCTGTGAAGGGGATCTCCTGCTCTGCCCATAGCTATGTGAGGACTCGGGAACAGTGGCTGTCCCTGACAGCAGGCTGGCTTCCTTCAGAGAATGAGGGCAGATTCACTGGAGAGGGTATGATGGGGCCCAGCGGAATGATAGTGAAATTCAATGGTTGATGCCAGAAAGGTACATGAAGGTGCAGAAAGCCCATGGTGTGTGTGTGTGTGTGTGTGTGTGTGTGTGTGTGTGTGTGTGTGTGT